>JARQOC010000011.1:172492734-172714904 GCA_033576535.1 Allobates femoralis | reverse complement strand
AGCATACCGAGTGACTCGCGTATAAGCCGAGGGGGGGACTTTTCAGCCCAATTTTTGGGCTGAAAAACTCAGCTTATACGCGAGTATATACGGTAGTTAGGAGTATTCAAATCATGAAAATCAGAAGGGTGCCCATACTTTTGCACCTGTCAATTTTTTATAAATGCATATTCACATTTTCGGTTAGTACAATAAACCTCATTTCCATCCTGAAATATTACTGTGTCCATCAGTTATTACTATTATCACACTGAAATAGCTGTTGCAAAAAAACAATTAATAAACAAAAAAAAATGAGTAAAGATTAAGAGGGGTGCCCAAACCTTTTCATATGACTGTATAACAGGCACTCATCTTTCCCAGATTGACCCATATATAAACGTTTTTTGACTCCTGAAGAACCTCTCTGAGACAAAAAAATTGTGTTGGTTCATTTCTTCATATCTACCTTCTCTACCTATGAGTGACATGACAACCTAGTCACGAAATACTGTATTGAGTTATTGGAAATGGACATGAGTGCCTTCTCCCTATGAAAGCTGTCTGAGCAAATTGGTCTATTGCTAGAGACACCCTGTTAGTTGTCAGGTTCTGTTTCCCATGTATCCTGTGTCCTTTATCTGTGCCAGCTAATTCTGCCCGTGTTTCAGAACCTGTCTCTCCTGTCAGTATCTGCCATATCTGCCGTACCGGCCAGTACCTGCTGTACCCGCTTGAACCAGCTGTTTAGCTTGTTCCAGCTGTCTTGCCTGCACTTGTGTCCATGTCTACACTGCAGACCATTGGTTTTACTTGGTCACTACTTTCCAGCACAAGCCTAAGGCTGGCCTCACACCACGTTTTTTTTGATCCGGGGCTGTCCGGTGTAAACCAGTCAGCCCCGGACCGATTTTTCGCCCCATAGCAGCCTATAGGGCCGGATGGAGCCGGATGGCAGCTCTCTGCCATCCGGTTTCATCACTCCGGGACGATCCGGGGGAATACGGATTATTCTCTCCGGACACAAAAATGATGCTTGCATCATTTTTTTTGTCCGGGGAGAAAAATCTCCCCAATTTGCTGGATCCCGGATTTGGCCGGATTCTCCCGGAGCCGGCGCAACCCGGTGCTTCCTAACATGGGAGCCTGTAGGTCCGGATTGCCCCGGACCGGGAGGATCCGGTAACCGGACACTGGCGGCTGCACGCCGCTGTTGGTTCAGGACCACGGCTAGCTCCTTGAAAAATCAGCAGCTGCAGCTGCAATTAGCAGCATCCGGCTGCACACAGGGCCGGAGGGAACATTTGGCCCTCCGGATCTGTGTGCTGATCCGGTCCGGGGCTGTCAGGGTCATCCCGGACAGCCCCGGACCGGATCACACCGTGGTGTGAAGCCAGCCTTACCTTACCATCAGAAGCTCTATTAAACATGAGCTAGTGGCTCACTCATCACTAGTGATATTGTATTATCTGGTTGCCCAGTTGCCAGACCCATAATGATTGATTGCTTATCAGTGGGGCTTTTTTCTGTGGATCTTTCTTTATAATTAAGATATTTAAGATATCTAATTTCAATATAGGTATCCTTATCTTTAATAAATGTATGTGTACCTAAGTATAAATCCAAATTGGCACCATATATGCAAATTATGATCTCGGTATTGTATTATTTTTGCAGATAATATGCAACTGCGTTCTTGTTCAGCTTGGACCAACTATATATAATTCTTTATTGCCTACTTAATATAGGCTTTTTAGCTATAGTCATGTCCGAGCACTATTTGCAAATGAATTTCAATATTCATCTATATGTAGCCTTTAAATGGAGAATGATTGCATTTATGTCACTGAGATCACAATATTAACTGCATGACTGAGAGAAGGGTTTTCTATTGCTTTTTATTTGTAAAGTCACCTTCCATCATTGTTTGAAGACTGTACGATAGAAGCAATCGCTCCTGTAGGAATTCCGGATTGTGTATTGTTTCAGCTGCATTATTCTGGAGGTTTTGCTGCTAAAGATTTGATTTATTATGACTAATGTGCTCCTTGCCTCGTTGATTGCTGCAGAGTATTGAAACTAATATATTCAGTGAGCTGTTCACGACTTGTGGGACTTTTCCTACAATTTGGTAGCAAAGTCAAAAGCCATCATTTCCTATGTAAGTCTTACTCGAATTACATTGTACTTAGCAATATTGAATTCCATTTTCAATTTAACTTTCATGGCCGCTGGTGCAGAAATATTATTTTTCTTTTCTCTGCGTCTCACTTTATTGTTCATGGAGCACAAGGATGGCTTTTATTCTCAGACTGTCTACTGCTTCAAAGACATATTAATATCTATTGTTCTTTAGATCACCATTGTGCTATGTACATTAATGCATAATACGAGACACATTATAATATCAGAAAGCGTGCATATATTTAGGGTTCATTTGCTAAAGAGGACTTTTCAGAACATTTTTTATAACTTAAACTGTATATATCACTGAAAAGAGGCCGAGGGGCAGATTTAAAAGTTTTGCTATATATTTTACTCTACGTTGGTTAGATATGGACATTTCAAGCTTACGACCCCAAAATGTATTTACCCTTAAAGGGAGACTAACGGAAATTCATTTCTGGGGGTGTTTACTTTTTAATTAACAGAAAAGGACGTCTTTGAGAAAAAAGAACAATAACGCATGAAAAGAGCCATAAGTCAAACTAAGGTCATATAACACATACACTAGCAGGATGCAGCAGGCCCCCATGATAAAGGCGTTGGCAAATAGGTGTAAAATAACAATAAGACAACCACTCTCAGCCTACCATAACATGGAGGGGGTGATTGCTGGTATTACACATGCACATAGATGAGGCTTTTATAGGGCACCATTCACACAGGTATATGTGATGCTCAGTGTCTGGCTTTCAGCCTATTAGTGAAACCCATATTATTAAATCAGGCGGGCTGCCCAGCACTATATAAATGCACCTCATTGGGGTGCTTGTCCGGTAAGGTGCATGTATATAGTGCTGGGCAGCCCGCCTGATCTAATAGTATGGGCATCATCAATAGGCTGTTTACAGACAATTTGCACCACACATACCTGTGTGACAGGCACCCTGCACAAACCTCATACATTACATATGTAATCCCAACAATCACCCCCTCCATGTGGTAAGCTGAAAATACTTGTCTTAGGCTGGGGTCACACTTTCAAAGATCCAGAGGCGGTAACCGCAATTGCCTTCACACACATTTTTAAGGGAAAATGTGTGCATAAAACCACAATCCGGTAACCGGATTGCTCCGGATGTGTAATCCGGAGCAATGCGGTTACCATACACTTTGCTCATCAGGATAAGCAATGTGTTTATTGTGTATTAAAGCATTAATTATTAATATTAGCTGTGGGCAACATATCTCTAAGAGGTGCCCACCCCCCCTAGAGACATATTGTCCACTCCACTCAGCATGTTAGGAGTTAATACGGCATTTACAGTAAGCTGGCTATTGTCGGCTTTGTACTAATTTATGAATGAAGCCGCGGCTCCACTGACAGTGGAGTAGATACTGTAGGTAATGTGCGTATAGTATCTGCCGCTGTCCGTGGTCCTGTAGGCATTTACATTAGATCTATGGGCAGTGCACCGCCATAGATCTAATGTAAATGCCTACAGGAACCTGGACAGTGGCAGATACTATACGTACATTACCTACAGTATCTACTCCACTGTCAGCCGGCTTACTGTGAATGCCGTATTAACCCCTAGCATGCTGAGTAGAGTGGACAGCAGGTCTCTAGGGGGAGTGGGCACCTCTTAGAGATATGTTGCCCACAGCTAATATTAATAATTAATGCTTTAATACACAGTTAACACTTTGCTTATCCCTGTGGCAGCAGTGATGAGCAAAGTATACGGTAACCGCATTGCTCAGGATTACACATCATGAGCAATCAGGTTACCGCATTGCGGTTGACAGAACCGCTCCGAAAACTGCATCCTGCATGATTTTTAGCACAGGCTGCAGATTCGGAGCCGGTAACCGGATTGCATGTAAAGCAATCCGGTTACCATAATGGGCTTCTATGGGGAGCGGTTCCTGATCCGGTTTTGAGCTTTTTGACAGCTCAAAACTGGATCAGGATTTAAAAATAGAAATGCAGATGTGACCCTAGCCTTATCAGTATTTTGCACTTGGTTTGCCCCCGCTTTTATCAGTGGGGCCTGCTGCATCCTGAAAGTGTATTTCTTATCTGACCTTAGTTTGACTTATGGCTTTCTTTGGTGAGTGTTTTCTTTTCCCTCTGTAGGATGCCATCCAATAATATAAAGGAATAGATGTCATCTCATCCTAGTTAGGGATAGTGTTAGTGCGATTTGTGCAGGAAAAGTATATGTGCGTCAGTACTGTAATGTGCACAAATGCTCCATGCGCAATCCATGTTCAATAACAGTGATGGATCAGACTGATACTAACATTTTTGCCGGCCAGAAGCTGAGTTAGCATTTAGTGCCTGACAACTGGAGGTATTCTGCAGTAGCGGTGAATGTGTATCGCTTTATTCCTCTGCTGATAATAATAACTGATTATTTGTAGAAGCAGCCGAGAACCCTTAGCAGCCTGCAATAGCATTGAGTTTATAGTGCTTTAGTTTTCTGCTGATACAATGTGGCTGATAATTGATAGAAGCGGCTGACAACCCTGAGCAGTCTGCAATACTGCCGACTAGAAAGCGCTTCAGTCCTCTTCTAATACAAAGTGGCTGATAATTTCTAGTAGTAGCTGGTAACCTAAAGCAGCCTTAGGGTACCTTTACACGCGGCTACATTTCTAGGGTGGCTACGGGTAACTTACTGGTTGCAGTGAAATCATGGAGAGATTATTCCATTTGTACACAGCAACAAGATAGAACCTTGTCTCCATGATTTCACTGCAACCAGTAAGTAACCTGTAGCCACCCTAGAAATGTAGCCGCGTGTAAAGGTACTCTTAGGGTGCACACACACGATCAGGGAGCACAGTGTTTTGGATGCATTCAAAACACTGCATTGTACAGTAGTAGCATAGTGGATGGGATTTGTAGAAATCCCATCCTCACTGTGCTTCTCCCCTCCGCAGCGTTCTTTCACGGTGTGGGTTTCCAGACTTCCATATCTCCGCAGCATGTTAATTTCATGCTTCAGAGTCAGAAGTGGTCACCATTGGCTGCACACAAGGAGAAGCTGCCCTACACCCACCAAAAATGGTGAGTACAGGGTAGCTGCTGGCTCGCTGCACTCACCTGTGGCTTCCCACAGGTCCGGAGGTGCTGCGTCCAGGGCACAGCACATACCCTCATTCATCTGGTAATATAGAGTGGCTGATCATTTTTAGCAGCTCATATTAGCTCACATCCAGTACAATAAGTATAGAGAGAATAGCAAGGCACTTTATCATAGCGCTTTGTACTCTGTTTTTACTGTATATGTGGTCTATAATGGTGTTGATAGCTTATAGAACCTCAATCCTATGGGAATACGTTTTATTCCATAAACTACATTAAGCATTTGCACTTTAATAGATATACATTGCATGCTATAATTATTGCCACATGATGTCTGATAATAGTTCTTAGTAGTTTATACCAGCAATTTGTGGTTTCTTATGGCTACATTTATTGGCTGACCAATGTAAGCATATTAGCGCCTTCTATCTGTAGCACTTTATATTTACATTATGTGCTCTATCTTGATGCAGACTGTACACAGCCTATAATACTATTAATATGTGGGAGTGAATTTACTCTACTAGCCACATTTGTAACAGCATTTGTAATTTAATAGATTTGACACAGTGCATGTAAAATTCAATCACCCATTATTTCTACTGAAGATATTTTATAAAGAAATACAATTATTTACTTGTTGAAAGTGGCACACAAGTTTTCTCACCGTATTTTTTCTGTTCTGGATTCCAGAGGGATCTCCAGAATAATTTTCCCTACAAACGTTGGTCAAGACTCATCACTTTAATACAATATTTTAATTGCTGAAAAAAGTTATATTTTATTATCCATTTACACCACTTTTTCCTATTCTTTCTCTTCCTCCAGTTTATTTGTCAATTTATAGTGGTTTACACTGGTGTGAATTCCTGATATAGGATGGTTATATCTTAAAAGAGACAAATACTCACTACTCTTTCTGTAATGTGCCATGGCTTAGCTGCTGCAGAAATACATTACACTTGACAAAAGTTGGTAGACAGCAAGTTAGACACAAATTTTTCTGGGGGTAAATAATTTTTTAAATAAGATAACTTGCAAGTTACCTAATATGACTCCCGACGTGTTTCCATCTTAATTCAGGCTACGAGTCAGCTTGTGTCTAGCAGCCCATTTAGTGTAAAGGTGCAGTTCTTTCTCCCCTGATGAGTCGACTGTGACCAAACACATCGGGAGGCACAGGAGGCACTTGGGCCACTACAAGAGACAGTCACCACTAGATGTTTATTGACCCGAGACAAAAGACAGAAGTAGTCTTTTATAGGGTCAGTGCCATCATCTCCAAGTCCGCCCTGCTGGAATAGGTGTTGGAGGATCAATAACCCTTTATGGTCATCCTCCCACTAAAGAAATGACAATGAGTGACCTCATAGTTCACACCCTAATTATTTGAGCTTGAAACCATGGTCTTCTCTGGACCACTGTCTTGCTTGCTTATTGATGTGGTATAGTCTTCTTATATGGCTAGGTAGCAGGTACTACAATCAGGTACTACTGTTTAAGACCAGATGCCTTTTCCTGTCATTTTATGGGAGACTTTGATTCGTCAATTGGTTTCCTTTAGGCTTCCTAGGGGTGAACATGTGAGCTTTGTTTCCATTTCATCCTCCCCCCCCCACCCTGAGCTTTTATAATCAATGACATAATCTATGCATTGTTATCCTGAGCAATTGGGTATATTTGTCACACTTGTTTTTTTATTTTGATTAATACACTATTAAAACTTATCTTTTAATATTAAAGACAGTGCTGCCTTTATCTATATTGATTCTCTGTAGAACCTTTCAGTCTAATGCTGAAGTAAGTTTCAGTTTGCTATTTTTGCTTCTAGGACATTCACTTATGCCCTAGTATTAGTGGATAATCTGATTGAATTAGTTCTGGGGGATTAAGCTGGAGTTGGTTTGTTGTGCTGCATCTTGGTTTCTGTTGAACTCTGGAGTCCTGTCTTTGACCTTCCTTGGGTTTTTTTGTACCTTTTGTCTCATGTCCACCTTTAGTTTGACGTCGCTTCCTAGGTTGTCTAACTTCCTTGTTACTCTTGAGAGTCATCTGCCTTCTGCTTGCAGTCAGAAACTCTGCTACGTGTCTTCCAGCAGTCTCCAGTCATCCTGTTACCTGTCTTGACTCTTCAGTATCTCTGCTACCTGTCTGTGTACGGGCACCAGCCATCCTGTTACCTGTCTTGACTCTTCAGTATCTCTGCTACCTGTCTGTGTACGGGCACCAGCCATCCTGTTACCTGTCTGCCAGCTGTTTCCAGTAATCATGTTACTTGTCTCCACTCATCAGTAACTTTGTTACCTCTCTGCCAGCGGTCTACAGCAATTCTGTTACCTGTTTACAGTCATCAGTATTCCTGCTATAATTCTGTGGTCTTCTACTATATCACCCTCTGGACATTACTCTTCTACAAACTCCACCAAACCAAAAAGGTCTACACAGACTGTATAATGACCATCCATGTAAGCTTATTTCTATGCCCCATTTCCTCAAGATGCCTGGACCATCAGTGCAATAAGCCCCTGCACCTTGTGCAACCCCTAT
Organism: Allobates femoralis; assembly: GCA_033576535.1. Classification (NCBI taxonomy): domain Eukaryota; kingdom Metazoa; phylum Chordata; class Amphibia; order Anura; family Aromobatidae; genus Allobates; species Allobates femoralis. The sequence continues at coordinate 172,707,121 of JARQOC010000011.1, read as the reverse complement.
CCCGTTGTAGATTGTAAGCTCTTTTGAGCAGGGTCACCTTCATTTCTTGCTTTATTGTATTTTCTTTGTTACATTGATTCTATGCCTATTGTTCTGTATCCAATTATTGTACTGTATTTGTTCTCTACTGTAATTATTTACTGTATATTTTCTGTACTCTAACCCTACATTGTAAAGCGCTGCGGAATATGTTGGCGCTATATAAATAAAGCTTTATTATTATTATTATCTATCACAGCCACCATGTGAGCCTGCTTCTTATAACACATAGAGAATGTAGGCTTGCATAGTTTAGAAGAATAATCTTTGTCAACAATTTATGCTGTTTTGTAAGACAGACCAATGTTTATATGCTTGATATAAAGAGAGACGGGAGTATAGAGCATTTGGAACATAGCATAGAAAAAGGTTTTGTGAAATTCTGCAAGAAAACCTAGTAGAAAAACAATTCGCAAATCACATGCACTAAATACTATATATAACTAGCAATAGAACATGTAAATCAGAGGAAAAGGAGACAGGGCAGAGAGGAACACACCTGGGAGACCGAGTCCCCTGAGACTCACCCCAGAGAAGCGCATAGAACGGATACCGGATCCGATGCTGTGCCTGATGCAAACAGCACAGTGAACACCAGATGAGTGAAGGTCCCACATCTTCACTGTACTACAGCGAAGCAACACGGTGGGGTCAGGAACATGGGACAAGACTTAAATTGCCTAGCAAGTTGGAACCCATGAGGGGAGAAAGGGCTGGCAGCTTAGTTAAAGTGGCAGCAGAGCCACACACACAGCGCAGAAACAGGGAACCAAAAGACCCGGCCAGAGTGGGAGCACCCCGGCCCCTGCACAGACTCCGTGGACAGTACTCAGCTGATGTACCATCTTTAGTAAAAAGACTTGGAAAACTACAAAACTGTGAGTCTGTGTAATCCTTGCAAACCCTGTTCTCCCTCACAAACTGTCATCATCACTACTGCCTCGAGGACCAGGCTCTGCCCGTGGAGAGCAGTCACATCACAGGCTGCTATCCATCATCCCTGGAGGTTCTGCAACAGCGGTGGTCACCCTGACCACATACCGAAGGTGGCGTCACGACTTTATCCCCTGTAAATAACCCCTTTTACTTGTGGGCTCGGGACACGGTCCGCACCAAGACCATGATACTCCCGTCCGGTACCGAGAACCCCGTCCCAGTGGACTCCACACTTACCAGAACAAAGCATACTGAACCTTTTGTTAGGGTGCAGTACCCTTTTGTAGCATGCTGACTAATGGGGCGCTACAAATGGCACTAATATCATTGCCTCATGGTCGTCAGGTGTCGTGCATGTATCTTAGAAAGTATCTGCAAACACAAAGTTATGTACGCCTGTTACATCCTGATGAATAAGTAAGCAGCAATGAAGAACAAATCTAAACACTAGCCATCTATAAAAAATATTAGAATCTGAGAGTCCTCAGTGGATGATACCTTTTAATGGCTAACTGAAAAGATGGTAAACAAAGCAAGCTTTCGGTACACTGTTGCTATACTTGCTATGTTTACCATCTTTTCAGTTTGCCATTAAAAGGTATCAACCACTGAAGACTCTCAGATTCTAATATTTTTCTATCTACTGGCTAACACGGTACAAACATCTTTTACCTTAACCATCTATAGAAATTTTAGAACTTAACCCATGACCAAGAGAAAGAACTAGGTGTATTACCATTAATCCCTTTACCACTAGGGATACCACTAGAGATAATCTAGAAAACCTAAATAACCCTATATAAAAACATGTAATATAAGTACATTTAATATATTTCTTTATTGTGCATTATCATATTTGGAAACCAAGTCTAGCATTTGTTCTCTGTGCACATTTTAAAACAAAACCAAAGTGTAATATTCCCTCAAAGTAGGCTAAAATAGTATTTTGGTAACGTCCATCATGGGTAAGTCTGCCTTCACATTTGCGGACCCCTCCGCAGCGTTCTGCGGAGGGATCCGCAATGTGACCGCAGCACTGCAAGCCCCTATCTTTATAATGGGAGTGCACGGTGCTGCGCTTGACTGCGCATGACTGTGCGCACCCATTCACTCCCATATGTGATCTGTGCGCAGGCGGACGCGACAAACGCGACATGTTGCATTTCTGGTGCGGACAAGACTGGGTGATTTGTGCGCAGGCGGACGCCTGCGCACAGATCACATATGGGACTGAATGGGTGCGCACAGTCATGCGCAATCAAGCGCAGCACCATGCGCTCTTATTATAAAGATAGGGGCTTGCGGTGCTGTGGTCACATTGTGGATCCCCTCCGCAGAACGCTGCGGAGGGGTCCGCAAATGTGAAGGCAGACTAAGGTGGGGCGTGATGCATTGGAATTCCTTTTTTAATGTATAAGAAAAACAACTAGGCTGTTTTTCCCCATGAAGTGGACCTATACAAAAAACAATGTGTACATATACAGTATACTTTTTTGACAGTTTAGTACACTGGCAGGCTATGTTCTTGTATGTCTATGCAGTGTCACATGTAAGAACATTGTGCCATTATATTAGAGGTTGACATCTTGCTCTGACATGATGTGAACAGAGTCTAATCTTTACTTTAACCAGTACAATTTGATATCCTCTAAAACGTGAACATTGAGCTTTAGTTTCTACTAACTTCTCTAGTAGTCAACCAAGAAGAAAGCATTTCCTTTGTAAATCAATTGAGCTACTTTCCCTATTTATAGAATTATAAATTAAAGTTCTAAAGAAAGTTTCCCCGCTGGAGATAAATTGCTTTTTGTGAACTGAGATGGTAAAAAAAAAGAAAGTTTGCACTCTAATCTGAAAAGAACAGTTGATTCATAATCTACAACTTCTGTAGAATGGAGTAAAATGTATTGGCTGTTAAATGGTAAAGGCACTAATACCCACAACTCCATGACATTTTTAATTATACCGCCAAAATTGTAATTGATTAAACATCTACCATATCAGTGTATTCAAAGTTTTATTGTAGAGCAGTCTGAAAAGTTTTTTTACAGACTCCTTCTGACACTTACTCAATAGGTTCATTATACTGCTGGAAGAAAGTGATCCTAAAGGTAACCATGCCCTTTCCATTGTGTCAAGCTATTTTGAGAATGATGCATGGCTGGATGTTCATTAAAGACTGTACTGGTCTATAGTTACAGTACAATTGCTTGCGGTTTCCAATCTCTCAAATCTCTCTTTTAGCTAATTATATTTCCAGACCAGTTTTAAAGCTACATTGGATGTTTTCAGAGTTTGTTTATTTTTCTATAGACATACAGGTTTTTATGAAACAAAATGGGTACCACGTTTTAACAAAAAAAGGTTATTCTTTTTCAAATAAAACATGTAGCACAATATTAATACATGTTCTAAATCAATTAATTTATTAGCTTTGACTCATTGAGAATGTACATTATTTACTTCTAAGCGATGGTATTTATTATGTCATCTTGGCCATCTGTTCATGTCAGAGATATAGAAAAACTGGGATTGACTTGGGCCTTATCTGACTAATTGGATCTATAGAATAATTTAGAAAGGCTCATATGGCACCCCTGCGGGTAAGTTGCCACAGGAACACCTGGGGTAGGGAAGGATTTCCACATCAGGTAAACTTACATACAACACCTTCCACCCCAGACCTGAAGAGGGAGCTCTACTTGCCAACTTCAGGCAATGTCCCCTATAAATTTAGGCCTGGGGGAGGAGTTAGGCACCAGGGTGACAGGGCCGGGAACAGGCCGCCCGTGACTACCCCTTTAATTAATGTTGTAAAGCTGTGAAAAGTTACAACCCCTGTGGAAAGCATATAACTCCTGCAGGAGCCCCACAAAAGCAGATCACATGTATATGGAAAGAAAGGGGTTAAATCACACTGCTGTAATAAAGTCCAAATATGCAGTAATACTGGATCATGATTTACTAAGCCAACACATTGAAAGAGGACCTGTCACCCCCCCTCCTGGAATTCAATCTAATAGCAGCACTGAATGCAGCCTGTGTCTGTGAGGTTTGTACCTCTAAATATAGCCTTTTGAAAACTCACAGTAAAAAGGCAAGAGGGCATTACCAGTGGCAGCAGTCAGCTTGTTTCCCGGGGGCCATTCCCATCCCTGCATCTCTGTTCCTCCCTCCTCCCTGTCCTCGCCGCCTCCTTGATGGATTTGTCACTCATCCTCGCCTGCGCCTCCTTATGCTACTTCATGCAGGTGCAGAGCGAGGTCTTATTAATGTCGGTCCCGCATTCCTGTCCTGCCTCCCGCCCTGACGTCGGCGCTTGTGCCTGCCCTGACCATGTTATGCTGTATAAGGGAAGCAAGCTAACTGCTGCCACTGGTAATGCCCTCTTGACTTTTTACTGTGAATTTTCAAAAGGCTATATTTAGGGGTACAAACCTCACAGACACATGGGGGACCCCTTGCCTGAATGCAGCATAAATGCTGCATTCAGTGCTGCTATTAGAATGAATTGCAGGAGGTGGGTGACAGGTCCTCTTTAAGAGAATGGACATCTGCATCATCAGGACAAAATCACATGTTGAAAGAAATGAAGGAAATGTCCGTTCTCTGAAATGAATTGTGTTAATAAATCACAAACCAGGTGTACTGCATATTTTGACTATTAAATTTATTTTTCTCACTGTTACTTATGACTGTTTGTATATGAGCCTCTGATTTGTAAAGCACTGCAGGATATGTTGGGGCTATATAAATAAAGATTATAATTATTATAAGGGGTTCATGACGGCTGAGTATTGACAGCTGTCATGAACCCCTAGATTGTTAATGTTCAGGCTTCTATGAGACCCGCATATAAACAATCCAGTGAGTAAGTAGTTAAAAAATAAAGAAAAATCTTTTATTTGAAATAAAAAACACACACATCTTGTTTGACCATTTTATTACCTATAAAATACCCCAGGACCAAAGCAGTGAAACATATGGCATCCCACGACGGTCCTGGATCTGCTACACCCAGAACCTGCAGCGATGGAACAAGCGTCCTCTGGCTGCAGTCTCTGGGATCACACTGACAGCCTCAGGGAGTACTTACGTCACTGAGGGCTTTCCTGCTGTCAGTGAATTCAGGTTATTCTGCTATCAGGTTGCTGCACAGCTCTGCTGCCATTGTTCTGCAGGGTAACCTGATTTCACTGACAGCAGAGAAACCTCAGTGATGTCACTGCTCCCTGCAGCTGTCAGTGAACTTAGGTGATCAAACTGCCGGATTACAGAGCATGGCGGCACAGCTGTCAGACGATCCAGCAGTGGGGTCACCAGATTTCAGTGACAAAAGCAGGGAACTCCTCAGTCCAATCACAATCATAGACACACGAACAATGGGTTGGGGAGCAACAGCTAATCATAGATGCTTTTACAGAGAGTGGGCATCTGTGTTTAGCTGTTGGAGGCAGAGTCCATTGCATACAGAGGAAGTTAATGAGCGGGATCACTGTTTCACTGTTTTTCGTCCTTTCACAGCCCTTCCTAGCCACCATTTTATAATAAAGTCCATGTTTGGGGTGTGGGCTCAAGTTTGGGACAACTCCGTCCTGAACCCGGACTTCTGCGGGTTTCCTTATCTCTTCCTACGATCCATGTATAGAGAAAAAGTATCATTGCATTACACATTTTTTTACCTTGGTTATTGAATTTCACATTAATATTCTAAACTTTTACAGTAATATGTAACTGAATCAATTAAAGGTAAACAACCAGCAGGATTTAGGGCTATAAAGTGAAGCCAGTGCCTTTCAGGCTCTGGGATACTGAATACAATCATGCATTTACTTCAATGATTACATGTATGATTGTAGAAAAAACTTATCAAATAACGGGAAATCTGTGCAGCAAATTAGCATATGTGCAGCACAACATCACTATGAGGGGTTGGGTTTTTTGTTATTACTCCACTATGGGCTCTAAGCCAAACCCTCCCCCTCCCCTCTCTCCCCCCCTTTCCTCTCTTACACCCACCTTCATCTCTCCCTATCAGTATATACCAGGCACATTAGGTCTAACATTGTACATGGAGATTGCACAATATCTGGCTCCTATGTGCTCATCACTCCCTCCCATGTCTCTGCCTTCTCAGGCTTCCTCTCACTGCTTCTTCTCTGGCTGTATGTGATCGGGAGGTCACAGACCTGTGACTGTGAGGAAAGAGCTGAGCTTGGGACATGCAGACTGAAGGGGGCAGGGCTTTCTCCTGCACTGTAACCGAACAATCACACACCAGAGAAGAAGCAGTGAGAAGCCTGAGAAGGAGTGAGTGATGAGCACATAGGAGTCAGACATTGTGCTTTCTCTATGTACAATGTCAGATGTCCTGTGCCTAGGTATATAGTGACATGGAGGGAGGGAGAGGGGATGAAGAGAGGGAAGGAGGGAGGGGAGAGGGGTGGGTTTTGATTAGAGCGAACAGGAGAGTAATAAAAAGAAACCCAACCCTTTATAGTGATGCTGTGCTGCACTTATGCTAATTTGTTGCACAAATTTACCAGTGTTATTTTTCTCTGCAATCATACATGTAATCATTGAAGTAAAGGTAAGGCTCTGGCTTCACTTTATAGCCCTAAATCCTGCTGGGTAGTTCCCTTTAAATAAAAAAACACAAATTCTTTCCTAACTTATTAACAACCAGGATTTTTTAATTTTTTGCACTTTTATTTTAAACTCCGTGTATTTCAAGAGCTATAGATTTTTATTTTGGTGTAGACACAGCCATATGAAGGCTTGCATTTTGTGGGATAACACCATTTACTTTACCATATACAGTATTTATATACTTTCCTGAAAAACAGGAGAAAGATTAAAATGAGATAGGATTGAAATAATAAATGCAATTATGCATATGAGTTTTTCTATATGTTTCTTCGCTGTTCGTAGTGCAGAACAAATGACCTAGCAACATGATTCCTCAGGTCAGTATATTAATGGCAATACCAATCTAAGGGTCCTTTCACATCAGCGTTTTACTCTGATCGCGGCAGTTGCGGTGAAAAAAACACAACTGCCGCGATTACCGCATAACGGCCGTGATCGCAGAACACTTGCGGCAAGCCCCATACAATGTCTATGCGGGCTTGCGGCAGGTGCGACAAGTGTGGTATTGGCACTTGCGGCAGGTGCGGCCGCAAAAAAAACACGGCTGACCGCGATTTTTTTCAGGGCCGCACCTGCCGCAAGTGCAGAAACTGCACTTGCCGCACCTGCCGCACACTTACCGCAAGCCCCATAGACATTGCATGGGGCTTGCCACAACTGTGCCGCAAGTGCAGCGGTTATGCGGTAATCGCGGCAGATGCGGTTTTTTCACCGCATCTGCCGCGAATGGCAAAAACCGCTGATGTGAAAGTACCCTAAGCCTTTCTTTTTGTTATTTTGGTGGTGAAATTTTTTTTGACAATTAAAAATAAAAACGTGTTACTCTTTTTTATATTTGGGACCCACATTTTTTTTCCTGGCCTTTGAGCTGTTTTTGCATACTGGGCGCAACATTTTTATTGATACCATTTTAGGGTACGGTACATATCATATTTTGATCGCTTTTATAGTATTTTTTGTGGTAATATACGATGATGAAAAACCACTAATTCTAATTTATTTTTCTTTTCAGTGTCTAAGCTATGGTTTCAATAATTTAATGTTTTGATAAATCACTTTGTTTTTTGGTATGACAACATCAAATATTTTATTTTATAAAATCTTTTAATCTCTTTATTATAATTGGAGGAAAAGGGGATTTATTTACATTTTTATATATTTTTTTCTCTTAAGAAAAAAATGTCTTTGTTTTTGTAGTCCCCTTAATGGGTCTGAACCTGTGATTTTTTTGATCACTTACAGTATAGGCATATCACAGACCTCACATAGAGCTCAGCTGAGCTTCATTGTAGGATGAAAATGGCAGATACAAGACCCATACTCCTCCTGGACATTCTGCAGCAATTTTGCCTACTCCGTCGCCTGTCCTTTACACCAATGTACAGTTGTGGCCAAAAGTATTGACACCCCTGCAATTCTGTCAGATAATATTCAGTTTCTTCCTGAAAATGATTGCAATCACAAAATTCTTTGGTATGATTATCTTCATTTAATTTGTCTTCAATGAAAAAACACAAAAATAATTGTCCTAAAGCCAAATTGGGTATAATTCCACACCAAACATAAAAAAGGGGATGGACAAAAGTATTGGCACTGTTAGAAAAATCATGTGATGCTTCTCTAATTTGTGTAATTAACAGCACCTGTAACTGACCTGTGGCACCTAACAGGTGTTGGCAATAACTAAATCACACTTGCAGCCAGTTGACATGGATTAAAGTTGACTCAACCTCTGTACTGTGTCCTTGTGTGTACCACATTGAGCATGGAGAAAAGAAAGAAGATCAAAGAACTGTCTGAGGACTTGAGAAACCAAATTGTGAGGAAGCATGAGCAATCACAAGGCTACAAGTCCATCTCCATAGACCTGAATGTTCCTGTGTCTACCGTGCGCAGTGTCATCAAGACGTTTAAAGCCCATGGCACTGTGGATAACCTCCCTAGATGTGGACGGAAAAGAGAAATTGAGAGATTTCAGCGCAAGATTGTGCGGATGGTGGATAAACAACCTAAACTAACATCCAAACAAGTTCAAGCTGCCCTGCAGTCCGAGGGTACAACAGTGTCAACCCGTACTATCCGTCGGCGTCTGAATGAAAAGGGACGACTGTATGGTAGGAGACCCAGGAAGACCTCACTTCTTACCCCGAGACATAAAAAAGCCAGGCTGGAGTTTGCCAAAACTTACCTGAGAAAGCCTAAAACTAGGGATGAGCGAGTATGCTCGGCGCTACTCGTTACTCGCACGAGTATCCCGGTAGTCTGGATGCTTGGCGAGCACCGAGTACCGCCGAGATGCTCCGACTGCTCGCTAATAATTAGCAATCTGAGACAAATGCACTGCTCCCTTCAGTGCACACAGTGAGCTGGCAGCACACAGGGAGCAGATTAAGTGTTAGGATCCCTCTGGGGGCCACAGTAAGGTGTTATATGTTGCGGCGATTTGAAAAAGCCCCCCTCCCGCCCTTTCCCAGAAATACTCGTTTTATAACCAGAAGTCTGTGGGCGGAGCCTGTCACTCATTGACTTACATTGGGCTCTGTGCTCTGGCCGAGTACACGAGTATCTTGAGATGCTCGGCCAGAGCACCGAGCACCCGAGCATTTTAGTGCTCGCTCATCACTACCTAAAACGTTTTGGAAGAATATTCTCTGGTCAGATGAGACAAAAGTAGAGCTTTTTGGGCAAAGGCATCAACATAGAGTTTACAGGAGAAAAAAAGAGGCATTCAAAGAAAAGAACACGGTCCCAACAGTCAAACATGGCGGAGGTTGCCTGATGTTTTGGGGTTGCTTTGCTGCCTCTGGCACTGGACTGCTTGACCGTGTGCATGAGGGTTGTTTAGATGTATTTCTGTACCTCTGGTGGGTCTAGTGATGTATTTCTCTTCTGATGGGGGTTATATGGATGTATTTCAGTACCTCTAGTGGTGATGTAGTTTTGTGTTAATTGTTCTGATCCTGTACACATCTAACAATCCATAACTTGTAAGCTTTCTTAATACATGGCTATGTTAATAAAGTGTTGTGCAATCTAACAAGTTAAGGGTTCTATGTATTTATTTATTAGAAGCATTAAAGGGGTTGTCCCAAGCTTGTGATGAATCAGCAGTCACTCTATGTGTCTCTATGTGACTGCAAACTTCTGAATTCTCACAGAGCGCACACTGCCTGCTGTCAGGATTGTCTGGTGCCGGCATTGAGATTGGAAGGTCACATAACCATAGGTATGCACTTTACATACATGCAATCAAGTGCTGATTAGACATGAGAGGCTTTGATCAATTAAATGAATTGAGCGAGGCTAAACATGTCTAGTCAGAATGTGGCCAGAAGTATATAAATCGCATACTTGTGTTCTTATGACCGTCAAATTTTACTATTGACATGGGAGAATCCTGAATGTGTGCTGTGCACTTGCCAAGAGAATTCGGAGGTCTGCAGTTACCTAGACTTTCATCTCAAACCTGGACAAGCCCTTTAATTATAACATTAAACACCTTAGCCCGCTCCTAACGTGTAATATACTCACTCTCAGAAACAGCTCTTGCTGGTTCCAGCAGTCACTGTACCTATAAGTGCAAAAATCGCATATATGGATGATTGGTCACATTATGTCTACTGAGACCACTGGGGGGGGTCGCTAATCAGAACTCTTGCCCTGGGTTCCAGAAAACCTAGAAACACCTCTGCATAACCTATCAAATAAGTTGAGACCGTACATTATTAGTCAGGGGGGCTGATATGTCATACCATTATTTTTATTTGTGTGTCAGTAGCAGTGTAATGATCATCAGTAATTGTGAAAGGAGTCTAAGTACCGTCCCTTCATAAAGACCTCATGTTGTTCAGTGCATGTAGTTTCATCATACAGGATGTTCTTTTTGCTGAGATGGCGATCTTCCTTAGATCCCCTTCACAAATCTTTATAAAAAATGTACGTATAAAACTGGTAACGGTATCATTAGTGTTTTCATCAGTGATCATCAATGTGTCATCAGTGTGCTATCCATGTATTTCCAATACGGCTAAAGAAATAAAGATATTACAATGCTTCTCCTATATTTTCAATGTTTGCAGAACTTTGATGGAACATGGACAACACACGGATGCCATCAGTTTGCTGCACGAGTTTTTCACAGACTCATTGACTTGTATTGACCCTTGTCATCCATGCTGCCAGAACAAAAGGCCATTTCTCTGTGTGGTTTATCTGTATACATGGTATGTATAACAACACAGACATGTAAGCAGCCATATAGGTTATAATGGGTAGGTGTGGCATCTATACGTACCAGAAACAGGGACAAGTGAAGGGGGCCTTAAAGAGAATAAGTGCAAGTAAAAGACATGACCCAATTATAGAAACAGGATCCATGAATTTTCAGTCAAAAGAAACTAAATATGGAAAAACTAAATAAAAATAATGATTATTATTGAAGAATTAGTTCAATAGGAATGATAAAAAAATACTTTAAAACACCACTACAGCGTTATGTTTTTACCATTAGAGTGGCATTTCCAATGTAAGCCCCCTACCCCCCACATATACTCACATCCCAGCGGCTCTACCTCTTACAGGGCCTGCTCCGGTTTCACGGTGTCATCTTGTGCCTGTAACTTCAAACTGGCTGGAAGTTAGAAGTTATGTCACAGGCGCTCAATTCATCTCTATGAGAGCCAGAACAAGGATTGAAAATGGACCTCCTGCATGAAACACTGGAGCTGCCAACAGTTCACTTTTTTCGCCGCAGAGTGACTGACGCGCCGCTGGAAATGGATGAAGGCAGCAGAAGGTGAGTGTCAGACAGGAGGAGGGGGACTTAGATTTAAAGCACTACTCCAGTGCTGAAATAAAAATTGCTGGAGTTGTGCTTTAAGTATTATGTATGAAAATAGTAAAATGAATTAGCTTAAAAAATATTTGCATGTTTTTCGTATTTTAAGAATGAATATTGTAGAAAACAAGACAAGGGCAACTAAGGCACATCATTACATAACCTCTGTTCTTTAAATCATTCTGTCTTGCTAACGTGGTAAGATCTGTAGAGCCTAAATTAAAATAGCCAGAAACAGCATTACAATCCTTTACCGCAGTGCAGCTCAGTGGGAGAATTGCTTCATTTCTGTTCCTATTATAACACAACCCTAAATGAATGGAGGAACGCATTTATAGAAGAATGAATGCATTAGTCTTACAAACTCCAGGATGCAAATTTCTTTAAGATGAGTTTTATTACATTTATTCAACAGGTTGTTTCACTTCTAATTAGGAAATGTAACCATCAAACCCTAAGCCCTAAGGATATGCTGATAACTACTACACCACCTGCTGTATACAGCTGCTCTGAGTCCCAAACCACGTAAGAACTGTCTTCACTAGGGTCAGTGACAAACCAGATTAAAGAACCAACCAATAAAATGAACTTCTTCAGTACATCACTTTAATGGAGCAAGGCATGACCTGAGTAATTATGATTTCATTATTGGGAGGTAGCCGCTATGTCTGCGGTGCAAATCATTGCTCAGGCTGTGAAACTAAGCTTGTTTTCTGCTGTACATACAGGGAAATGTAATCAAAGTTTGAGAATAATATAATATAATGAGCCATAAGACAAAAAAGCTTAGATGTAAATTTGAGTCCCCATTGACATGCCTACCAAACCACTAAACAGCTTGTGTTTAGAGCTCAGTATGTTCTGTTCTGTTAAAATAATAATAGAAAAACTAATCTTTGCATATAGTGCCCCATTTTCTCTTTCCTGTCTTTAGCAATATATTTTGCAACCCTAGAAATCAGATTACATAACAGAACTTCATTGTTGAAACTGCTATCCTGACCACTGATCATAAGTGTATAATAGAGATGGTTAGGGTATGACCCCTAGATTTGTGCACTACAAACACTAGCTTAGGAGTAGTGAGGAAGGTAGGAGAAATCGTAAATTCAAACATCAATATCGGTAATAAAAGAGATCAAGACTACCCAACAATAGATGCATAGACAATGAATGTATATAGGTAATGTTAAATGCATCAATAGTGTACCATATGATAAGACCATCTGGATTAAATATATAAACTGAAAAAGAAAACCAAATATAGGTCAATCAATAAGTTAAAGGTGAAATCTTTATTGAAGAAAAATATATAAATCATTTAGTGGCAAAAGGGAACCAACATAATATAAAATAAGAACACCAGGCCTAGTCATTTCTGGAAGAAATTATGCTCTCAGATGCCCTAGCCCGAGAAAGGTTGCAGAGGTCTAACTGCAATGACTTTGAGAAGCAATGTACCAGGGCCAGGTTGTGACCTTCTTCCAGGAAAGTGGGTTTGGGTTTCTAGCCGAGGGCGGGACTGGTGACCGGTGTTATGTCAACCAGACCACTTTGCAGCATGTACCATCTGCCTTCATCACTCCGCACCCTTTATGTTGGGGAGGTGGTCACCTTCATGAAGGTAAAGGGCAGCAAGGGGTTATATACAGTAGGCATTAGTCAGGTTGCCTCACAGGGGATGTCCAAGAGCTTCAGCAGAAGGCAGACATGGAGAGGATGGATGACGGATGCTGGCCAGGCCTGAATATGTTAACCCACAGGGGCCAGAGAGCCTGAAGAGTATGTTGTGGTTGCCTGAGTCACTCCAGCATATGTTAGAGAGGGTGGCCATCCTGGAACTCTTTCTTTCTCTTCTCCAGCAGTGGCCATGATGAGTATGCTAATGGTAGGTGGTAGTGGAGAATGCCCCTGGAGGAGTGACCCTTGTTATCCCCTAAGACCATTCAAGAGTAACCTACAGGAACAGGCATGTCCATTCCGGGCATTGTTAACAAAGATGCTAGAGTGGGAGGGCTCTGATTAAAAAGAACTGACCTAAAAAAGGTCTGTTGTTGGGTTGCTGACTGCTTGTATGAAACTCTGGACCCTGCATCATGCAGGATGTAAAGTTGCAGATTGATAGCCTTGCTGTTAGTCCTGGAGCGATGCCTGTTTTAATTTCAGGCCTAATTGAATTTTTCCCCTTCCCAAGATTAGGGCCAGTTGTGCTTTCCCCTGCTGGATTAGCAGGACTGCAGCATTTGGACTGCACCTCAAAGCCTGTGCCCTTAATGTACTGTGCCCCATTATCTTGATGACCTGTGTCATATTTTAATGTCCTGTGTCCCATGTTAATGGAGTCTGCTGATCCTTGTGGGACTTACTGTGTATATTTATATGTGTCTTTTAGACTTATTATGAATTGTTTATGCTTAGTACCTTTTTTAAAATGATCAGTGTTTGTGTAGCATAAATGTGAAAAATTACATCATGTACTAACATGATTTTTTAAAACTTTGCAACAGTTAAGCTTTTTAACTTAATTCTTTGTGTGCTGGACTGTTTGTACAAAGTAAGGCCCCTTTCACATCAGCGTTTTTTTGAAATCGCGGCAGGTGCGGTGAAAAAAACGCATCTGCCGCGATTACCGCATACCGGCTGCACTTGCGGCACAGTTGCGGCACAGTTGCAGCAAGCCCCATACAATGTATATGCGGGCTTGCGGCAGGTGCGGCAAGTGCGGTTTTGGCACTTGCGGCAGGTGCGGCCGCGAAAAAGTTTTTAAATGTGCTTTTTTTGTTTTTGGGTGGAATGGGAGACTTTTAAAAGATAGATTTTAATGTAAAAAAATGATGAAAGAGGAATGTATTTGAGAGTTAATTTATTTATTGGCATGGTTATTTGTGTCCTTAGTAATGTAGCTGATTGATGCCTTCACATTACTAACCTCTGGGCTTGATGTCAGCTGACATTACCCAGCTGGAATCAGCTGCAAATACCATTATCCTGTTTGCCAACACACCAGAGCAGCGAGAGAACAAAGGAGAAGCACAAGAAATGGTGCATGTAATGGAGGTGTCAATCCTGGGGCAGCTGCAGTCTGCTAAATTTTTTAAAGATTTTAAAATCTTTTCGGATTTTAAATATTGCTCAAGTTTTCAGCTGTTGAAGTGAATGGATGGATGGATGGAAGGTTGGATAGATGAATGGATAGATAGATACATAGAAAGAATAGATGGTAGATAGATAAATAGATAGATAAATGATAAATAGATAGCTAGATAGATAGATAGATAGATAGATAGATAGATAGATAGATAGATAGCATATATAAATGGAAAGTATACATAGATTTATGGATAGATGAACAAATAGATAGATGTGTAGCTAGGTAAATAGATAGATGTCAAACAGCTATATAATGTCCCACCTCTTATATATTGTAAGCATGCACAATTTAGTGCCTTTCATGTTGCACTAATGGTTGGTTTAGCCTTGTATTTGGCTACAAATTAATAATTTACTCTCTATTTTTCATCGCCAGCTATGGAACAGTAGAAAGCTACAATCTGCAGACCACAGCTGGCGGTTTAACCTTGGCTAGTAATTGAAAACAGGAGTCACCCCAAGCTATTTTTTTGAATCATTTATTTATAAATAATAAATTAATTTAAAGAAAAAATATGGCGTAGGGTCCACTCCCCATTTTCAATTACCAGCCTAGGAAAAGCTGACAGCTAGGGTCTAGGGTCTAGTATTGTCAAGGGGGGAAGGTACATCTTTGATGTGCCGTTACCACCCTTAACATAGCAGGCTGAAGCCGCTTCATCCTGACTGTTCCCACTGTCCTATTGTGATGTCAGTAAGGGTAATAAAAAGGGGTTAATGACAGATGAATATTGTCAGCTGTCATCAACCTCTGAATTGGTAATGTTGAGGCGTTGATCATACCCCACATTACCAATCAAGTGACTAAATAGTCAAAAAACACAGGCGCTGAGAAAACTCCTGTATTGGGAATGAAACACAAGGAGAAAATTCCTTTAATGTTAAGAAAACACACAGACAACCCACTTTCATCCATTTATTAAGCCCAAACATACCGTTCCAATTATAATGCACAGCGATATCCAGGAGCAGCTACGTGAAGTGAGCAAAGACCATTATAGTGTCCAAACTCCTCAGCAGCTCACTCTTACGGACAGTTGACTGTGAGCAGTGACCTATAACAAATGCAGAGCCCGCAGCACCCACGGAAAAGGAGGAGAGTTCAGGCCTCCATTGTGGTGCCCGTCCTATACCAGGGAGTCATCCTAGTGCATAAGACATATAATATAGAAAGGGACAGCACCACATACCAAATGGGATTCTTTGCCAATTCTTTTATTCCAGCACCCCAGTGCAAGCGACGTTTCGGACTGTGTCCTTTATCAAGCAACACATACACCAAAACAGTCCATTTTATATAGTGTAACACTCCTCCCCTTCATTACCTTCCACTAATCACATAACATACAAAACAATTACCACTTTACAGTATCAAAAGTTAAAATCACCATGTCCATAACATTATAGTCCTTATTACATACCGATGCTCACTGTGTTTATGATCGATAAAGTGTAAATCCAGGCAATGTCTGCAATGTGACATAATGTTATTAGTTTCTGTAACTACTTCCTTGTTCCGCCATCCACCAATCTGGACCAGCGTCTGGTCTATTGCCATAGTGATCATCTCATGATGTAATCCGCATCATCACTCACTCGATTCCACAGCCAATAGGAGTCAGGCTGTATTGCGCATGCGCCGTGACTCCCGCGCTGATTGGCCACAGCGTCCCACACTATTGCGCATGCCCCGGCATCTCCGTTTCAATTGTCCATCATGTGCATTTACTTCCGGCTGTGCAACCGTTTATCTGCTCTCATCCTCATTCAGTGCATCATCATTGTTTTCCCCGGGAACATTACATTAACCACATCAGTTCCCCTCACTTTCTGCCGCCATTGTGCATAATATAGTGATCTTAATCACTTCAGTGTGTTATTCATTTCTCCAACAGAGTTTTAAGGGGCCAGAAACTTACTCCACACTACTTTCCCCATATTTTAGGAATTTTTTAGATGCCCAGAAAAACCCAATCATTACATACACATAGCATATAGATAAAATGCACAGTGCCTAAAGAGAGGGGAATCGATCAAACTGATGGAATACCAAATCTGAAGAGAGACATTATTACACAATATATACTGCAGATTAGAGTGGAAGAGGAACCATCTTAACATATTACCAAGTATAGCCTAATAGAAAAGCCTCTATCGAACATACAATATAGTATAATACACCCTTAAATATAAATCAATGTCAGATGCTATAGGGGCTATTCATGCAGCTTCCCAATAGTATACATTACCCGTCCTAAGTCCACCTCATATGTAAATACATCACAATCAGATCTTATTGTAAGCCATCGTTCTAGTGTTATGGGTCTAGGGTAAATTAAAAAATACTATTAAAAACAAACAGTATAAGAGAATGCAAATAAAAAGGATATAGCTACATCATTTCTGGAGACATCCCCGTTGATCGTATTCCAGGTTTAAACCCTTAGGGTATAACGTATAGAGTTCAAAGATCCATCTTAATTCCTTTTTCTTCAATAATGTCACCCTATCACCCCCTCGTCTCAATGGGGGAACATCATCAATAATTCTGTATTTTAGCTGGTTCACATTATGTCCAGCTTCAGAAAAATGTCTAGGGACCGGGAGCTCCACCATCCCATTTCTTATAGTGCTCTTATGTTTACTGATCCGTGCTTTCGCTTCCATCGTGGTCTCCCCCACATAGAGGAGACCACAAGGACAGCTAATAGCGTATATCACATAACTGCTCTTACATGTATACCTTTTTCTGATAGAATATCTCTTTCCAGAATATGGATGGTGGAACTCTCGGCCCTTGATCATATTCCCACACCTTGCACATCCCAAGCAGGGGAAATTCCCAAAACTAGGTTTACTGAGGGTAAGTTGTAAGTCCCTCTTTAAACTCCCAATATCTGACTTAACCAGATTATCTCGAAGACTCCTTCCCCTCCTATATGAGAAAAGGGGTGGTGATTTAAACTCATTGATACCTGTATGACCCTTACTAAGAAGAGGCCAATGCCTTTTAATAATACCTTAAATTCTACCACTCATCCCATTGTATGTGGTCACCAGAGGTATTCAATTCTCCTTGTTTATTTTGTTCCCAGTCATTAACAATTCATCTCGATTTAAAGATAACGCACGTTTTTTGAAACCCAGGAGATTATTTCTTGGATATCCCCTCTTGAGGAACCTCTCACACATTTCCTCCAACCTCAGATTGACAACATCATCATCGGAGACCACTCTCCTCACCCTGATCATCTGGCTCCACGGGAGTGACTCCACCATTGATCTCGGATGCTCACTGGAGTGATGCAGCATACTGTTATGATCTGTCTCCTTTATATAGAGATCGGTACACAATGTACTGTTTTTTTTATAGACCCTTGTGTCCAAAAACTGCATCTCCTCCTGAGAACAAACCATGGTGAAAGCCAACCCCGGATGTAGATTATTGATAGCTTCAAGGAACAAGTCTAGTTCATCTTTCTCTCCATCCTATATAAAGAAGACATCGTCTATGTAACGTCGCCAACCCCTGACATGGCGCCAGTAGATGGACTTGTACACATGTTCGCCCTCCAGGACAGCCATGTAGATGTTAGCATATGTAGGGGCCACATTTGACCCCATGGCTGTCCCACGGCGCTGCCGGTAATCGTCGTCCCCGAAGAGGAAAAAATTCCTCCCAAGCACAAACTCCAGCAGCGCCAGGGCGAACCGTGCACACTCTGGCGCCATGTCAGAGGCGGCGAGCGTCACACCGACGCCCTCCAAACCTCTCGAATGTTCTATCGAGGTATACAGAGATACCACATCAAAAGATACTAAAAATGTGGAATCCACCACCTGTACACCCTCTAAAGATTTTATAAAACCAGTAGTATCATGAGTATATGACGGAGCTTCTACCGCATATCGTCTCAGCAAGTGGTCCAAGAATATGGCCACCCTGTTGGATAAAGACCTCCTCCCGGAAACAGTAGGACATCCGGGGGGATTCCTTAAGTCTTTATGTATTTTTGGAAGGGTGTACAGGATAGGGACCACCGGATACTCCGGTAACAGGTAGTCTGCCAATTTTTGATCAATAATCCCGGCAAATAATTCCTCCTCAACCAACTCTCTAAATTCATTCTGATATGCTCCTGTCGGATTGTTGCTTAATTTCTCGTACACATCTTCATCACCTAACTGCCTCATAATTTCTTGTCGATATTGGGATGTGTCCATCACCACAATCGCTCCGCCCTTATCGGCTGGCTTTATGGTGATGGACACATCCTCCTTTAACCCCCTGATGAGCTCTTTATCCGCACGGCTTAAATTAGAGTGTTTGGAGCGTACATTTGCCCTCCTTAATTTCTCAATGTCAGATGTAACCAACTTGGAAAAGGTTTCCAACACTGGATCCTTTATTGGGGGATCAAAATCACTTCTGTTATATAACCCCACCGTGGCAAGAGAGAGCCCACCAGACGTAGTCTCGGCTGTCTTTTTCTTTGCCAGAAAAATAACACGTTAATCGCAATCTCCTAAAAAAGCAATAAAGATCATTATCGAGTTCAAACCACCGAGTGCTGTCAGTTGGACAAAAGTATAAACCTTTTGACAGCACCCTGGTTTGATCATCAGAAAGAGAGGTTGTAGAAATATTTACCACTAGTTGATTCCTTTCTGGCTGGTCTTCTTCGATCTCGCCCTCGTATTCGGTGGCAGGCCCCTTCCTCCTGTGCCTCCGGCCGCCCCTGTGTTGTTTACGCGGTCTCCTTCTCTTGTACTCCCTAAAAAAGGGATGTTATCACTTGTTCCTGCTCCAGTTCTCACTTCATCATCAGTAGAATCCGACTCCCCTACAGTGAAGCCAAATCCCTCTATTTGTGGTTGTGGTCTCCAAGGTTTCCTTGATTTTTTACCACCTCGTGGTTTCATAGGACCTGGTTTTGGTCTCTGGGATCCAGTCCCAAGTCTCTTATATTGCCAACCGTATACTCTACCATTCTCATAGTCATCAATATCCCTATACCACTTGATAAATTTAACTTCTTCGAGTTCCGCTCTAAATTTAGTCAGGTTCTCAATGATCTTTGAACCTAATTGGTGAAATTTTTCCTCTGAGACCAATGAGAGAAGCACTTCCCTTGTCTCCAGTTGTTTCTTTTTCAAAATATCGATCTCTTTTCTCAGATACTCGATGTTGAGCAACATTACATCGAAAGCGTACTTGTTGCTAATGGCCTCAAATTTAGAGCAGAACTCCTTATTATTGGGTAATAGTGTAGGACTCAAGTTTGGTCTGAGGCCCCTTGGGATCCTCCGGGCTTTGTAGTATTCCACAAGCGTGCCCACATGTAATTCTAGTGACACAATCCGCTTATGTTCCATCTCACTTTTCTGCGTCATCATCGGGATGGTAGGTCTAATCAGGTATATATTATCAACCTCAGCATCAGCTATAATCCTAGCTGCATCCTCATCAGTGTACGCAAAGGGGGTGCTGGAAGTGGGTTCCCCGTTCACTGAACCCATATTATTGTCCATCATAAATACCTAGATGCATATCAGGCACGACTCAACAGTCCAATAACAAATGCAGAGCCCGCAGCACCCACAGAAAAGGAGGAGAGTTCAGGCCTCCATTGTGGTGCCCGTCCTATACCAGGGAGTCATCCTAGTGCATAAGACATATAATATAGAAAGGGACAGCACCACATACCAAATGGGATTCTTTGCCAATTCTTTTATTCCAGCACCCCAATGTAAGCGACGTTTCGGACTGTGACTATATTATGCACAATGGCGGCAGAAAGCGAGGGGTACTGATGTGGTTAATGTAAAGTTCCCGGGGAAAACAATGATGATGCACTGAATGAGGATGAAAGCAGATAAACGGTTGCACAGCCGGAAGTACATGCACATGATGGACAATTGAAACGGAGACGCCGGGGCATGCGCAATAGTGTGGGACGCTGTGGCCAATCAGCGCGGGAGTCACGGCGCATGCGCAATACAGCCTGACTCCTATTGGCTGTGGAATCGAGTGAGTGATGATGCGGATTACATCATGAGATGATCACTATGGCAATAGACCCGACGCTGGTCCGGATTGGTGGATGGCGGAACAAGGAAGTAGTTACAGAAACTAATAACATTATGTCACATTGCGGACATTGCCTGGATTTACACTTTATCGATCATAAACACAGTGAGCATCGGTATGTAATAAGAACTATAATGTTATGGACATGGTGATTTTAACTTTTGATACTGTAAAGTGGTAATTGTTTTGTATGTTATGTGATTGGTGGAAGGTAATGAAGAGGAGGAGTGTTACACTATATAAAATGGACTGTTTTGGTGTATGTTGTTGCTTGATAAAGGACACAGTCCGAAACGTCGCTTGCACTGGGGTGCTGGAATAAAAGAATTGGCAAAGAATCCCGTTTGGTATGTGGTGCTGTCCCTTTCTATATTATGTGAGCAGTGACCTGTCACCATGGTGATCTTAGATGAACTGTCTCACATCACCGCTTCCAGCTGTGGTTGAGTGCGAGGCTGGAGTCACACTGGGTGACAGACATGGAAGACTACCATCAGTCTCATTTCCTTCTGAGGTTTGTACTGTGCCTGAAAAGTGGTTTCTGATAACATGTGGCATATCGTGGTACTCAGAAAAACCTTTTCAAGATTTTGACCTTGTAAAATGTAAAAATGTGTGCCTTCAGCATTATTTTACTTGCCAAAAAGTTGAATATCACATTTTCATGGCCCAATATTATAAAATCCAGTCAAACACCAATGGGTTCAAGGTTCTCACTACACCCCTAGATAAATATCGTGAAAGGTACAGTTTCCAAAATGATGTCATGTTTGGGGGGGTTTCGGCTGTTTTGGAACCTCGGCAGCTCTGCAAACTTAACATTTTGCACTCTAAAAATCAAGTAGTGCTTCTTTTAATGGAAAAATTAGAAATTGCTGATAAGGTTTTAACCCTTCTACCTTTTTAATAAAAAAAAAAAGTTTCAAAAATGGTGCTGATGTAAAGTAGATATGTGATAAATGTTATTTATTAACTTTTATTAACTCTCTGGTTTAAGGGCATAAAAATTAGAAAATTGAAAATAGCAAAAGTTTCAAATTTTTTGCCAAATTTGTAATGTTTTTACAAATAAACACAAAAAATATCATCCTAAATTTACCAACAACATAACGTAAAATATCAGCCAAAAAAACAAACAATATAATTACTGGGATTTGTTGAAGCGTTCCAGATTTATTAACTCATAAAGTGACATTATTCAGAAATTAAAGAATTGACCTGGTCAGGAAGGTGAAAACAGGCCCGGGGATTATAGGATTACCGTATATACTCGCGTATAAGCCGAGTTCTTCAGCCCAAAAATTGGGCTGAAAAGTCCCCCCCTCGGCTTATACGCGAGTCATACGGCACAGGCCGCCCGCCCGCCACCCCCATCAGTATACAGGCGCCCCCACCATCAGTATACAGGGCCCCCCCCTTTCTGCTGCAAACCTGTAAAGTAATAGATCATTATATTTATCCCTGTGGCCGTCCCCGCCGCCGCCATCGCGCTCCTCCGGCTTTATCCGGCTTCTTCCGGCTTCCTCCTCCGGTGGGCGCAGGCAATGACGTCATTGTCTGTGAGCCAGAGGAGGAAGCCGCAAGAAGCCGGAAGAGGCATGAAGACCTGGAGGAGCGCGGTGCAGAGCAACGGCGGCGGCCACAGGGATAAGTATAATGATCTATTACTTTACAGGTTTGCAGCAGCAAGGGGGGGCCCTGTATACTGATGGGGGGGCGCCTGTATACTGATGGGGGTGGTGGGCGGGCGGCCTGTATACCTCTGGGGCTGCTGCTGTGTATACCTCTGGGGCTGCTGCTGTATATACCTCTGGGGCTGCTGCTGTATATACCATTGGGGCTGCTGCTGTATATACCACTGGGGCTGCTGCTGTATATACCACTGGGGAGGCTGCTGTAACACTGCTGTGGCCTGTAAATACCACTGGGGAGGCTGCTGTATACCACACTGCTGGGAGCTGTGTGCCTGTGCTGGGGTCCACCCTCGGCTTATACACGAGTCAATAGGTTTTCCCAGGTTTTGGAGGCAAAAGTAGATGGGTCGGCTTATACACGGGTCGGCTTATACACGAGTATATACGGTAAGTCTTATCTAGCCAAGAACGAAACCAAAAATCTACAAAGCCGAGTGGGAGTGCTCACTTTTGGGCAGGTTTTGTGTAAACTCTGTGTTATGCTTCATGTCACCGCACCCTCTGCCTTGTGTCCAGCCAAGATATGTCCAATTTTGTAAAGAATATTTTTGATAGTTGGGGACAGTTGGCAATTATGAATAATCCTGGAATCTTGCAAATTTCTTTCTGACCAATGAGGCTCATAAACCAAACACTTCTTTCTGTACAGATTCACGTCAGTAGTCAGCTCATGGAGACAATAAGAACTAAAACTATTATTATATTTTGAAGTATTGTTTCCAAGTACACCAATCATTCACTATGCAAATAAGGCTGCATTTTAAAGGTCTAATGTGCTGACTGTGGTTTATTCATTTTCTCCTTAATTCTGAAGGAATTATTTTTAACCCACTGTATCATCATAAAGGCATACTTATTACCATAGCTGGATGAATTTCGAGTGGAATAATTTGTGCTTCAATTGAAAAAAAAAATCCATATTCTCCAATATGCAGATATTTTGTGTTTTTCTTGAAGTGGATTCAGAAAAATTTCGGCCAATAAAACTATCGAACTATAGAACTTGACCACCACTGCTTCTCACTCTCACCTTTAGGCTAGGGTCAGATTAGCGCTATTTGCTGCGCTCAGGGGGTACCATTAAAAACATAGAATTTGGGAGCCTTGACGCAGTGTTACCAGCATGGTAATGCTGCGTCAGCGCTGCCAATTCATCCCTATGGTGACGGAGCCCTGATCGCAGCTCAAACGCTGGCATCTGAGTGCCGGTGTTTGAAATCTTGTGCTTTTTCCCAGTGCATCACATGACGCCCTCTGAAGTTTCTTGTGATGCGCTAGGAAAAAGCGCAAGCTTTCAAACACCGGCACTCAGATGCCAGCATTTGAGCTGCGATCAGGGCTCCGTCACCATAGGGATGAATTGGCAGCGCTGACGCAGCATTACCATGCCGGTAACACTGCATCAGGGCTCCCAAATTCTATGATTTTTAATGGAACCCCCCTGAGCGCAGCAAGTAGCACTTATCTGACCCTAGCCTTTGGTCCTTGTGGCTTCTTCTATTCACTACTGTACAGTAAAACTTCACATTACGCAAAAACTCACTGCCACAACAAGATCAGGCAGGTCAGGCAGGAATTGCAAGTTTGTGGCAAGATCGCAACCTTACGACACACACTCAAGGCTGGGATCTATAGTCACAACTAGGCCTGAGACATCCCTGCATAGGAATGTCCAGAGCCTAATCAAGGCCACAAGTCTTGGTAGATGGTAGTAAGAAAAGGTACTGCAGACAGCAGTGCAGGTGAGCGGTGAGGTGATTATTAGCTTTTTCTGTTTTTTTTTTTTTTTTTACATTTTACATTTAGCATGCCCTGGGCGTCTTTCCAGACCCCATAACATAATCAGAGACATTCATCTCATGGAGAATACATTTTGCTGCAAATTACATTTTCCAGTAAAGTCTATGCAGTTTGTTGAAATCCAATCTCGTTAGATCTGCTCATATCTATTAAGTAATCCTTACAACTGCTACTGAATGTACTAAAATAAGGATAAACCATTGAGACCCAAAAATTGCAAATTACCAGCAGCATGTAGGAATTTGAGGCATTGGTATCAAGTAAAGAATACATGCTGGAATGACATTTAAATTTAACTATTAAAATGTGTTAAGTAAATCTTAGCTAGAAGCAAAATGGGAAAAATAATAACAAACACAAAAAATAAAAATTGAAGATATAATGCATATATTTTTGTAATATGACCTTTCATATATTTATAAGTTAATTATTATTTACAAGAATGAGCAAGGAAACAAAAGGATCAATCACTTCAGGAGAGGAACTGAATTTAACTGATATATGTGCTTGTTTTTTAATGTATTTTTTTATTTCTTTATTTCTCATTAAATCATGCAATACCAATGTCCATTGAAAAGAACTGGAAATAGACAACATTTTCTCCTTCATCTCTTTAGCTTTGCTTCTCTATATCTTCTTTTTTACCGTCTGTACCCCAAGACCGCATAGAGGTAGAAAAACATAAAAATAATTTAAAGTACATTGCACAATGTGTAGCATTAACATTATAAGGTCGGAGCCAATTTCGACCCAATAGAGTTGATATGCAAGGCCAAATTAGAGATGAAGTCATAGATGAGCTCAGAGAATCAAGAGACTGGAGGGACACTTGTTTAGTGTTCGGTATAATAATTACACTTTATTGTAATGCATGAAGGGTTTATGTACACCCTTGACCTTGAAGAAAGAAGGCTACGATACCTGACAGTTAGGAAATTATGGGTATACACATGTTTTCTACGAATGTGACTGTAGAGAGATGTGTTTAAGGTTTAGGATTAGTGATGAGCGAGTACTAAAATGTTCGGGTGCTCGAAGCTCGGGCCGAGCATCCCGACATACTCGTGTGCTCGTCCCGAGTACCGATCCCAATGTTATCCTATGGGAGACCTGAGTATTTTTATGAAATGACTGCCGGCAGCATGTAGAAACCCTAAAAATGTCACAAAAGTCTCAGAAGAGTGCTGAAATGACATGGCAACACCATGGGGAAGACCCCTGGAAGCATTTCTCACTCAAAAGTCACAGCTGTGAACAATCTTGTCCGAGATTCACGCCAATTTTACGGAGTCACCAGAAAACCTTCCAAAATGACACCAAAATGAATATTCAGGGTGGAAATGTTAAGGGCACATACCCAATAGTGAGATACAGCTGGTGTATGTTACTTTTTGTGATTACATGAAAGATTTTACGTGAAAACATTGTGCGGCACTCCGATGACCCTGAGAAGAGACGTACATGAAGCCCTGTCTTGACATAATGTGCCCATTTTGAGGAACTGGGTCTATTGTAGTATTTTCCTTTGTCAGGGCAGTCCAAAATTGGGAGGTTCATAGGAAAACAGGAACCACTTTCCTAATCTGATGATGATGGTGAATGGGAACTTTCCACTACTCCCTCCCATAGGCTGCCATCGTTTTCAAGAGCACTGGCCCTGTGCACACAGGATAATGTGCTGCCAAGGACAACAATCCTTTGGCCAAACTGAAAGATCTCAAAACTAATAAAGGAATATTTTCTCTATTGTGTGGCGATTGTTTAAGGCCCAGTCTCACATAACGACACATCAGCGATCCTGATAGCGATGTGTAGAGATCACTGGTGCGTCGTTTACACATCACTGGTAAGATGTCAAACAGGCATCTTACCAGCGATGTGAAAAACTACGCACTAGCGAACCAGGATTATACCGAGGTCTTTGTGAATTTTCTCTCCATAGTATAGCTTCGAGATCGTTGCTCATTATCTTTGTCAAACACAACGATGTAGCGTTCCCAGCAGGAGCACAACGATGCAGGAATGATCCAGAGCAGTGTGTAACGATCAACTATCTCACAGCAGGGGCCAGATCGTTGATGCGTGTCACACAGAACGACATCGCTGTTGCGTCACGACGTGATGCAACAGCGATCCCAATAGCGATCTCGTTAGTGATCTCTTTATGTGTGATAAGGCCTTTAGACTGCATGACTATTGTGAACTTCCGGCCTTAGGAGGCCATGGACCTCTATCTACACAGCACATCGATCATGAGGCCTGTAAACATGAAGTGGGTGTATTGTAGTATAGCCCTTTGGCAGGGCAGCCAAAAATTGGGAGGCTCCACATTGTCCCAGGATAGAGACGTGCAGGAGGGCCTGTAAACCTGAAGTGGGTGTATTGTAGTATAGCCCTTTGGCAGGGCAGCCAAAAATTGGGAGGCTCCACATTGTCCCAGGATAGAGACGTGCAGGAGGGCCTGTAAACCTGAAGTGGGTGTATTGTAGTATAGCCCTTTGGCAGGGCAGCCAAAAATTGGGAGGTTCATCAATGACCCATGCATACAGACATGCAGTAGGGCCTGTAAACCTGAAGTGGGTGTATTGTAGTATAGCCCTTTGGCAGGGCAGCCAAAAATTGGGAGGCTCCACATTATCCCTGGATAGAGACGTGCATGAGGGCCTCAAAACATTTTTCCCATTGAAAAGGAGCGGGTCTCCTATCGTTGTAATGCCCATTCTAAAAGAATGGATGAAAAAATTTACCACTGCGGGTATACCTCAAACAACAGCCTAACTATTGTAACGGTCATCATGGTGGCTCATGAGGAGAAGGAGGAGCTGTCCAGCGATTAGCCAAAGTCCAGAAGTGTGTACCCATGGGTGAGTGGAGGTACATGGCAAATTCCTATAACAAAATTTAAATTCAGTTGTCATTTGTTGGTGGTGTGGTGAAGTCTGGCCCAATCCAACCCTTGTTCATCTTGATCAGAGTCAGCCTGTCAGCATTTTCAGTTGACAGGCGGGTGCGTTTATCAGTAATGATTCCACCTGCGGCACTGAAAACACGCTCTGACAATACACTAGCGGCAGGGCAGGCCAGGACTTCCAAGGCGTAGAGAGCCAATTCATGCCACGTGTCCAGCTTGGAGACCCAATAATTGAAAGGCACAGAGGAATCTCGCAGTACAGTTGTTCGATCTGCAAGGTACTCCTTAAGCATCTGCCCAAACTTAGCATTTCTTGTGGCACTACCCCGCACCTCAGGGGCTGTGGAACGTGAGGGGCTGAGAAAACTGTCCCACATCGTAAAGAGTGTTCCCCTACCTCTGGCGGATTGGACTTGTGCCCCTCTCGGCCGTACGCCTTGGTTGTCCACCGATTCCTGACCTATGCCGCTAGCGTTTTGTGAGGGGAATGATTTGGCTACTTCTGTGACTATGGCCTTCTGGAACTGCTGCATTTTGGCTGACCTCTCCGCCTCAGGAATAAGAGACATAAAGTTCTCTTTGTAGCGTGGGTCTAACAGTGTTGCCAACCAGTACTGATTGTCGGCCAAGATGTTCTGAACGCGAGGGTCACGAGCCAGGCAGCTTACCATAAAGTCAGCTATGTGCGCCAGACTTCTTAACAGCCATCATTTCAGTATCCAGACCAACACGATGACTGAACATGCTGTCCTCCTCCTCCTCCTCCTCATCTCCCCTGTCCTCTGGCCAGCCACGCTGAATCGAGGGTATGACTGGTGTGCATGTCATATCCACAATTTGGCCAGAGAGTTGCTCCATGTCTTCATCCTCCTCCTCCTCGTCATAGTCCTCCACTGCACGTTGTGATGAGATGAGGCTGGGCTGTGTGTTTTCACCCACACCCACTACTGTTTCTTGCTCCAAGTCATCGCGCTCGGCCTGCAATCCTGCATCCTCTTTGTTTTTCAGCAGAGACCGTTTTAGAAGACAGAGTAGTGGTATGGTGACGCTAATAATGGCGTCATCGCCGCTCACCATCTTGGTGGAGTCCTCAAAGTTTTGGAGGACGGTACATAGGTCCGACATCCATCTCCACTCCTCAGGTGTTATGTGTGGAGTTTGACCCATTTCCCGACGGCTTAGTTGATGCAGGTAGTCCACCACTGCCCTCTTCTGCTCACATATCCTGACCAACATGTGCAGAGTTGAATTCCAATGCGTGGGGACATCACACACCAGTCTGTGGGCCGGAAGATGCTAACGGCGCTGAAAGCCGGCAAGGCCGGCTGAAGCAGCAGGTGACTTGCGAAAATGTGCAGACAGACGGCGAACTTTTACCACCAGTTCAGACAACTCTGGGTATGACTTTACAAACCTCTGAATCACCAGGTTGAGCACATGGGCCACGCATGGAACATGCGTCAGCTGGCCTCGCCTCAAAGCTGCCACCAGGTTCCGGCCATTGTCACACACGACCTTTCCTGGCTTTAGGTTCAGAGGTGTGAGCCAGTGATCTGCCTGCTGTTTCAGAGCTGTCCACGCCTCTTCTGCATTGTGGGGTTTGTCACCTATGCAGACTAGCTTCAGCACAGCCTGTTGCCGCTTCGCAGAGGCAGTGCTTCCAGCTTGGGACTGGTGTGGAGGGTACAGTGGATAAGGATGCGCAGGAGGAGGAGGAGGAGGCTGAAGAGCATGACATTCCGGAGATGTAGAGTGTCGGTGAAACACTGACAGAGGTAGGGCCTGCTATCCTTGGTGTGGGAAGGACGTGTTCCGTCCCTCGCTCAGACTGGGTCCCAGCCTCCACAATATTAACCCAGTGTTTTGTCAAGGAGATGTAGCGGCCTTGCCCACAAGCACTTGTCCACGTGTCTGTGGTTAGGTGGACTTTGGCTGAAACAGCGTTGTTCAGGGCACGTGTGATGCTGTTGGACACGTGGTTATGCAATGCGGGGACGGCACATCTGGAGAAATAGTGGCGGCTGGGGACCGAGTAACGTGGGACAGCAGGTCGCGGAATGCTTCCGTCTCCACCAGCCAGAAAGGCAACATTTCTAGAGCTATGAGTCGCGAAATGTGAGAATTCAGGACTGTGGCATGTGGGGCGTTGGCAGCGTATTTGCGCCTGCGTTCAAAGGTTTGCTGAATGGATAATTGAACGCTGCGCTGGGACAAGGACGTGCTTGATGGTGGTGTTATTTGTGCGTGGGCAACTTCAGGTGCAGGGCCTGAGGCTTGTTCGCGGCCAGCATGTACAGGGGATTGGCTCGCACGCACAACACGCGAAGACGTAGCAGTGACATCAGCAAGCACCGCTCCTCGACTCTGTTGTACTTCCCACAAAGTCAGGTGCTTGGCTGACATGTGCCTGATCATGCTGGTGGTGGTCAGGCTGCTAGTTTTCGTACCCCTGCTGATGCTGGCATGGCAGGTGTTGCAAATGGCCTTTTTAGAGTCATCTGGAGCCAACTTAAAAAACTGCCAGACTCGGGAAGACCTAACATTTGCACAGGCACCTTGTGTCGTGTTGTTGTTCCGGGGAACGGTTGCCTGCCTTCTGCCTGCGGAACCGACCCTGCTTCGTACTGCCTGTTGGGATGCTACACCTCCCTCCCCCTGTGCACTGCTGTCCTCGCTCTGCATATCCTCCTGCCAGGTTGGGTCAGCTACTGGATCATCCACCACGTCGTCTTCCTCTTCCTTGGCTAATCGCTGGACTGCTCCTCCTTCTCCTCATGTGCCACCATGATGACCATTACAATAGTTAGGCTGTTTTTTCAGGTATACCCCCAATGGTTAATTTTTACGTTCATTCTTTTAGAATGGGCATTACAACGACAGGATACCCGCTTCTTTTCAATGGGAAAAATGTTTTGAGGCCCTCCAGCACGTCTCTATCCAGGGACAATGTGGAGCCTCCCAATTTTTGGCTGCCCTGTCAAAGGACTATACTACAATACACTCACTTCCTTACAATGGGCACTTCAGGTTTATAGGCCCTCATGCATGTCTGTATGCATGGGTCATTGTGGAGCCTCCCTATTTTTGGCTGCCCTGCCAAAGGGCTATACTACAATACACCCACTTCAGGTTTACAGGCCCTCCTGCACGTCTCTATCCAGGGGCATTGGTGAACCTCCCAATTTTGGACTGCCCTGGCAAAGGAAAATACTACAATAGACCCAGTTCCTAAAAATGGGCACATTATGTCAAGACAGGGCTTCATGTACGTCTCTTCTCAGGGTCATCGGAGTGCTGCACAATGTTTTCACGTAAAATCTTTCATGTAATCACAAAAAGTAACATACACCAGCTGTATCTCACTATTGTGTATGTGCCCTTAACATTTCCACCCTAAATATTCATTTTGGTGTCATTTTGGAAGGTTTTCTGGTGACTCCGTAAAATTAGCGTGAAACTCGGACAAGATTGTTCACAGCTGTGACTTTTGAGTGAGAAATGCTTCCAGGTGTTCTCCCCACGGTGTTGCCATGTCATTTGAGCACTCTTCTGAGACTTTTGTGACATTTTTAGGGTTTCTACATGCTGCCGGCAGTCATTTCATAAAAATACTCGGGTCTCCCATAGGATAACATTGGGCTCGGTACTCGGGCCGAGTACACGAGTATCTCGGGATGCTCAGCCCGAGCTTCGAGCACCCGAGCATTTTAGTACTCGCTCATCACTAGTTACAGTGAAGTAAATAACTATTTGATCCCTTGCTGATTTTGTAAGTTTGCACACTGGCAAAGACATGAACAGTCTATAATTTTAAGGGAAAGTTCATTTTAATAGTGAGATATAGAATATCAAAAATAAAATCCAGAAAATCACATTGTCTAAATTATATAAATGAATTTGCATTTTGAAGAGAAAAATAAGTATTTGATCCCCAACCAACCATTAGGAGTTCTGCCTCCTACAGACCAGTTAGATGTTCCTAATCAACTCATTACCTGCATTAAAGACAGCTGTCTTAGGCTGCCTTCAGACTTGCAGATGCATCTGCAGCGTTTTGCAGATGCATCTGCAAGCATCTGCATGCAGACCGCGGCACCTATGTTTATAATGGTGCGCACGACGGTCTGCAGATGCTTGTGGACCGCCGTGCGCACCCATTCACTCCTATATGTGATCTGTGCGCACGCGGATGCCTGCGCACAAATCACACACTCCCGCCCGCACCATGGACGCGAGATGTCGCGTCCCTGGTGCGGACGAGAGTGTGTGATCTGTACGCAGGCTGCAGTGTAGCACTACAATGCCCAGCATGATACACCCTCACACAGCACTAGTGTAGAACTACAATGCCCAGCATGATACACCATCACACAGCACTAGTGTAGCACTACAATGTCCAGCATGATACACCCTCACACAGCAGTAGTGTAGCACTACAATGCCCAGCATGATACACCCTCACACAGCACTAGTGTAGCACTACAATGCCCAGCATGATACACCCTCACACAGCAGTAGTGTAGCACTACAATGCCCAGCATGATACACCCTCACACAGCAGTAGTGTAGCACTACAATGCCCAGCATGATACACCCTCACACAGCACTAGTGTAGCACTACAATGCCCAGCATGATACACCATCACACAGCACTAGTGTAGCACTACAATGCCCAGCATGATACACCCTCACACAGCAGTAGTGTAGCACTACAATGCCCAGCATGATGCACCCTCACACAGCACTAGTGTAGCACTACAATGCCCAGCATGATACACCCTCGCACAGCAGTAGTGTAGCACTACAATGCCCAGCATGATACACCCTCACACAGCAGTAGTGTAGCACTACAATGCCCAGCATGATGCACCCTCACACAGCACTAGTGTAGCACTACAATGCCCAGCATGATACACCCTCACACAGCAGTAGTGTAGCACTACAATGCCCAGCATGATGCACCCTCACACAGCACTAATGTAGCACTACAATGCCCAGCATGATACACACTCACACAGCACTTTTTGTAGAACTACAATGCCCAGCATGATACACCCTCACACAGCACTAGTGTAGCACTACAATGCCCAGCATGATACACCCTCACACAGCACTATTGTAGCACCCCTTTTCTTTATATTTGTACCATTTCTGCTTAGTTCCCTTATTGTTGTCTGAGATGTGCACTGCACTAGCTTTCTTTTATAAGATCATCCGGCCATGGGGTAACAATTATTATCGGTTGGGGCATGGAGAAAGTGTTATGGTGGGTTTACACGCCGCGATATCGGGGCGATATCGCTATACAACGGCGCGGGAGCGTGCATTTTTTGTGCGCTTTTCCCGATATCGCATCGGTGGTTTACACGCTGCGATATCGGGAAACAACGTCCCTACGATGTGTACGCCCACCAACCCAGTAACGAGCATTTAACATGGGAGTTAATGGGTAGCGTCGGCGTACACATCGGAGTTGGATGTTTACACGCAGCGATCCGGCTCCAACAGGCATCCGATATCGGGCGGTTGAATTACCATCGTTCCTGCATCGTATTGTACCTTCAAACAGTACGATGCAGGAACGATATCGGGTCCAACTCCCGAACCACGTGACTTTTTGTCGGAGTTGGACGCCGATATCGCGGCGTGTAAACCCACCATTACAGCAGACACCAGGAGTAATTGGTATATTGGTAGCCTGCAGTGGATACTTACATTGTGTACAATCGCTGCAGCCTTCTGCTCTCATCCACACCTGAGCCTCAGAGCCTGGAATGTAACTTGACCCGGCAGACTGAGTCACAGCTGCAGAGGCAGGAAGTCACAGAGCGTCTGTTCGTGACCCTGGCTGTAGCTGATGACGTGTGCATGGCCATGAGAGTCCGTGCACCAGCCTGTGATGATGCAGAAAGGGCAGGGCTTTACTGAAGAGAGGGGGAGAGGAGGATGACGGGCAGATGCAGTCAGCAGCAGGACAAGCTAGGTAACGCCCAGTCAGCAAGATTTTTTAAACTTTATAAAGCTATATCTTAGCTTCTACTAAACTGTTTTTTTAGCAAAAACTATTGCCCCAAATGTGTGTGCTGGGTGTAGGGACACATATTAACAGTCCAGGGGGGTCATTTGGGGTGGTTGGTTCCCTTTAAATAAACCTCATTGGATTTGCTGCTAGCTCATACTCTTGCTTCAGTTTATATTGTATGGCTCTCCCACCAGACCCTTGCTGACAACAGTTCCATGATATGTGTGCTGCACAAGTGGAGGGGTAAGCTGACAGTGGGAGATTATTTTTCTTTTTGGATGCAGATGCATGCTATATTTTGAGATATTTTGAGTCAAGAAGAAAAGCATGGGAGAATCGAGGACAACTTTGGTTTTCCATGGGACAAATGACAGCCACTCAACATAGACCCAGTGCTTCTTGTTGCACCTTGTTGGAATATGTTTAGTGCAACAACTCCATTCCTGTCAATGAGAATTTAATTTCTAGATTTGTAAGATGGTTATAAAGTTAGCACGAAAAAAAAAACTTCCTGAGGCTCACACAGGAAAAGCAGGTGACTGTATTTCTATTTCCTGAGTCTGTATATAAGAGAAGATGCTGCAGATGCTGCACATATAGAGACACACAAATGATTTATTCCTGATTTATTAAGCTTATCATATATTGTTCCTGATTGTTCCTGAATAAAGAAGCTCTGTTGTCACACTCTTGAAGAGTATCCTGAATAATCCGCTGCCAACAGGTTACGGACCCAGAGTGACACAGAATCCCAGAGTAACACAGCAACAGAAGCCCAGAGCAAAAGCAGCACAGAGCAACAGAGAAGATGTCTACAAGCAGCAATTCTGCCAACTTCACAGTGCAAAGCCTCTTT
Organism: Allobates femoralis; assembly: GCA_033576535.1. NCBI lineage: Eukaryota > Metazoa > Chordata > Amphibia > Anura > Aromobatidae > Allobates > Allobates femoralis. Next base: position 172,673,136 of record JARQOC010000011.1, on the reverse strand, counting down.
AACCAGAACTGCCAGTCCTGAAAGTTCAAGGTGAAGATGCTGCTCATAAGAGAAGTTACATGGAAATATACACAGGAACAAGTGCCTCATCCATTAACAGATGATTGGCTAGAGAAGGATCAGAAAATTCAAAGCACTATCTCCCTCAGGGTAGATGGTGATCAGATTGTGCATATATGCAAGTGTGTACTGCAAAGGAGACTTTGCAAAACGGTGTAGAGCGGGCACTGACCTGTAACAATTTTTTGGTACTTGTTCACAAAGGTGGTGTTGTTATCCGGTGGTGCTCTGCTGGAAATTGACAGTCCATACGAAAGTAACGAGTAGGCAGGAAGCGGCACTCACTCGGACATCTTTGCGGTTTAGGCTCTTTATTGTAATTCCATGATTACAGTGTAGGGAGGGCGGTGACAGGACAACGGTCATCGTTTCACGCTTAGTAGCGCTTCCACGAGTCCTGGGAAATGGTGACCATTGTCCTGTCATCCCCCCTCCCTAAACCACAAAGATGTCCGAGTGAGTGTGGCTTCCTGCCATTACTGCAAAGGAGATATGGGATGAGTGACAGAAAGTGCATGAAAGATCAAATCTCAGAAATAAGCTTTATGTCATAAGAAAGCTGTATTAGTCTAAGCTAAGTGATGGACAGAATGTGCAGGACTATACAAGAAACACCCTACAGGTTGTGGACTATCTCAGGGGTATTGGAGAAGAAATTAAAGATTTTCATGTTGCTGCACTTCTACTAAATGGTCTTCTAGAAAGTTATGTGAACGAAAAGAATGCGCAATAGGGTCTTATCTCAATGATACACTGTCGCTTATCGATGTGGAATTGCTCACCTTTGTCAGTTGTGAAACCCACAACTGGTAGAATAGCGTACAGGCAGCTGCTGCAGGGACCGCACTCCCAACGGTGACCGTGGTTGTAATACAGAATCCTGGACAAAGTGCCTCAATGTCCGCGCTGCTGCTCCGAGACCAAAGACACACAGACACAGGAATGTCTGGATCAGCGATAGCCTTTATTTTCCGACGCGTTTCGGAGCCTCCTCCCGAGCTCCTTCCTCAGGGATGTTCCCTGAGGAAGGAGCTCGGGAGGAGGCTCCGAAACGCGTCGGAAAATATAGGCTATCGCTGATCCAGACATTCCTGTGTCTGTGTGTCTTTGGTCTCGGAGCAGCAGCGCGGACATTGAGGCACTTTGTCCAGGATTCTGTGTTTCTAGAAAGTTATGACACACTTGTGACTGCACTAGATTCACGGCCAGATGATGAGCTCAAACTAGAACATGTCAAAGGCAAGCTTGTAGATGAATTCAAGCGAAAAACACATAATGCAAGCAGCAGCAATGAATCCAAAGCAGAAACAGCATTAAAGACCCAGGACTTCCCTAATTATAAGCGCAACCTAAGAGAAACGCATGAATGTATTGTCTGATAAAGCCTGGCCACCTTGAAGCAGACTGCAGAATTTATAAAGCAAGAATGAGCAAGCTTAAAAAGCAGAACAGTCAGCAAAGGTTAATACAACTGTATAGGCAGATTCTGCATATGTTGAAGCTTCATTTAATGCCAGTACAGGCACCTCTGTAAAGCTTTTATGGTGTTTAGATTCTGATGCAAGCAACATAACAAATGACAAACAGCAAGGATTTCTTCACTGACCTTGATGAAAGCAAGTCAGAAAAGATCATCTTAGCTAATGGTCACTATATGACTTCAGAAGGAGTAGGAGGTAACTACTAGTGATGGGCGAATCCTAAATTACTCGGAATCGCTTGACTCTAGCGAGTCCGAGCACAGGACTCGCTACTCGTTGCGAGTCTAGCGAGTCCAATGTTAATGAATGGGGAAGCGAGTAATAGCGAGTAGTGTGAGATTTACAAATCGCAGATGTGTCTCGGAAGCTTCAGCCTGAAGCAATCCTAGTTTTGTCATTTATTTGCATTGCTCGTTTACTTTGTAAGTAATCGCTGACTCGCACAGATAAGATCCTGTCTCCTCTGTACAGGCTGCCAGCTCCAGGGTCCTAGAGCCCGCCTGCTGCCTGATGTAGCAGTGCTGAGATTGTTCTCAGTCTGCTCATTCCCTGTGTACAGACATGAATGTCTGTGCACAGAGATGATGTAGCAGAGCTGAGATTGTTCTCAGTCTGCTCATTCCCTGTGTACAGACATGAATGTCTGTGCACAGAGATGATGTAGCAGAGCTGAGATTGTTCTCAGTCTGCTTATTCCCTGTGCATAGACATCTATATTTATGCACAGGGGATGTAGCAGAGAGGACATCGCGTTTTGGACTGCGTCGGACGGAAGAGGATTTTTTTAATTAAAGATGGAGTCCCTAATGGCTTTTTTTTTTATTTCTAATAAAAAATTTTCCTTGTGTTGTGTTTTTTTTAAAACAATTTAATAGAAATTCATGGCGGTCATGTCTAATATTGGCGTGACCGCCATAAATTTCGGGCTTAGGGTCAGCTGATAATACAAAGCTGGCCCTAACCTCTATTACCCAGCGTGCCACCGCTACCAGGGCCGCTGGAAGAGCGGGGTTCAGCGCCAGAGGATGGCGCTTCAATGAACGCGCCATCTTCTGGGGCGGCTGCGGGCTGCAATTTGCAGCGGGGGGTGCCCAGAAAGCTTGGGCATCCCTGCGCTGCGGATTCCAGCCCCCAGCTGCTTAGCTGTACCTGGCTAGACATAGAAATTGTGCGGAGCCCCACGCATTTTTTTTTAATTATTTCATGAATTTCTGAGATTCTGACTCTGAGACTCTGACTCTGAAATTCATGAAATAATAAAAAAAAATGCGTGTGGCTCCGCGCAATTTCTATGTCTAGCCAGGTACAGCTAAGCAGCTGGGAACTGGAATCCGCAGCGCAGGGATGCCCAAGCTTTCTGGGCACCCCCCGCTGCAAATTGCAGCCCGCAGCCGCCCCAGAAGATGGCGCGTTCATTGAAGCGCCATCCTCTGGCGCTGAACCCCGCTCTTCCAGCGGCCCTGGTAGCGGTGGCACGCTGGGTAATAAAGAGGTTAGGGCCAGCTTTGTATTATCAGCTGGCCCTAAGCCCGATATTTATGGCGGTCACGCCAATATTAGACATGACCGCCATGAATTTCTATTAAATTGTTTTAAAAAAAACACAACACAAGGAAAATTTTTTATTAGAAATAAAAAAAAAAGCCATTAGGGACGCCATCTTTAATTAAAAAAATCCTCTTCCGTCCGACGCAGTCCAAAACGCGATGTCCTCTCTGCTACATCCCCTGTGCATAAATATAGATGTCTATGCACAGGGAATAAGCAGACTGAGAACAATCTCAGCTCTGCTACATCATCTCTGTGCACAGACATTCATGTCTGTACACAGGGAATGAGCAGACTGAGAACAATCTCAGCTCTGCTACATCATCTCTGTGCACAGACATTCATGTCTGTACACAGGGAATGAGCAGACTTAGAACAATCTCAGCACTGCTACATCATCTCTGTGCACAGACATTCATGTCTGTACACAGGGAATGAGCAGACTTAGAACAATCTCAGCACTGCTACATCATCTCTGTGCACAGACATTCATGTCTGTACACAGGGAATGAGCAGACTTAGAACAATCTCAGCACTGCTACATCATCTCTGTGCACAGACATTCATGTCTGTACACAGGGAATGAGCAGACTGAGAACAATCTCAGCACTGCTACATAATGTCTGTGAGCAGGCGGGCTCTAGGACCCTGGAGCTGCACAGAGAAGACAGCTGGACTCGGCTCAAAGAAACAGCAGTTATCTGCGAGTTTCCCTGCTATCACTGGCACAGTAGCCAGTGATTACTCGCACTAGTCTAATGCAAACAATGGCAATCCTAGTTTTGTCAGCGTTTCTGACAAAACTAGGATTGATATTGATTTGCATTGGACTCGTGCGAGTAATCACTGGGAAACTCGCAGAGTACCGAGTCCTGCGAGTCCCTTACTACTCGCCGAGTAACGAGTCCTAGCGAGTAGATTCGCCCATCCCTAGTAACTACCTCCACTGTCCAGTTTCCTCATCTCAAAGCAGAAAGATCCCAGTAAATGATGTTCAATATGTTGCCAGCCTTGAAAGGGAACATGTCCAGAAAATCCTTTCCTAAAGTAAGCAGCTCTAGATCTGCACTGCCACTGGATCTGATACATACAGATGTTTGCGGTCCTTTGAGTGTTCAAACTCCAAGCAAGATGAAATATTTTCTCGCACTTATTGATGACTTCTCCAGATATACAGTCGCCTACTGGTTGCACAGAAAGGATGAAGTTCCACAGAAACTTGAATAATATCTTGCCATAGTGTTTAACAAATTTGGAAGAATGCCAAAAGCCCTGCATGTATACAAGGGAACTGAATATACAAGTAGTAAGGTGCAAACCATTTTGAAAAAGAATGGAATCATGTTCCAGAGTACCATTCCATACAACCCACAACAGAATGGCATTGCAGAGAGAGAACCGCACTCTCTCTGAAAGTGGAAGAAGTATGTTGTTTAATGACAATCTACCACAACATATTGGGGAGAAGCCATCATGACAGCTTGCTATCTTCAAAACAGACTACCAGGTAAAGCCACAAATATAACTCCATATGAGCTATGGAACTGTGAGAAGCCTAACCTGAAGCACCTCAGGATATTTGGAAGCAAAACATTTGTGTATGTTCCCAAAAGTCCTAAATTACATGAATGTAATGCTAATGTATCAACGTTTTTATGTAATAAGGATGGGAACATTTTTGATACTTTTTTGGGGGAGTAAATAAAAGAAGAAAAATAAAATTACACCTGTGCGTCCTAAATGGAAATCTTAGTATTATTATACATTCTGCTTTATACTATGAAATCCTTATTGCTTTGTATTCATCATTTTACTAATGCACTGTAGGTGATTACAATGATAAAGGAAAATGTTACTGACTGGAAAATTACATTTATAGCAGCCATATACAAAATACTCAGAGACAGTAAATCTTGAACGTTCTTTGAATATTAACACATGCTGCTACTCTTGTTCTGGCACACTGTGAGAATATGCTTATATGCTTTTCCAACATACAGTTCAGGGAAAAAGAAAAATATGACATGGCAGCAGCTTTTATTTACCTAATTCTACTAATAGATCTCACATAAGGATAAATTATAGTTATAAAGGGCATGGAATATACCCAATAGTTTTCCTTTTGTAAATCAGATGAATGAAATGTAATTAAAAATGTAGCTAACATCTGTAAAAGGAAAAGGTGGAAATGTATTTTTTTTGCAATGAGTACTATTTTCACAAAATAGTCAATTTGTGTATGTCTGTTTACTATACAACATTCCTCAACAAAGTATAGTATCGGTAGTATCATGATCTGCAAACAATAGGAGACATGAGAGAACCTTTTCATGTCCTGAGCTCAGGTGCTTTTTGTATCCAAAGCACTACAGTGAGCATCGCTATGTTTGGCTACACTTTGAGCTCAGCCCAGTGCGAGCCGCTTGTAGTATTACATTGGATCGCACTGGGGGTAAAATCAGAGTCTTCAGGTGTAGTGTGTTGTCAAAAAAAAAAGAAAAAATAAAATTCCCACCCTCCTGCTCCCGGAGTTAGGCTGGGGTCACACATAGAAATCCGTTTTTGGAAGTGATTTCCATGACCAATCCGTTTTTTTTTGGGTGCTTTTTGAGCCTCCTACACCCCTGAACGTTTTTGGACTTAGTAATTTTTTGACCAAAATTCTCAATAAAACGGATCCGTTTTTTTAAGGCACCCCAAAAAAACGGATCCGTTTTTCCATAGGGCCCATGTTAAAAAAAAATATATTTTTTTTAATTTTATTTCTGAAAAACGGACCCGAAAAACGTTGCTAGCAACGTTTTTGGCTCAAAAACGGACATAGCAATGTTTTTAAGTGCAGAAAAAAACGGACAGGGTGTTTATTACATCCAATCCGTTTTTCTATCAGTTTTTGGACTTAAAAAAAGAAAATGCCAAGAATGAAGCCAAAAACGGACCAATGGCTTATGTGTGACCCTAGCCTTACTTTGTTTATGGCTTTGCTGTATGTGAGTGGTGAGCTAAACAGGCAAATCAGTGTATTCAAGTGAGTTTTAGGTCAAGTTTTGGCCCCGAACAATCTATTTTTTAAAGTCCAGCTGAACCACCAGAACCCAAACTTCCATGAAACCGCTCATCTCCAGTCGCCACCCATACAGTGTAGCAATTTCAATGGTATCCTAAGGATAAATGGTATACTAAGGAAAAATGGTAGAAAAGAGAGCTTCTTAATGTAGGAGACCAGCAATAGTCCATATCTTTCTTTGTTGGAAATTCACTACATTTTTAGACTTTTTGCACATGTCACAGAGTCAGCACTTATAGAATAGCTCTATACTGGTCCATTTGGTATTCTAAGTGTGACGTGGCACCATCTTATTGGTCCAGCGATCGGACGGCTTCTCTGGCGGTCCCGGTGCAGGCATCGGAAGGTGAGTATGTAAGTTTATTATTTTTAACAACTTTTAATTACTTGTAGGCTACTTTTGCAGTGTATTTTGGATCACTCTTCTTTTGCAAACTGCTCCACGTCTCTCATATTGAAGAGTGCCTTCTCACATCAACAATTTAAAGATTTCTCCACAGGCGTGCAATGGGATTTAGATCTGGACCCATTACTGGCCACTACAGAAGTCGTCAGTGCTTTGTTTAAATCCATATCTTAGTGCTTCCTGAAGAATCATGTCCTTCTGGAAGACCCATGACCTAGGGCACAAACCCAGATTTCTGTCAATGGGCATTACAATCCTTTGGCCATGTTCACACACAATTTGCGTTTTTTTTTAGCACTCTTAAAAGCACTTGCGTATTTTTAAGAGTGCTAAAAAATGTCCCTTGTGTGTCTGAAAGGATTTGCCACGTTTTTGGACTTAGTCATTTTTTCACCAAAAACGCAGGCAAAAACGCAAGCGTTAACGCAGGGTGCATAAATGTGCCTTTTAAAAACGTATAGGGCCCCATGTTATAGAAACGCATGTGCGTTTTCCTAAAAACGCATGTGTTTTTTTAACATGGGCCCCTATGGGAAACGCATGCGTTAACGCAGGGCACAAATAGGCACCTGCATTAACGCATGCGTTTCCCATAGGGGCCCATGTTAAAAAAACGCATGCGTTTTTGGGAAAACGCACATGCGTTTTTTTCCAGCACCCAAAAACGCTGCGTGCAGCGTTTTTTGGACTGGGGGAAAAAAACGCAAGTGGGGCTGAAAAACGCATGTACACTCAAATGTACCCTGCGTTAACGCACCTGCGTTTTTTTTAACAGGCCAAAAAACGCAGGGATGGGCAAAAAAAACGCATGTGTGTGAACATGGCCTTTGTTAGTTTTCAGATTTCATCATATACTTCTCCCCTATACTTCATCATATATTTCATCATAACTTCTCCCCTTTTTATCTTGCTTCAGGTGTGATTTTTATATTATTTTTATTATATTTTTATTTTTATTATATTGTTAGCTGCCACAAGTGAGCTTGAACGAGAATCACATGCTTGTAACAAAGTTGTTTACCCACAATTTTGGAAAGGTGGCAACAATTTTCTCCTATTTTGGGGATTTGGAGTGAAATTATGTCCAATTTGCCTTTCATTCTCTCTTTTGTTTTTGCATTTTTACAATACATACAAAGGATATATACGTGTATAACAAAAATGTGTGATTGCAATAATTTCCAGGGAGATATACTTTGTTTACTGGAACAATTTCAAGTGTGCCAATATATTTGATCATGACTGTACATGGTATCTGACGGGAAAACTTTTCATTAGACATACTGAGGTTTTTATCCTATTGTCATTGGTTGATCATGCCAAAGCATTATTTATTTTTTTGACGGGTTTAATGGGCAGTGGAAATTACATCAGATTTTCATTCTCCCCTATGGAACAATTAAGCAATACATTGCTAACATTTCATCTTGTCTAGACAGCCTTTACATACTCTAAAATTGTCCATAAAAATGTTAATGCTGTCAGTTGAACAATGTTTTGTCAGCATGTGTTCCTTCCAAACTCCCCAAACACATTCATGCTATGTTTTGTAGAGTATGCATGTGTTCCGAATGGGAAAAGGGGACTCTCTACAAGACATTTTCTAAGTTGACTTGAGAAACTAAGTACGGGCAAGATTTCAAACTGCAACATGTCCAAAAAACATGTTCAATTTGATTTTCCCAAGGCAGGTTGATTAAACAATATCTCTCAGTTCCCCCAAAGTTAGTTCCCTTTGTCCTCCTTTAGTTTATTATAATGATGAAAATAGTTATGGTGGTTTCATTTTATTAATGATATTGTTCATAGATATTAAAAATTCTTCCATTATTTTTGTTTGTGAGAATGAAGAGAAATGTTTTTTGACATAAATACATACACTGTATACCGGTAAACATGGAATTTTTTTTTATATCATATAAAAAATTAATTGACAGAACTGACAGGTGTAAACCAAACAAAGTTACATTTCTTAAGGGTTTTCCCTTACCTATTTACAGTAAAAGTCATAAATATATGATTTCTGGGGTTCTGGCCAGTGGGACCTCTTTCTAGAATGGAGGTTCAAGACTCCCTTGTGGATAAAGCAGTGGTCGCTTGTGCACACTACTGCACCATTCATACAGTGGATTTTGGGAACTTCATGGGGCCCATCAGTTGGATTCTTAGGGATCATACATATATCTCTTCCTCCAGATAGGTGGTAAATGTATTTTGGTGGAAAACATTTTTATTGTACAAGTCTACCTTTAAAATCTAGTATGAAGCTTTGTATTTTTATTAATGATTTAAGTAAATTTCATTGCTGGTTATATTTGCTACTGTTGCACAGAATTGTGTGGTTAACTAGTAGAAATTAGAAGTGTCAAACAGGAATTGCAAAAGACCCCCAATACACAAATACTCAACTTGTCTGAGCCTACATTTGTTCCCAATGTGGAAACTGGAGTAAACTATTGCAAGTCACCTCTGGCTCTGGCGTATTTCCAAGAAAAAGCAAAAGGACTGGGAAGTTAAATTTAGGAAGCTCAATCCTTTTCTTGGGAGACTCCACATACACATTTGATAGTTGGATGGTGTGGAGACAAGAGGGTCAGTGGGTGCTCTCGTCTGCTGGCCCGGCCGCAGTTAGAAAGACCGCATGGTGGACCAGGGCTCATCCCAATTTACCCAACACTACTCAGTCAACACAATGGTAAGAATTTATTGGATCCCCAACAGTCAAAGGTATATAACACATACTCAGTAAAACACATAATGTGACAGGCACCAGAGTCTCACCCATCTGCTGGCTCACCAGGGATTAAAATATTCACGCCTTTGTGGCTTCCAGGGCCAACAACGCCAATTCAGCAGCACCCCGCTTTCGGCAGGCTCCCACCAAGAAAGGAATAGTGGCAAGCTTAGGAAGCTGACAAAGGACAGCAAAGTCTGTAGCCAGGTGACCGAATTGTCTCAACCTGGGTATCTTCTTTAAGTAGTCTCTGATCTTCCGGCCAAATCCTAGAATCCTAGGCTGAACTCCTGCAGAATATAGTTCAGTTCAGGTGTTCTGGTAGTTGGACCCAAAGCTCCTAGACTGAGGCCATGTAGCATACGAAGACATGATGTGATCAGGTTTGAACTTCCTAGACTGAGGTCACAAAACATATCAACTCCTGGTGACTGAAGTAAGTCCTTTTATATAGCCCGAGCACTCATGTCAAGTTATTGTGGTCTTACAGGATTGATGGGATGAGAATGTTCTCTTAATGGCTGGCATTTCAATATGAATGCTTAATTCTCCTCTTAATGATGTAAAGGTGGTAAAGTAATTAAATTAGCAATACACAACCTCAGGCAATAAAGGCACTAAATATTCTGGCAAGAAGCAATGTCTTATTAAACATGAGATTACAAACAAAAGACTAATATGTCTGGCCAAATTAAAAATATTAACCCACACCATATAGTGTAAAAAGATGTGTCGTCACAAATGGTCTCATCTGTTGTTTTTGCCTTTTGCTTTAATACAGTACATACTGTATGTATCCAGGTGCTATGGAAAAATTGTGACCTAGAATAATTAGAAAGGGAAGAAGGTAATTGCTACCTCAATATAGGAGTATATACAGATAACAAAAAAAAAATATTGAGAAATAATTCATATTTCAAAGAACAAAAGCAAAAAAAAAATATATATATATACATATACAAGAAAAAGCCAGCACCAAATCCTTATAAACAAATTCTTCTTTATTTAGGGAGTCAAATACACGTAGTTAAAATGCATCTGTATGGCAGACCCTGCCAGATGCATTTTGGTTGTTAAACCTTAATCATTGGCAAAGAACTAAGACTAACATACACATACACACTGCACTGATGAGGGGCAGTTACCCCGAAACACAGTGTCTGCAGTTTGGGGTTCTGATCTGGCACAAATCCTTTGTCATATTAAAAGTCTTCTTAAAAAGTCGACTATGACTTTGAGGACAGCTAACGAAAGGTGGCGCTAGAGTTCATTCACTTGCTCTCTGAAGTGATCATTTGCATATTTCCCAGAGGAGCATTGCAGCTATAAGTTTCCTTATCAGCTTATCTGATTTCCTAAAGCTGGCAGAAAAAATTCCTCTCCATGAGGTGAAAAGCTAGTTCTCCAGACCTTGTCTTAGCCTACTCACAGCCAGATTAGAACCCCCCACACACTGCACTGATGAGGGGCAGTCACCCCGAAACACAGTGTCTGCAGTTTGGAGTTCTGATCTGGCAAAAATCCTTGGTCATATTAAAAGGCTTGTGCGAAAGTCGACTATGACTTTGAGGACAGCTACTGAAAGGTGGCGCTAGAGTTCATTCACTTGCTCTCTCTAAAGTGATAATTTGCATACACACACATATATATATATATATATATATACACATACAAAATTGACAACACACGTGGAACCTAATTAACATCAGATGGAAATGATCTGTAGGAATTTCGTCACAAAACAATCTTAAATACTAGGAAGGCATGAGATTAAAAGCAGCAAAAGAAGAAGTGAGATATTAAAGAAACACATGTATGCAAATAAATAAAGTTTGGTGTTCCCCATTTATAGTGTCCCATTTATTTCTCTATTTTATTTCAAACAGAAAATAAATATAGCTGGATGAATGGACATTATTCTTCTGTTATTAGAGCACCCATCCTGCAGACACATATGGAATAAGATATGCTCACAATTCATACAATACCAGGTCTTTGCAAAAAAAAGTGTCTATTGTCAAGCTATGCATGCTACAGATTCCATTCGTCCAGATCCATAATACATACAAGGTTGTATGGTATAGAAAAGCAAACCCGTGGAAAACTTGTGTACAAATACAGAGATAGAACAAGGATAGAACAAGAATAAGAAACTATGCATACATGAGTTAAATGTTCATTTTTCAATAGTTTAGATGTGAAGCTCTTATATGTTAGAGGAGAGAAAATAGAGAATGGTAAAACATTACAAAAGGATCCATCTCCATCTGATGTTACTTAGGCTTCACGTGTTGTCAATTTTGTATGTACAGTATATATATGTGTATGCTAGTCCTGGTTCTTTGCCAATGATTAAGGTTTTACAATCGAAACGCGTCTGGCAGTCTCTGCCATTCAGATGCATTTTACCTATGTGTATGTGAATCCCTAAATAAAGAAGAATTAGTTTATAAGGATTTGGTGCTAGCTTTCTCTTTAATACATTCCATGGAAACTGGTGGACGTCAGCCACTCCCATGCACCTGAGCGGATCTGCCTGGAGGCGAAGGGTGAGCTTTCCTATCCCCATTCCCTGCTTTATTTGATTATATATAGATATACACTGGCAATTCAAATTAGAGAACAACACGTAATTTCCTTAATTTAGATGAGATAAAAGACGGCACTCACCGGATCTCTTCAACGTGCTTTTTATTCACAGAATGTGAGGGTTGATAATGCAGGGAGGGGTCGGCAGGGTGGACAACAGCTCAGTTTCGCGCGTATAGCGCTTCTGCAGGTCCAAAAAAAAAATGTCCTTAATGTTAAGGTCATTGTGTTGTGACTGCAAACTATGGGAGAGGAGAGAAAGTGCAATAGAGTCTTATCCCAAAAACTGAAATTGTGAAAGGTTTCTTGTCACTGCTCATCTGGGACAGTTGTGCAACCCACAACAGGTAAGAAGGCGTAAATATGGCTGCTACAGGATCCACACTCCACCCACACAGGCGTGCCAAAACTGAATGCATGGAAGAAAGGACAGAGCTTCCTGGAGTAATTTGTTGATTCCCTGAAGAAAGAGCTGGGTTTTGGCTCTGAAACACATAGGAATTAAAGCCATCATTGCCCTGACAACTGTGGTTTCTTCAGCTTATTTCATCATATGTGCAGCACAGATCCAGGAAGCTCTGTCCTTTCTTCCATGTATAAGGTCATTGTGTTGTCCAAAGCAAAAATATCCTAACATAAGTAAAAGAGCAATGTTGTAAGTGTATTTCATAAACTAAATATATCCACTTGCCATAAATATATTCTAAAGCACAGAATAAAAATCTAAATGAGGTAAATGAAAAACAACACTGATCAAAATTAGAGAATACTTTCAGATAAATACAATTTATTAGTGTTAATCTGTGACTTGGTGCTAATATCACTAATTATCTGACAAGCCCTATTTAACTAGCATCCTAACTTTACAGTTTGAACTCACTAGTATTTCTAGAATATTGCATCTTTACAGCATCACAAACTCTTTCAAGTCCCCCCAAGAAGGCTGGTCACCCTCGAAAGGCAAATGCAAGAGAATCTCGAAGGATAACGTATCAACACTGCAGCTGGAATAGCTCACCAGTTCAGCACTGAACAGGGTAAGGATCTGTCTTGTCATACAATGTCACAACATTTAAGAGCATTTGAACTGAAATACCACTCTGCAGTGACCAAATTTCTCATTATAAGAAAGAATGAAAAGGCTAGACTCACCTTTGGTGAAGAGCATGTAGTGTGGATAGAGAAGTGGTCCACAGTTCATTTTAGTGATGAAAGCAGGTTTAATTTATTTGGGTCTGATGGGAAACATTATGTTTGTCAACAAACTGGGGAAATACTGAACCCAAAGTGTGTAAAGAAGTCAGTGAATGATGGTGGAGGAAGTAACATGGTTTGGGGATTGTTTTCTGCTGCAGGGGTTGGACTTCTCATACAGTTACATGGCAGAGTGAATGTAAGTATGTATCAGAACCTTCTTAAACAAAACATCATTCCTCGTTTTCATTCAGCGCTCAATCAGCCAGCAATTTTCATGCAAGACAATGCCCACTGTGACACGGGTAAAGCAGTTCCTTGAATCAAAAAACATTGAAACAATGAAATGGCTGCCCAGAGTCCTAAACCCAATAGAATACTTCTGTAAAATCCTTGGTAACAAAGTTATGGCTGAGAAATCCACAACAGTCACAGAACTGTGGAAGAGACTGGAAGGAGAGTAGCCTATAATCACACAAAAGCAGTGCGAGAGACTAGTGATGTCCTGTGGCTGCAGATGTGCTGAAGTCATTCAAAGCAAAGGCCTGTACAAAGCATAGGCCTGTACACTTCCTACTGATTGGGAATTGTTGTAACCTTCATAAAATTTAGTTTTAATTTTTCTCTGTTCTACAGTCATTGCTGTTCTCTAATTATGATCATTACTTTTTGTGTAAAATAAAGGATTTAAGTTGATAAACTTTGGTTATTTTGGAAAACACTGTTCTAGTGGCATGATGTACTCCTTACACAAAAAACTCTAAATTTTCATCAATGTAAATTACATTCTGCCTGAAAGAATCAAGTGACAAGTGACTCTATATTGCTCTCCAATTTTGATCACCATTATATATATATATATATATATATATATATACATACAGTCATATGAAAAAGTTTGGGCACCCCTCTTCATCTTACTCATTTGTTTTGGTTTTAAATTGGGTTTTTGCACCAGCTATTTCAGTGTGATATATGTAATAACTGATGGACACAGTAATATTTCAAGATTGAAATTAAGTTTATTGTACTAACCAAAAATGTGAAATATGCATAATTTCAAAATTTGACAGGTGCCAAAGTATGGGCACCCTTCTGATTTTCATGATTTGAATACTCCTAACTACTTTTTACTGACTTACTGAAGCACTAAATTGGTTTGGTAACCTCATTGAGCTTTGTACTTCATAGCCCGGTGTATCCAATCATGAGAAAAGCTATTTCAGGTGTCCACTTGCAAGTTGTTCTCCTAGTTGCATCTTCTCTGAGGAGTGGCATCATGGGCTCCTCAAAACAGCTCTCAAATGATCTGAAAAAAAAAGACTGTTCAACATAGTTGTTCAGGGGAAAGATACAAAAAGTTGTCTCAGAGATTTAACCAGTCAGTTTCCACTGTGAGGAACATAGTAAGGAAATGGAAGACCACAGGGACAGTTCTTGTAAAGGCCAGAAGTGACAGGCCAACAAAAATATCAGAAAGGCAGAGAAGAAGAATGGTGAGAACAGTCAAGAACAATCCACAGACCACCTCCAAAAACCTGCAGCATCATCTTGCTGCAGATGGTGTCACTGTGCATCGGTCAACAATACAGCGCACACTGCACAAGGAGAAGCTGTATGAGAGAGTGATGCGAAAGAAGCCGTTTCTGCATGCACTCCACAAACAGAGTCGCCTGAGGTATGCAAAAGCACATTTGGACAAGCCAGTTTCATTTTGGAAGAACGTCCTATGGACAGATGAAACAAAGATTGAGTTGTTTGGTCATACAACAAGGCGTTAATCATGGCACCACAAAAACACAGCATTCCAAGAAAAACACTTGCTACCCACTGTCAAATTTGGGGGAGGGTCCATCATGCTTTGGAGCTGTGTGGCCAATGACGGCACCGGGAATCTTGTTAAAGTTGAGGGTCGCATGGATTCCACTCAGTATCAGCAGATTCTTGAGAATAATGTTCAAGAATCAGTGTCAAAGTTGAAGTTACGCCGGGGATGGATCTTTCAGCAAGACAATGATCCAAAACACCGCTCCAAATCTACTCAGGCATTCATGCAGAGGAACAATTACAATGTTCTGGAATGGCCATCCCAGTCCCCAGACCTGAATATCATTGAACATCTGTGGGATGTTTTGAAGCGGGCTGTCTATGCTTGGCGACCATTAAACTTAACTGAACTGGAATTGTTTTGTAAAGAGGAATGGTCAAAAATACCTTCATCCAGGATCCAGGAACTCATTAACAGCTACAGGAAGCGACTAGAGGCAAAAGGTGGATCTACTAAATATTAATGTCACTTTTCTGTTGAGGTGCCCATACTTTTGCACCTGTCAAATTTTGAAATAATGCATATTTCACATTTTCGGTTAGTGCAATAAACCTCATTTCAATCCTGAAATATTACTGTGTCCATTAGTTATTACATATATCACACTGAAATAGCTCTTGCAAAAACCCAATTTTAAACAAAAAAAAAGAGTAAGATTAAGAGGGGTGCCCAAACATTTTCATATGACTGTATATATGTAAATTCTATATAATATATAATATATATATACTAGATGGTGGCCCGATTCTAACGCATCGGGGCATTTTAGAATATGTATGTAGTTGACATACTGTGACTGACAGAGCTTGTCCAGTCAACATGAGTGAACTACACTGCTCCTCCTGTCAAGGCTCCTCCGTCTCTCCTCCTGTCACCACTCCTCCTGTCACCGCTCCTCTGTCTCTTCTCCTGTCATCGCTCCTCCTGTCCCTATTCCTCCATCTCTCCTCCTGTTACAGCTCCTCCTGTCCCCGCTCCTTGGTCACTCCTCCTGTCACCTCTCCTCCATCTCTCCTCTTGTCACCACTCCTCTGTCTCTCCTCTTCACCGCTCTCCATCGCTCCTCCTGCCCCTGCTCCTTCTGTCACTATTCCTCCTGTCACTGCTCCTCCATCTGTCCTCCTGTCACCGCTCGTCGTGTCCCCACTCCTCTGTCTCTCCTCCTGTCACCACTCCTCCTGTCCCCACTCCTCTGTTTCTCCTCCTGTCACCGCTCCTCCTGTCCCTGCTCCTACATCTCTCCTCCTGTCCCTGATATTCCTGTTCCCGCTCCTCCGTCTCTCTTCCTGTCACCGCTCCTCCGTCTCTCCTCCTGTCACCGCTCCTCCAATTA
This sequence comes from Allobates femoralis, assembly GCA_033576535.1. Lineage (NCBI taxonomy): Eukaryota > Metazoa > Chordata > Amphibia > Anura > Aromobatidae > Allobates > Allobates femoralis. The sequence goes on along the minus strand of JARQOC010000011.1, from coordinate 172,656,896 downwards.
CCGCTCCTCCATCTCTCCCCCTGTCACCACTCTTTCTGTCACCACTTCTCCTGTCCCCACTCCTCTATTTCTCCTCCTGTCCCTGTTCCTCCTGTTCCCGCTCCTCCATCTCTCTTCCTGTCACCGCTCCTCATGTCACCTCTCCTCCATCTCTCCTCCTGTCCCGACTCCTCCGTCTCTCCTCCTGTCCCCGCTCCTCTTGTTCCCACTGCTCTGTCTCTCTTCCTGTCCCCGCTTCTCCTGTCCCCGTTCCTCCGTCTCTCCTCCTGTCATGGCTCTTGCTGTCCCCACTCCTCTGTCTCTCCTCCTGCCCCGTGCTCCTCCTGCCCCGTGCTCCTCCTCCCCCGTGTTCCTCCTGCCTCCGCTTCTCCTGTCTCTCCACCTGTCAGCGCTCCTCTTGTCCCCGCTCTTCCATCTCTCCTCCTTTCACTGCCCCTTCTCCGTCCCTTCTCCTGCCTCCCACTTTTCCTACCCCGTGCTCATCCTGCCCCCAGTCCTCCTCCCCCGCATTCCTCCTGCCCCCCGATCCTCCTGTCACCGCTCCTCTGTCTCTCCTCCTGTCAGCTCTCCTCCTGCCCCCTCCATTCCTTCTGCCCCTCCTGCCCCCTCCTGCCCCATATGCTCCTCCTGCCCCTCCACTCACCCTGCCCCTCCTGCCCCCTCTGCTCCTCCTGCCCCCTCCACTCCTTCTGCCCCACCTGCCCCCTCTGCTCCTCCTGTTCCCTCTGCTCCTCCTGCTCCTACTGCCCCCTCCGCTCCTCCTGCCCCTCCTTCCCCCTCCGTTCCTCCTGCCGCCTCCGCTCCTCCTGCCCCTCCTGCCTCCTTTGCTTCTCCTGCCCCCTCTGCTCCTCATTACCCTCTTGCCCCCTCCGCTCCTCCTGCCCCTTCGCTCCTCCTGCCTCCTCCGCTCCTCCTGCCCACTCCACTCCTCCTGCCCACTCCACTCCTGCCCCCTCCGCTCCTCCGGCCCCCTCCCCCCCTCCTGCCCCCTTCACTCCTCCTGCCCCTCCTGCCCCCTCTGCTACTCCGCACCTCCTGCCCCCTCTGCTCCTCTTGCCCATTCCACTCCTCCTGCTCCTCCTGCCCTCTCCGCTCCTCCTGCCCCTCCTGCCCCCTCTGCTCCCCCTGCCCCTTCTGCCCCCTCTGCTCCTCCTGCTCCTCCTGCTTCCTCCGCTCTTCCTGCCTCTCCTACCCCCTTTGCTCCTCCTGCTCTCTCCGCTCTTCCTGCCCCTCCTGCCCCCTCCGCTCCTCCTGCCCCTCCTGACACCTCCGCTCCTCCTGCCCCTCCTGACCCCTCCGCTCCTCCCGCTCCTCCTGCCCCCTCCGCTCCTCCTGCCCCTCCTGCCCCCTCTCCGCTCCTCCTGCCCCCTCCGCTCCTCCTGCCCCTTCTGCCCCCTTCACTCCTCCTGCTTCTCCTGCCCTTTGCTCCTCCGGCTCTCTCCGCTCCTCCTGCCCCTCCTGCCCCCTCTGCTCCTCCTGCCCCTCCTGACCCCTCCGCTCCTCCTGCTCCTCCTGCCCCCTCCGCTCCTCCTGCCCTTCCTGCCCCCTCTCCGCTCCTCCTGCCCCCTCCGCTCCTCCTGCCCCTCCTGCCCCCTCCACTCCTCCTGCCTCCTCTGCTCCTCCTGCTCACTCCGATCCTCCTGCCCCCTCTGCTCCTCCTGCCCCTCCTGCCCCCTCTGTTCCCCCTGCCCCCTCTTCTCCTCCTGCTCCCTCCGCTCCTTCTGCCACCTCCATTCTTCCTGCCCCCTCCTGCCCCCTCCACTCCTCATGCCCTTCCTGCCCCCTCTGATCCTCCTACCCCCTCCGCTCCTCCTGCCCCTCCACTCCTCCTGCCTCCTCTGCTCCTCCTGCTCACTCCGCTCCTCCTGCCCCCTCCGCTCCTCCTGCCCCTCCTGCCCCTCCTGCCCCCTCTACTCCCCCTGCCCCCTCTGCTCCTCCTGCCCCCTCCACCTCTCCTGCCCCTTCTGCCCCATCTCTTCATCCTGCCCCTCCACTCCTCCTGCCCCTCCTGCACCCTCCGTTCATCCTGCCCCTCCGCTCCTCCTGCCCCCTCCACTCCTCCTGCCTCCTCTGCTCCTCCTGCTCACTCCGCTCCTCCTGCCCCCTTTGCTCCTCCTGCCCCTCCTGCCCCCTCTGCTCCTCCTGCCCCTCCTGCCCCCTCCGCTCCTCCTGCTCCTCCTGCCCCCTCCGTTCATTCTGCCCCTCCTGCCCCCTCTGCTCCTCCTGCCCCCTCTGCTCCTCCTGCTCCCTCCGCTCCCCCTGCCGCTCCTACCCCCTCCGCTCCTCCTGCCCTCTCCATTCCTCCTGCCCCTCCTGCCCCCTCCGATCCTCCTGCCCCTCCTGCCCCCTCCGCTCCTCCTGCCCCTCCTGCCCCCTTCACTCTTCTTGCCCCCTCTTCTCCTCCTGCCCATTCCGCTCCTTCTGCCGCCTCCATTCTTCCTGCCCCCTCCACTCCTCATGCCCTTCCTGCCCCCTCTGATCCTCCTGCCCCCTCCGCTCCTCCTGCCCCTCCACTCCTCCTGCCTCCTCTGCTCCTCCTGCTCACTCCGCTCCTCCTGCCCCCTCTGCTCCTCCTGCCCCTCCTGCCTCCTCTGTTCCCCCTGCCCCCTCTGCTCCTCTTGCCCCCTCCACCTCTCCTGCCCCTTCTGCCCCCTCTCTTCATCCTGCCCCTCCACTCCTCCTGCCCCTCCTGCATCCTCCGTTCATCCTGCCCCTCCGCTCCTCCTGCCCCCTCCGCTCCTCCTGCCCCCTCTGATCCTCCTGCCCTTTCCACACTTCCTGCCCCCTCCTGCCCCTCCACTCCTCCTGCCCCCTCCACTCCTCTGCCTCTCTGCCCCCCCAACTCCTCCTGCCCTCCTGCCCCCTCTGCTCCTCCTGCCACCTCTGCTCCTCCGGCCCCTCCTGCTCCCTCCACTCCTCCTGCCCCTCCTGCCCCTTCACTCCTCCTGCCCCCTCCTTTCCTGCTGCCCCCTCCGCTCCTCCTGTCACCTCCACTCTTCTTGCCCCCTCCTGCCCCCTCCACTCCTCCTGCCCGCTCCACTCCTCATGCCCTTCCTGCCCCCTCTGCTCCTCCTGCCCCCTCCGCTCCTCCTGCCACTCCACTCCTCCTGCCTCCTCTGCTCCTCCTGCTCCCTCCACTCCTCCTCCTGCCCCTCCGCTCCTCCTGCCCCTCCTGCCCCCTCTGCTCCCCCTGCCCCCTCTGCCTCTCCTGCCCCTCCTGCCCCCTCTCTTCATCCTGCCCCTCCGCTCCTCCTGCTTCTCCTGCACCTTCACTCCTCCTGACCCTCCTGCCTCCTCCGTTCATCCTGCACTTCCGCTCTACCTGCCCCCTCCGCTCCTCCTGCCCCCTCCACTCTTCCTGCCCCCTCCTGCCCCTCCGCTCCTCCTGCCCCCTCCACTCCTCCTGCCCCCTCCACTCCTCCTGCCCCTCCTGCCCCCTCTGTTCTCCGGCCCCTCCTGCTCCTACGCTCCTCCTGCCCCCTCTGCTCTTCATGCCCCTCCTGCCCCCTCCGCTCCTCCTGCCCCTCCTGACACCTCCGCTCCTCCTGCCCCTCCTGACCCCTCCGCTCCTCCCGCTCCTCCTGCCCCCTTCGCTCCTCCTGCCCCTCCTGCCCCCTCTCCGCTCCTCCTGCCCCCTCCGCTCCTCCTGCCCCTTCTGCCCCCTTCACTCCTCCTGCTTCTCCTGCCCTTTGCTCCTACTGCTCTCTCCGCTCCTCCTGCCCCTCCTGCCCCTCCGCTCCTCCTGCCCCTCCTGACCTTTCCGCTCCTCCTGCTCCTCCTGCCCCCTCCGCTCCTCCTGCCCTTCCTGCCCCCTCTCCGCTCCTCCTGCCCCCTCCGCTCCTCCTGCCCCTCCTGCCCCCTCCACTCCTCCTGCCTCCTCTGCTCCTCCTGCTCACTCCGCTCCTCCTGCCCCTCTGCTCCTCCTGCCCCTCCTGCCCCCTCTGTTCCCCCTGCCCCCTCTTCTCCTCCTGCTCCCTCCGCTCCTTCTGCCGCCTCCATTCTTCCTGCCCCCTCCTGCCCCCTCCACTCCTCATGCCCTTCCTGCCCCCTCTGATCCTCCTACCCCCTCCGCTCCTCCTGCCCCTCCACTCCTGCCTCCTCTGCTCCTCCTGCTCACTCCGCTCCTCCTGCCCCCTCCGCTCCTCCTGCCTCTCCTGCCCCTCCTGCCCCCTCTGCTCCCCCTGCCCCCTCTGCTCCTCCTGCCCCCTCCACCTCTCCTGCCCCTTCTGCCCCCTCTCTTCATCCTGCCCCTCCACTCCTCCTGCCCCTCCTGCACCCTCCATTCATCCTGCCCCTCCGCTCCTCCTGCCCCCTCCACTCCTCCTGCCTCCTCTGCTCCTCCTGCTCACTCCGCTCCTCCTGCCCCCTTTGCTCCTCCTGCCCCTCCTGCCCCCTCTGCTCCTCCTGCCCCTCCTGCCCCCTCCGCTCCTCCTGCTCCTCCTGCCCCTCCTGCCCCCTCCGTTCATTCTGCCCCTCCTGCCCCCTCTGCTCCTCCTGCCCCCTCTGCTCCTCCTGCCCCCTCTGCTCCTCCTGCTCCCTCCGCTCCTCCTGCCGCTCCTACCCCCTCCGCTCCTCCTGCCCTCTCCATTCCTCCTGCCCCTCCTGCCCCCTCCGATCCTCCTGCCCCTCCGCCCCCTCTGCTCCTCCTGCCCCTCCTGCCCCCTTCACTCTTCTTGCCCCCTCTTCTCCTCCTGCCCCCTTTGCTCCTTCTGCCGCCTCCATTCTTCCTGCCCCCTCCACTCCTCATGCCCTTCCTGCCCCCTCTGATCCTCCTGCCCCCTCCGCTCCTCCTGCCCCTCTACTCCTCCTGCCTCCTCTGCTCCTCCTGCTCACTCCGCTCCTCCTGCCCCCTCTGCTCCTCCTGCCCCTCCTGCCTCCTCTGTTCCCCCTGCCCCCTCTGCTCCTCTTGCCCCCTCCACCTCTCCTGCCCCTTCTGCCCCCTCTCTTCATCCTGCCCCTCCACTCCTCCTGCCCCTCCTGCACCCTCCGTTCATCCTGCCCCTCCGCTCCTCCTGCCCCCTCCGCTCCTCCTGCCCCCTCTGATCCTCCTGCCCTTTCCACACTTCCTGCCCCCTCCTGCCCCTCCACTCCTCCTGCCTCTCCTGCCCCCCCAACTCCTCCTGCACCTCCTGCCCCCTCTGCTCCTCCTGCCACCTCTGCTCCTCTGGCCCCTCCTGCTCCCTCCACTCCTCCTGCCCCTCCTGCCCCTTCACTCCTCCTGCCCCCTCCTTTCCTGCTGCCCCCTCCGCTCCTCCTGTCACCTCCACTCTTCTTGCCCCCTCCTGCCCCCTCCACTCCTCCTGCCCCCTCCACTCCTCATGCCCTTCCTGCCCCCTCTGCTCCTCCTGCCCCCTCCGCTCCTCCTGCCACTCCACTCCTCCTGCCTCCTCTGCTCCTCCTGCTCCCTCCACTCCTCCTGCCCCCTCCGCTCCTCCTGCCCCTCCTGCCCCCTCTGCTCCCCCTGCCCCCTCTGCCTCTCCTGCCCCTCCTGCCCCCTCTCTTCATCCTGCCCCTCCGCTCCTCCTGCTTCTCCTGCACCTTCCACTCCTCCTGACCCTCCTGCCTCCTCCGTTCATCCTGCACTTCCGCTCTACCTGCCCCCTCCGCTCCTCCTGCCCCCTCCACTCTTCCTGCCCCCTCCTGCCCCTCCGCTCCTCCTGCCCCCTCCACTCCTCCTGCCCCCTCCACTCCTCCTGCCCCTCCTGCCCCCTCTGCTCCTCCGGCCCCTCCTGCCTCCTACGCTCCTCCTGCCCCCTCTGCTCTTCATGCCCCTCCTGCCCCTCCGCTCCTCCTGCCCCTCCGCTCCTCCTGCCTCCTCCGCTCTTCCTGCCCCTCCTGTACCCTCTGCTCCTCCTGCCCCCTCCTCTCCTCCTGCCCCCTCCGCTCCTCCACTCCTCCACTCCTCCTGCCCCCTCTGCTCCTCCTGCTCCTCCTGCCTCCTCCGCTCCTCCTTCCTCTCCTGCCCCCTACACCCCCCATGCCCCCTCCCCTGCTCCCTGCAGCACCCCCATTCCTCCTGCCCCCCCACCACTCCTCCACGGTAATATTTAAAATAAAAAAGTCCTCAGTGAGGATACTTACCTGTCCACCAGCTTGCTCCACCTCCGTCTTCTAGCTTGTCGTTGCCTGGGAAACCGATCAGCTGATCGTTCACATGACGGTGAGTGCCTACTTCACTTCTCCTGCCCCCTCCGCTCCTCATGCCCCCTCTACTCCTCCTACCCCCTCCACTCCTCCGCACCTCCTGCTCCCTCCGCTCCTCTTGCCCCTTCTGCTCCTCCTGCCCCTCCTGCCCCCTCAGCTCCTCCTGCCCCTCAGCTCCTCCTGCCCCCTCCGATTCTCCTGCCCCCTCCCCTCCTGCCCCCTCTCCTCCTCCTGCCCCTCCGCTCCTCCTGCCCCTCCTGCCCCTCCTCTCCTCCTGCCTCCCCTGCCTCCTCTGCTCCTCCTGCCCCCTCCTCTCCTCCTGCTCCCACCGCTCCTCCTGCTCCTCCTGCCCCTCCTGCTCCCTCAGCTCCTCCTGCCCCCTCAGCTCCTCCTGCCCCCTCCGATTCTCCTGCCCCCTCCCCTCCTGCCCCCTCTCCTCCTCCTGCCCCTCCGCTCCTCCTGCCCCTCCTGCCCCTCCTCTCCTCCTGCCTCCCCTGCCTCCTCTGCTCCTCCTGCCCCCTCCTCTCCTCCTGCCTCCTCCACTTCTCCTGCTCCCTCTGCTCCTCCTGCCCCTCTACTCCTCCTACCCCCTCCACTCCTCCGCACCTCCTGCTCCCTCCGCTCCTCTTGCCCCTTCTGCTCCTCCTGCCCCTCCTGCCCCCTCAGCTCCTCCTGCCCCCTCAGCTCCTCCTGCCCCCTCCGATTCTCCTGCCCCTCCCCTCCTGCCCCCTCTCCTCCTCCTGCCCCTCCGCTCCTCCTGCCCCTCCTGCCCCTCCTCTCCTCCTGCCTCCCCTGCCTCCTCTGCTCCTCCTGCTCCCTCTGCTCCTCCTGCCACCTCTGCTCCTCCGACACCTCCTGCCTCCTCCACTCTTCCTGCCCCTCTGCTCTTCATGCCCCTACTGCCCCTCCGCTCCTCCTGCCCCCTCCACTGCTCTTGCCCCTCCGCTCCTCCTCCCTTCTTCGCTCCTCCTGCCCTCTCCGCTCCTCCTGCCCCTCTGCTCCTCCTGCCCCTTCCTCTCCTCCTGCCCCATCCGCTCCTCCTACCCCCTCCACTCCTCCACTCCTCCTGCCCCCTCCACTCCTCCTGCTCCTCCTGCCCCCTCCACTCCCCCTGCCCCTTCCGCTCCTCCTGCCTCTCCTGCCCCCTCCACTCCCCGTGCCCCCCATCCCGCTCCCTGCGGCACCCCCGCTCCCCCTGCCCCTGCTCCTCCATGGTAATAATAAAAATAAAAAAAATCCTCAGTGAGGATACTTACCTGTCCACCGGCTCGCTCCACCTCCGTCTTCTACTTCCCAGGGCAGGACCTGTCATTGCCTGGGAAACCGATCAGTTGATCGGTCACATGACCGCAGTTAGCGGTCATGTGACTGATCAGCTGATCGGTTTCCCAGGCAACGACAGGTCCTGCCCTGGGAGCTAGAACATGGAGGTGGAGCAAACTGGTGGATGGGTGAGTATCCTCACTGAGGATTTTTTTATTTTTACTTTACTGTGGAGGAGCGGGGGGCAGGAGGAGCGGGGAGCCGTGGGGACCGGGGGGCCACAGGTAGTGCGGGCAAGAGGAGCGGGGGGTGCTTTGAGGAGAGCCGCGGTTTGCATACTGGCCACTTCTGTCTGCGTCGCGAGATTTCAGCCTCAGATGGAAGTGACCATTAGACAATTATATAGTAGATAAATATATATATATATATATATCTAGTATATATCGTTACACAAAAAAGTTTTTCTTCTCCAGTGGACAATCCAAAATTAGACACACTGGTTTTATATGGAGAACAGGGGTGTAGTTATCGATGGGTGCAGCAATAGATGTTGCTCTTAAGCCTAGTGCACAAAAGATTTGTATTTTAAAAGCCGCATGTTTGGTCCAGTCGGGTTACAGATTTTTACTGTCACACATACAGTATCATCGAGTTTACAGGTAACAGATGTTTATAGTTGCTTCAATGTTTAGCACAATTGGAGCACTCAGCTGAAATGATGAATGATAGACTATACATGGGTCTGGCATTTTGGCAAGAGAAAATAAAAACCACTACCATTAACTTTGAAAATAGATGACTTTTAAGCAGTTGTTTGGGAAATATCTACATGGAGATCATCCAATAGGTCTTGTAGCTTCCAGTAAGTAGGTCTATCATAATGGTAGATTAAATTACCATAGGGGTTGTTTACATGAATATAAAGCAGAATATGGGAGAAAATCCCAAAACACGTCATAAGTTTGATTTATATAATTCGACCATGCTTCCCATCCTATTTTCCCTTCTGCCAGAGTGAAAGACAATATCCAAACAGAATAGGAGCCTCTAGCTTCATATGTATGTGAGCTGTCACAGAAGAAATATTCCTGTATACATAGAAAACTAAGTATATACCCAAGAGCAATCTCTTTATTACTGTGATGTATGTGCCCTTTCATTTTATGTTCGTATTATTTATATGTCTGTGATAATAGGACAATATAATTTGAGTTAACACATCATATTTGCCTTTTCTCTATAGTAGATATTATTTATTGCTTTTGTTTGCTTGCTTTATTACAATTATGAAAACAATGGTTTAGCATTATTCAGATGTAATATATTATAATCGTAAGACCGTCATTTGTGTACATGTTATTTATTGTTACGACCATATGCATACAGGAAATTATTCCTGAAATTATAGAAATATTAAGAAAAAAATTCTACGGTTATGATTGAATCAAGTGATTTGATTTGTGCAAATCATAAAAAAATCCTAAGCCATTTTACATGAAGCAATTACATCAGCCAGGAGGAGCTCACATAACCTTAGTAGACACGTGAGATTTTGAATAATGCTTTGCAGCTATCACATCACATGGTGTATTGCAGTCAATAAGAGGGATTATCACAGTCCATATAAAAGCTGAGACAGTCAATGCAGCAGCACTTTTAGGATGGAAACACATTGGCCAGTGCAAAAACGGTCCGATTGATGGATCCGAGAGTCAGACGAGTGTCATCTGAATTTTGGTCAGAGTGGCTTCTGTGTGTTTTCTGAGTGCAATCATTTTTTCTACTCAGCAGCTATTCACTTTATTAGCATTTACAGGACCATTTTTTACAGGTGTCTGAGCTACAGAATGATAATTCACAGGCCTGCGATGAAATAAATACAAGGGAATTGATAACTGAAATTTATGTATTTTTTGGTGCAGATTTAAAAAAAAAATAATGAAAATTCTGTATCACGTCACGTTTTTTAAGAAATTGAAATGTAATTGTATTTTTACAAACAGTTACTACCGATTTTTTTTTTCTCTGTTGAATTTCTTCCCTCTCAGTTTTTACCACGGTGAAACCTACGAAATATTCCTCGAACACCTTCCCAACGTATCGGAAAGATGCAACGAACAAGTCTAAACTTGCACCTTTGTAACTAGTAAAAAATTTTAAAAGGCAATCGCTTTTATTTGTTTATTTCTCTTTATCCCCTTTAACCTAGAAGATTGTGTACTTAACGTCCGTAGCAAGGTAAAGTACCGTATATAATCGAGTATAAGCTGAGTTTTTCAGCACAAAAATTGTGCTGAAAAGTGCACCCCTCGGCTTACACTCGAGTCATACATTTGCTGAGTGGGTAGAGGCTGTGATCAGGCGCTGGAGGAGGCGGGGGGAGGCTGCAGAGTGAGCAGGCAGTCATGTGACGCCGCTCATTAGTGCAATGAATATGCACTGCATCCCCCTGTCTATCAGCAACAGGGGGAGCAGGCATATTACATTACTGTGTCCCCCTCACAGTAAACAGCCCCCCCCTGCTGGCACACGCCCCCCCCTTCAGTATACAGAGGCCCCCTGCCTCCACATTGATCTCACCCTTCGATGTCCGCAGGCACCTGGGATCCTCCGTCCACTCTCCTCGCTGTATGCCGGCGGGTTCTACATGTGACTAATGCATATTAGGATATGTATGTACCGTGTTTCCCCAAAAGTAAGACCCTGTCTTACTTTTTTTGGGGGCCAAAAGTGGCCCCCTGTCTTACTTTCGGGGGGGTCTTATATTGGCAGCCCGATCCACTGCAGCCTCCCATCCACACACACCCACCTATACACATACAAACACACACACACACACACACATACACACATACAAACACACACACATACACTTACAAAGACACACACATACACACACACAAACACACACATACACACACTGCTTCTTACCGGCTCCCTGCTGTCCTTGCTGTCCCCTGGTGTGTCCAGGCTCCTCCAGTGTCCTGCAGGTGCAGCCGCTTTGGAGCAGATGGGGTTAATCACAGCCTAACTTGCTGTGTGCCCCTGCTCAACTCTGCACAGCCCGGCTTGAGCTCTGATTGGCTCCCAGGAACCAGCGGGTGCGGCCAGATGACAAGCCAATCAGAGCTCAGGACGTCATCTGGCCGCGCCCGCTGGTTCCTGGGAGCCAATCAGAGCTCGAGCCGGGCTGTGCAGAGTTGAGTTAGGCTGTGATTAACCCCATCTGCTCCAAAGCGACTGCACCTGCTGGACACTGGAGGAGCCTGGACACACCAGGGAACAGGTACCGGCCTTATATTCCCCAGCGCCCCCCCGCCAGGCGGCCTTACTTTGGGGGGGGGGGGCCTTATATTTGCAGACCCCCCCCCGTTCCCCCTACCCTGTCTTACTTTCGAGGGGGGTCTTATTTTTGGGGAAAGATGGTAGTTTATTTATGAAGATTTAAGAAATCTATTATACATAAATTTAAATGGATAAAAACCACTATTGCCAGATATTACATGCACGATTGTTCTACAGAATTCCTTTTTAATAGGATTTTAGCAAAAATATCGATCTTGGTTTTACAAAAAATCCTTACGTGACGGAAAAAAATGGAGGTCATTTTCGTAATCAGCACACCAAATTGCATAAAAATCAGTGAAAACTTCTCTTGTATTTTTCAAAAAATTCAGTTTTGCAGGGTTGTGTAATGTATCAATCGTCCATGTGCGGTCGAGTGTTGTACGTATTTTTTGTCGGACCCATTGACTTGCATTGGCCAGTCTCGTCAGACACTCGCATGCTAACGCGGCATGTTGCGACTGACTCGTCATCTGTGAATAGGACGAGAAAAAAACATCCGACACTTGCAAATGTGCTCTCAGACATTGAATAACATTTTCTTCTGAGCACCAGTGAGCAGAGTAGCGGACCTTACTCAACAGACTGTATATAATTTTTGGTGTCCTGCACCTGCTGAGATATTTGCTGTTTTCTAATGGCAAGTCCTTTTTCTTATAATCAGCAAGAAGCAACCGACATCCTAGCTCGAGTAACAGCTTCAAATGAATTTTTATCAGTCCCCACTGGATAAGTGCGCTTTAGGGACTATGAAAAAGACAGATGACGTGCGAAGGCACTAGACTTACATAGAACGACCCTGGCAGAATATCACAGAGTACAACGAATTCCCAGAGGTTTAAGAGTGTCCCTACAACCAACACTGTTCTCTGATAATTCAGACTTTAAAGCCAAATTCGAGATAATTTTGAACAAGTGCTCGCTAGATATTATGCTATTAACAATTGAGTTCATCGAGCAAGAGATGGTGGGTCTTGAAGCCAGGATCCAGTCTGCTGAAGAACAGCTAGCTAACTCTTTCCCAAAAGAAGAATTCTTGAAGAATAAGAAACGCACGGATGATATCATTAAGGAATTTGGGAAAAATTTACAACTCAAGAAAAGATCCAAATTCATTAGAGATCAGGAAGATTATAATAATAAAATCATATATCGTTGGCAGATCCCTGAACAACCACAACCTTGGCAGGGACAAATTTACCAAAGGAGGGACTCATACTCTGGCTATTCAACTCCATCAAGCTCAGAAGGGGAACAACCCAGACAAGTTTTTTTAGATCCACGCCGGGCCCGAAGGGCCAGAGGAAGACGAGGAGGGGCCAGAGGAGGGTACGGTTACCCGAGTCGTATGATCACCAGGTCCCAGGTAGGGGGGAGAACATTGTCTACAACATTTCCTCATACATATTATACCCCCCTGAAATGTCATTATTACAGAAAGGACTTTCCTTTTGTCCAACTCCCTCATTTGACACATTTAAGATCGAACAGGAATTGCAATATTTCTTCAGATCATTGAGGTTGAAAGCCCACTTTTCCCAAATACCGCTATCCATGACTCCTACCACCTCAGTAAAAAAAAACACATTTAATTTCAAGGCTTTATCTCTACGCAATAAAAGCACATTCAAGCCACCACGTAATTACCACCCAGTGGAAACATTCATATCTCTGGTTCAGAGAGATATGAATATAACCCTGGGAAAGATAAAGCGGGGAGATTACCACTTAAAAGGTAATTTGACCTTAGAGGAATCCCGGACCCTCAATGATCTGAGGAACAATGACCGTCTAATTATAAAACCAGCAGACAAGGGGGGTTCTATTGTGGTGATGAACAAGACTACATATATATCAGAGATCAATCGGCAACTCAACGATAAGGAGACATACAAACCCATTTCATATAATACGACGTCTGAAATTAAGGCTAAAATACGTCTTCATATTGACAAATATAAAAGATTAAACATAATAGATGAACAATTAGCAGAGTATATGACTAATCCACATCCTATAACTCCGGTATTTTATGTGTTGCCTAAAATACACAAAAGTCTTGTTGATCCACTGGGTAGACCTATCGTGGCCTCCACCGATTCCATCCTGTCTCCTTTAGCCATCACTTTAGAAAAAATTTTAACACCTTTGATCATTAATACCAAGTCATATTTATGTGATACTAGTGATTTTCTTAGTAAACTGGATAAATTGCCTGACATTTCTGATTGTATCCTAGTAACCCTAGATGTAAATTCGTTATACACCTGCATTAGCAGGGTATTGAAGCCGTTAAGAACTTTTTACAAAAATTTTCTAATCTAGAACCATTAGAGCAGGCCTTCTGTCTAGACACTTTACAACTGATTTTGTACAATCATTTTTTCCTATTTCAGGACCAATTTTATCTGCAACAACAAGGTACTGCTATGGGGTCGAATGTAGCACCCCCGTATGCTAATATATTCATGGCAGAATTTGAAGAGAGCTATGTATATACACACCCAGCTTTCTCTTCCCATATCATTACATGGCATCGTTTAATCGACGATATATTCATGATATGGAAAGGCGACTTAGAATCTCTTAATATCTTTGTAACGGACCTGAATAGTTTTCTCTCTCAGCTTCAATTTACTCTGAATTGGCATAAACAGGAAATCAGTTTTTTAGACACCAAGGTATTACTTTCAATGGAAGGTAAAGTCAGTACTGACCTGTATAGGAAACCGACTGACCGCAATAGCTTATTGCACTACCATAGTAGTCATCCTCGCCATATCAAGCGGGCACTACCACTTTCACAATTAGACAGAATAGACCGAATAGTCACCTTAGATTCAGCTCGCATGACACGCCGTGAAGAGATGATTGAGAGATTTAAGGAACGGGGGTATCCCTCACATGTTATAATGAGAGAAAGAGTGAGAAAAGATAGGATAGATGTTCCTAGAGTGGCGTACGTACACACCTATCATTTTTCACTCCCCTCCTTAACAAAAGTATTTTAACTCATTGGAAAATTCTTACTGAATCATATCCCAACATACAAGAATTTAAAAACAATCCCATTCTTTGCAATAAACGTCCACCTAACATTCGGGATGTTTTAGTGCGAGCTGACATTGGTTCTAATCGACCAAGAATATCACAATTAACCCTTTAAACACCGCGTACCGGCACTTTTCCTTGCCTGGGTTGTGCTCAATGCACGAACGTTTTAAAAGGCAATACCTTTACTCATCCACGTTCAGGGAAAAGATATCACATTAAAATTTTTACACATGTGAAAGTACATATGTTGTGTATCTGATCAAATGCCCGTGCGGTCTCGGATATGTTGGGGAGACTACCCAGCATGTCCGAGACCGCATTGGCCAACATAAGTCCACAATAAGATGTGGCAGAACATTGTTGCCCCTTCCGGCACATTTTGTGTCTATGGGACATAGTGTCTCCCAATTAAAGTACCAAGTGATAGATCATGTTCCATTGTCCAGAAGAGGGGGCAACAGGGTCAAACAACTTTTGACCCTGGAAGCTCGATGGATACATGAACTACAGACCTTAACCCCACTGGGTCTAAATAGGGAATATGATAGCAAAATTGATTAATTTTCACAAAGATACTGCATTTTTGCACCTTTAATAAGGTGTACTGTCCCTTTAAGATGCAGCATAGCCATTATTATGTAATGTATTTCTTGTATATTTTCTTATAACAAATATATTTGTATAAACTAATCCTATATTTTCTATTCCCCCTTTCCTTCCTTTCTTGTCTCATATTTTAGGTGAGATACTAATCCCTACACTGTCCATGGCGCAATAGAGGAAAGCGCGCCGCTAGTATCAGTAACACTGGTATCCTAGACAACGTAGACTACAACACTGTTTTTTTCTTTTTCCCGCACATGCGCACTATGTCCTGTGACATCAGCGGATTTGACGTCAGACGCCATATCTTAATGGCGCGGCTCAGTGAGAGCCGCACACACAGCCTAAGCGCGGGGGAACCACGCGACTCAAATACATCACATCAGGTATTCTGTATATAGCACTAACCCTCACATTATATATGCCCCATTAGAAGGCTTTATCATCATAGACAGCAGGTTTTGCTATCGGTAATCCCTAAATGTGTCATTTGATATTTTTTATATATTATAGTGGACTGTGGTAGATTACAGGTTATATACTTTAGAGTGACTCTGATTAGGAACAGGAATGTCCTATGGAGACCTAGTTATGTCATAATTCTGGGGATCATCAGAATCAGCAACATGATCAGTAATGGCTTGCTTATTTGTTTCTTTTTTTCTCTCATAATTAATAGGGGCCATAATTAGGTCCATAACGATCTTATGGGTGAATTAACCCATTGATAACACAGTGAGTCCATCATCCTGATAAATAAGGTAATGGTTACAGTATTATTATCTCTTTCCCAGACCCTGACATGCCTTAATTCATATATTATAGATCACTTATAGGCTCCAGAGTGATTATTAACATGTTATATGCATTCTAGGGTGTACCAGACTCCCTACACATATAGGGATATATCCAAACTGGCACATTCCTTAATAAAAACAGGTATTCATTATTTTCCTTTTATAATTTTATTTCTTATGTCATACATTATTGAATAATAATTCCTGATCTTAATTTACAGTCACCAGACACACAGTACTATTATTGTTCATATCTGAAAAATTTGTTTACCTTTGAGAAATTTGATATAAGGTAAATCGTTTCATGTTTATGTTATTTTCATCACATGATAATAATATGCATTGATAATAGGGATTACTATATTATCACATATTGAATATAGATGGCAGCATATAGTCATATAGAAACTATTTACATGATCGAGGATTGTTATTTTGTTTGTTTTTACTTAATATGCAAATTTGTTCATTATCATGTATCTTGATATGATTGTTCTTGATTTTGCATAGATATTCTCTGTGAACAAGGTCTGAGATAGACCGAAACGTCAGAAAATAACCAGAATATCACACATTTTTCAAAATAAACTTTATTTTACAGCAAAAATCTCTGACTGTGTGCCAAAGTTATTTTTGATTATATGAACTGTTGTTTTCTTCTGAGCACCAGTGAGCAGAGTAGCGGACCTTACTCAATAGACTGTATAACATTGGTTAGACTGCAATGAGATTTTTACTCGCATTGCAGTCGTCCGTGTTTCCCGCCAGTGTGTCCGAGCCCTTAAGGTAATTATGGATAGTGAGAGGACATAAAAGTTTACAACTTAGCAATAGAGATAGGGGGATAAATTCTTAAAACATTGGACAAATATTAGTGACAGTGTCTGAAACCATGAGGATTTATGGTTATTTAACTTGTGTGATTTTCCCAGTTGCCCCCCACGTAGGATTGAGTATATGCGCAGGACTGGAAAGTAGAAAAGATATATCTAGCACTTATCCTAAGGTGTAATAAAAAAATAGACATTTATTAGATTAATAAAACCTCAACAGTACAATTATAACAAAAAAAAAAACAACATGTGTAGACTAAAGGCCACTTTACACACACAGATATCTGTGTCCAATTTCTGAACAGATCTCTGGTTGCAGTGAAATCATGGACACATTGTTCCATTTTGTCCAGAGGTATGTACACACTGGCAGGTTTTTAATGTAGCATCTAGGGACAGAGTTAGGACTGTCTCTACCAGGGCCCACCGTGAAGTTGGTGAGGCAGCTTACTGTACGTTTTTTTGCAAAAACGTATAAACCAAAAGGCCCTGTTTTTGTCATGGCACTTGCTATTTATTTTTACAGCAGAGCGCCTTTTGTGTGATACTTATACGGTTTTTGCATTGGTTTTTCATGTTTTTGGTGGGGATTGGTCGCAGTTCACACTGCTGCTTCCAATGTGTGCAGACTCATATTTTTTGCCTTCATGTTCACCCCTGCTGGTAACAGCAGATATTGGAGGCACCTGCCCCTCCCCTAAGAAGTCTGCACACAGAGCTGCCATCCACACAGCCTTACAAGGTGAGATTGTCCTGTGGTCTCCCGCACCCTGTTCAGAGGTATGTACACACTGGCAGGTTTTTAATGTAGCATCTAGGGACAGAGTTAGGACTGTCTCTACCAGGGCCCACCGTGAAGTGGGTGAGACAGCTCATTGTACGTTTTTTTGCAAAAACGTATATAAACCAAAAGGCCCTGTTTTTGTCACGGCACTTGCTATTTATTTTTACAGCAGAGCGCCTTTTGTGTGATTCTTATACAGTTTTTGCATTGGTTTTTCATGTTTTTGGTGGGGATTGGTCGCAGTTCACACTGCTGATTCCAATGTGTGCAGACTCATATTTTTTGCCTTCATGTTTACCCCTGCTGGTAACAGCAGATATTGGAGGCACCTGCCCCTCCCCTATGAAGTCTGCACACAGAGCTGCCATCCACACAGCCTTACAAGGTGAGATTGTCCTGTGCTCTCCCGCACCCTGTCCAGAGGTATGTACACACTGGCAGGTTTTTAATGTAGCATCTAGGGACAGAGTTAGGACTGTCTCTACCAGGGCCTACCGTGAAGTTGGTGAGGCAGCTTACAGTACGTTTTTTGCAAAAACGTATAAACCAAAAGGCCCTGTTTTTGTTATGGCACTTGCTATTTATTTTTACAGCAGAGCGCCTTTTGTGTGATACTTATACGGTTTTTGCATTGGTTTTTCATGTTTTTGGTGGGGATTGGTCGCAGTTCACACTGCTGCTTCCAATGTGTGCGGACTCATATTCTTTGCCTTCATGTTCACCCCTGCTGGTAACAGCAGAATTTGGAGGCACCTGCCTCTCCCTTATGAAGTCTGCACACAGAGCTGCCATCCACACAGCCTTACAAGGTGAGATTGTCCTGTGCTCTCCCGCACCCTGCCCAGAGGTATTACACACTGGCAGGTTTTTAATGTAGCATCTAGGGACAGAGTTAGGACTGTCTCTACCAGGGCCTACCGTGAAGTGGGTGAGACAGCTCATTGTACGTTTTTTTGCAAAAACGTATAAACCAAAAGGCCCTGTTTTTGTCACGGCACTTGCTATTTATTTTTACAGCAGAGCGCCTTTTGTGTGATTCTTATACAGTTTTTGCATTGGTTTTTCATGTTTTTGGTGGGGATTGGTCGCAGTTCACACTGCTGATTCCAATGTGTGCAGACTCATATTTTTTGCCTTCATGTTTACCCCTGCTGGTAACAGCAGATATTGGAGGCACCTGCCCCTCCCCTATGAAGTCTGCACACAGAGCTGCCATCCACACAGCCTTACAAGGTGAGATTGTCCTGTGCTCTCTCGCACCCTGTCCAGAGGTATGTACACACTGGCAGGTTTTTAATGTAGCATCTAGGGACAGAGTTAGGACTGTCTCTACCAGGGCCTACCGTGAAGTTGGTGAGGCAGCTTACAGTACGTTTTTTGCAAAAACGTATAAACCAAAAGGCCCTGTTTTTGTTATGGCACTTGCTATTTATTTTTACAGCAGAGCGCCTTTTGTGTGATACTTATACGGTTTTTGCATTGGTTTTTCATGTTTTTGGTGGGGATTGGTCGCAGTTCACACTGCTGCTTCCAATGTGTGCGGACTCATATTCTTTGCCTTCATGTTCACCCCTGCTGGTAACAGCAGAATTTGGAGGCACCTGCCTCTCCCTTATGAAGTCTGCACACAGAGCTGCCATCCACACAGCCTTACAAGGTGAGATTGTCCTGTGCTCTCCCGCACCCTGCCCAGAGGTATGTACACACTGGCAGGTTTTTAATGTAGCATCTAGGGACAGAGTTAGGACTGTCTCTACCAGGGCCTACCGTGAAGTGGGTGAGACAGCTCATTGTACGTTTTTTTGCAAAAACGTATAAACCAAAAGGCCCTGTTTTTGTCACGGCACTTGCTATTTATTTTTACAGCAGAGGGCCTTTTGTGTGATTCTTATACAGTTTTTGCATTGGTTTTTCATGTTTTTGGTGGGGATTGGTCGCAGTTCACACTGCTGCTTCCAATGTGTGCAGACTCATATTTTTTGCCTTCATGTTCACCCCTGCTGGTAACAGCAGATGTTGGAGGCACCTGCCCCTCCCCTAAGAAGTCTGCACACAGAGCTGCCATCCACACAGCCTTACAAGGTGAGATTGTCCTGTGCTCTCCCGCACCCTGTCCAGAGGTATGTACACACTGGCAGGTTTTTAATGTAGCATCTAGGGACAGAGTTAGGACTGTCTCTACCAGGGCCTACCGTGAAGTGGGTGAGACAGCTCATTGTACGTTTTTTTGCAAAAACGTATAAACCAAAAGGCCCTGTTTTTGTCACGGCACTTGCTATTTATTTTTACAGCAGAGCGCCTTTTGTGTGATTCTTATACAGTTTTTGCATTGTTTTTTTTTGTGTACAAAATGGAGCAATGTGTCCATGATTTCACTGCAACCAGAGATCTGTTCAGAAGTTGGTCACAGATATCTGTGTGTGTAAAGCGGCCCTTACAGATTAATTGATTGAGAACCCATGGACCAAGTTTTTAGTTTAAAGAGAATCTGTCACTAGAGATGAGCGGGTACTAAAATGCTCAGGTGCTCGAAACTCGGGCCGAGCATCCCAAGATACTCGTGTACTCGACCAGAGCACCGAGCCCAATGTTATCCTATGGGAGACCCGAGTATTTTTCTGGCATGAACCCCGACAGCATGGATAAACCCTAAAAATGTCACAAAGTATCAGAACAGTGCTGAAATGACATGGGAACAGCATGGGAAAGACCCCTGTAAGCATTTCAGACCCCAAGGTCACTGCTGTGAACAATGTTGTCAGACCATTACGCCATTTTTATGGACTGTCAAGAAAACGTTACAAAATGAAACCAAAATAGATTTTCCTGGAGATTTTTTTTTTAAAGATTGTGTGGCACTCTGATGCCCCTGGGAAGAGACGTACATGAAGACCTCTTTAAATAATGTGCCATTTTAAGGAAGTGAGTCTTTTGTAGTATTGCCCTTCGAGACATGCATGAGGGCCTCTTTAAATATTGTGCCTATTTTAAGGAACTTTTACTTTTGTAGTATTGTGTGGCGCCCCGCAACGAGTGCGTCACAGGAGGGTACTGCACCCGTGACTGAAGGTTCCGTATCCTCCGTCTCAGTGATGAACGAGTTAATCCTAAGGCTCCATATACCACATGCAGCATCTAGAGGTAGAGGACCAATTAGATACCCATTTCCTGGGCAACCGGTCCTGGTGGGAGGAGAGCTAGATGCATAGCAGTGAGGAAAGAGCAGAAAAGAGTTAGAAAGTGGGAGAGACAAGAACAAGAACAGATGTCGTGTCAGAACACCTAACAGGGAGGGCACCTAGAGTTGGTGACCCAGAAGTGAAAGGGGCCAAGTGAACAAGTAACAGATGAAAAGACGACCCAAGCCCAGTCCAACCCGGAGTACAGGCTCCGAGGTAGTGTGGATGCTTCATCACTGCACTACAGAACTGGAGTGATCGACGGCTTCATAGGAGCGTGATACACAAACCACCATCACCGCAGCTGTGTCAGGAGGGATACCCACCAGGGACCCATCGGGAGCCGCCAGGCCAATGGCTCGGGTGCCCACTAGAAGTTCCTCTGTACCCTGACCTGGTACGTGGAAGGCAGCGAAGAGTAAAAAGGGACAGTCAGATTAAGAGAGACACTGTGGAGCCTTGGAGTGACACTGTTCATCACAGGGACCACCTGGTCCATCACCTGAAAATGAAACCGTTATTCCAGTGTACCGTGTGTGAACTAAGTAAAGACCCGTGCAGAGGAGCATCGTGTCCGAGCCTTATTTCAAAACTACTATTAACCGATTCACCCACACAATCAACTGAGCTGCCGTATTCCATCACTACAGCTCCTGACCCCGGGGACCCCCGCTCATCCTGTAGGGAGCGGATCCATCTAGCTGCCGCACATCCCCTGGAGGTCCAAGCAGCGCCGGTGCCATCACCAGACTCCTACAGGTGGCGTCACGAAACAGAAATCATCATATCTTTAACCCGTTTATTGACCACCGGGTCTCCACAGCCTCAGGCCCAGAACCGTGACCACAGCCCGCGCCTGAGACTTGAGAACGCGGCTTACGGTGAGTCAATTGCCCTTTGTCAGGGCAGCCAAAAATTGTGTGGCACTCTGATGCTCCTAGATAGAGACCTGCAAGAGGGCCTCTTTAAATATTGTGCCCATTTTAAGGAAGTTTGTTTTTTGTAGTATTGCCCTTTGTCAGGGCAGCCAAAAATTGTGTGGCACTCTGATGCCCTGGATAGAGACGTGCATGAGGGCCTCTTTAAATAATGTGCCCATTTTAAGGAAGTGGGTCTTTTGTAGTATTGACCTTTGGCAGGGCAGCCAAAAATTGGGAGGCACCCCAATGCCCCTGGAAAGAGATGTGCATGAGGGCCTCTTTAAATATTGTGCCCATTTTAAGGAACTTTGTCTTTTGTAGTATTGCCCTTTGTCAGGGCAGCCAAAAATTGTATGGCACTCTGATGCCCCTGGATAGAGACGTGCATGAAGGCCTCTTTAAATAATATGCACATTTTAAGGAAGTGGGTCTTTTGTAGTATTGCCCTAGGCAGGGCTGCCAAAATTTGTGAGGCACTTCAATGCCCCTGGATAGAGATGTGCATGAGGGCCTCTTTAAATAATGTGCCCATTTTAAGGAAGTGGGTCTTTTGTAGTATTGCCCTAGGCAGGGCTGCCAAAAATTGTGTGGCACTCTGATGCCCCTGGATAGAGCTGTGCATGAGGGCCTCTTTAATGTGCCCATTATAAGGAACTTTGTATTTTGTAGTATTGCCCTTTGTCAGTGCAGCCAAAAATTGTGTGGCACTCTGATGCCCCTGGATAGAGACGTGCATGAAGGCCTCTTTAAATAATATGCCCATTTTAAGGAAGTGGGTCTTTTGTAGTATTGCCCTAGGCAGGGCTGCCAAAATTTGTGAGGCACTTCAATGCCCCTGGATAGAGATGTGCATGAGGGCCTCTTTAAATAATGTGCCCATTTTAAGGAAGTGGGTCTTTTGTAGTATTGCCCTAGGCAGGGCTGCCAAAAATTGTGTGGCACTCTGATGCCCCTGGATAGAGCTGTGCATGAGGGCCTCTTTAATGTGCCCATTATAAGGAACTTTGTCTTTTGTAGTATTGCCCTTTGTCAGTGCAGCCAAAAATTGTGTGGCACTCTGATGCCCCTGGATAGAGACGTGCATGAGGGCCTCTTTAAATAATGTGCCCATTTTAAGGTAGTGAGTCTTTTATAGTATTGCCCTTTGGCAGGGCAGTCAAAAATTGGGAGGCACCCCAATGCCCCTGGAAAGAAACATGGAGGAGAGCCTGTAGATATTGTTCCCATTACGAAGGAGCGGGTCTCCTGTACTTGCAATGCCCATTTTGTAAGCATGGACTAAAACATTTACCCCTGGGTGGTATACATGAAACTACTGCCTAACTTTTGAACGGTTAGGGTCATCATCATCATAAATATGATGTAAAAAAATTATGTTTTCATGGCATCATGAACCACGGTCGCACTGATCATATGATGGTGGCAGATGAGGAGAAGGAGGAGCAGTACAGCAAGTAGCCAAAGTCATGAAGTGTGTACCGATGTGTGGGTGTGCGGAGGTGCATGGCAATTTACCGGCACAAAATGTAAATTCCGCTATCATTTGGTGGTGGTGTGGTGAAGTCAGGCCCAATCCAACCCTTGTTCATCTTGATCAGAGTCAGTCTGTCAGCATTTTCAGTTGACAGGTGGGTGCGTTTATCAGTAATGATTCCACCTGCGGCACTAAAAACACGCTCTGACAAAACGCTACCGGCAGGGCAGGCCAGGACTTCCAAGGCGTAGAGAGACAATTCCTGCCACGTGTCCAGCTTGGATACCCAATAATTATAAGGCATAGAGGAATCTAGGAGCACTTTTGTACGATCGGCAAGGTACTCCTTCAGCATCTTCGCAAACTTTGTAGTCGTTGTGACACTACTACCCCGCACCACAGGGCCTGTGCTACGGGAGGTGCTGAGAAAACTGTCCCAGATCTTTGAGAGTATTCCCCTACCTCTGCTGGATTGGACATGTGCCTCTCTCAGCCAGACGCCATAGTTGCCACCAAATTTCTGACCTCTGCCCCTAGTGTTTTCAGAAGAGAATTTTTTTAGTAATTCCGCGACTATGGCCTTCTGGTACTGCAGCATTTTTGTAGACCTCTCCGCCTCGGGAATAAGAGAAATAAAGTTCTCCTTGTAGCGTGGGTCTAAAAGTGTCATCAACCAGTAATGAGTGTCCGCCAAGATGTTGATAACGCGAAGGTCACGAGACAGGCAGCGTAACATAAAGTCAGCCATGTGCGCCAGACTGTTAACAGGCAAGACTTCAGGGTCCTCACCAACGGCATGACTGTCCATGCTGGTGTAATTATCCTCCTCCTCCTCTCTCCTGTCCTCTGGCCATCCACGCTGAACCGATGGTCTGACGATTGTGCATATATTACCGTCAATTCCGCATGAAAGTAGCTCTATTTCTTCATCCTCCTCGTCATGATCCTCCAATGCACGTTGGGATGAGATGAGGCTGGGCTGTGTGTAATCACCCAGTACGGTTTCTTTCTCCAACTCATCGTGCTCTGCCTGCAATGCATCGTCTTTGATTTTGAGCAGAGAGCGTTTTAGAATACAGAGAAGCGGGATGGTGACGCTAATAATGGCGTCATCGCCACTCACCATCTTGGTGGAGTACTCAAAGTTTTGGAGGACCGTACATATGTCGGACATCCATGTCCACTCTTATGTGTGGCGTTTGAACCGTATACCGACGGTCTAGTTGATGCTGGTACTCAACAACTGCCCTCTTCTGCTCACAAATCCTGATCAACATGTGCAGTGTGGAATTCCAACGCGTGGTGACATCACAAACCAGTCTATGAGCCGGAAGCTGCAAACGCCGCTGAAAGCCGGCAAGGGCAGCAGAAGCAGTAGGTGACTTTCTAAAATAGGCACACAGGCGGCGTACTTTGACGAGCAGATCAGACAGCTCCGGGTAGGATTTAAGAAACCACTGAACCATAAGGTTGAGCACATGGGCCATGCATGGAATATGTGTCAGTTCACCTCGCCTCAGAGCCGCCACAAGATTCCGGCCATTGTCATACATGATCATGCCTGGTTGTAGGTTCAGCGGTGTGAGCCAGTGATCTGCCTGCTGTTTCAGAGCTTTCCACAACTCTTCAGCATTGTGGGGTTTGTCACCTACGCATATCAGCTTCAGCACAGCCTGTTGCTGCTTAGCCGAGGCAGTGCTGCAGTGCTTCCAGCTTGGGACTGGTGTGGAGGGTGAAGTGGAGGAGGAGGCTGATGAGCATGACGTTCCGGAGCTGTACACTGTTGGTGAAACCCTGACTGAGTTAGGGCCTGCAATCCTTGGTGTCGGAAGGACGTGTTCCGTCCCAAGCTCAGACTGAGTCCCGGCTTCCAGAATATTAACCCAGTGTACCGTCAGCGAGATGTACCGACCCTGCCCACAAGCACTTGTCCTCATGTCCGTGGTTAGGTGGACTTTGCCTGAAACTGCGTTATTGACGTCAGAGGGGCTTTCCCGGCGCTGATTGGCTGCTCGCGGTCATGTGATATGCATAACATGACCGCGAGTGCCCAATCAGCATCGGGAACGCCCCTCTGACATCACAGCAGGTCCTGGCAGAAGACACCTCGCTTGGCCTCATTACCGGACACCGGGAAAAGGCGTCGGACAGGTAAAGTATTCATTCTTTTTTATTTTTCATACACTTGCCTTTATTTAATTTAGATTTCGCAGTGTATATTAATACACTGTGAAATCTAATGGGCGGTCACAGCTGTCACAGAGGCGAGGAGGAAGCAGGATTCTTCCTCCCCTTTGTGACATCACAGGGAGAAAACGCAGGAGCAGCTGCGCTTTCAATTCTTTACGCAGCTGCGTTTTCTCCCATAAAAAGCACTGCGTATTTTTACGCACTGTCTGCATGGCAAAGTGAATTTCCCATTCACTTTGCTGGCAGACACAAAAAAAATTGCGAATTTGAAAAGCGCGCGTAAAAAAGCGTGGTAAAATACGCAATGTGTGAACGCAGCCTAATAATCATTTTTGTAGATGACTGCTTCTGATCTAGAGTGATTTGATTTAGCATTTTAATCAGTGTCTTCACAGTGTTTATTAATTTCCTCAGTCCCAATCAAGCCTCTATTCCATGCCTTTTAATTCCTAAAATAAGAACAATTAGACAATAAAAAGTCAGCATTGGTAGTGCAGTCACATTTTATTTTTATTTATTTTTTTATATTTTTATCTATTTCAGCTATTTATAAATGCCACACATCTGTGTCTATGCACCAAGAATTCCCATAACAAGATAATACAAATATTATATATCTAGATTGGTTCATTTTTCCATAATCCAAATTAATTGTTTGTGGTTTTATTTCTAGTAAAATATTTTATTGTTGTGTCTTCTTTATTATTTACTTGAAATTCTTAATGGCTAGGTCTAACAATGACCCAAAATGAAGAATTTCAGCCTTAATGCCAGCTGTCAGTAGAAAGCTGGCATAAACCCCTTATTACCAATTCATGTTAACTGGAAGAGCCATGTAAAGTGCTAGGAACTGGCACTTCTTATGAATGTGCTACTTTCAGGGGTGGATGCATGCTGCTATTCTATGGTGTCAGGGGGGCTCTATGGTGTCACGATAGGCCCCCGCCCTACTGAGAATACCAGCCCTCAGCTGCCTAATTTTACCTTGGCTGGTAATTAAAAATAAAGAGAAGCCCTATAAAAAATGTTTATACATTTTTTTCTTTGAACACACTATGATGAAAAAAACATCATGTGGAAACAATTAAGCATTTAGGGGTTGCATCCCTGCATGATGTTTTTTCATCTTGGCATGGAAATAAAATACTGAAGGTTTGATGGTGCTACAACTTTTCTTTTTCCTTTGCTGTTGCTAATGAATGGTATCCTGCCACTTGTTCCTGGCACCTGAAATCATCTGGATTCCGGTGAGGCACCACTAATCCCCTTCCCTGCTCCCAGTATGATGTTGGAGAGCAGACCCCCAAGCAAGCAGCGGGAAACTGTTAAGATGACCTGTGTGTGCCTGTATGTGTTTGGCAGCTTTTGGACACCTTTGAATGTATTTACTATGTTTGGAGACCAAAAAGCTAAATGCGACCAAAAGCAACAGTACACTGCAGTAAAAGTATTAAATGCAAGTGCAGTATAAAAAATAGTATAACAATTACAGGGTACTTAGTCTATCCGTTTTTTTTGCGCAAAAAAAGTTATATCAAGCCACGTCACTAACTTCAAAGTGTACCCATCTCTGACGCGGTCCTAACTGTTGTATTAAAAAACCTGACTAGTGTGTATACTTACCAGTAAGCAGGATCCAGCAAGACCTGTGTCTGAGATGGACTGAAGGCGACGGGGCTCTATGTGTGCAGGGCCCAGAGAAGGGGCGGGAACTTCATCTCTTGCAAAGCAAGAGGCAACTTAATTAGAAACAAATGAGTCCTGCACACAGAGAACAAGTCTGTAAGAACATGTTCACACCGCCAACATATTTGGAGACCAAAAAGCTAAATGCGACCAAAAACAACAGTACACTGCAGTAAAAGTATTAAATGCAAGTGCAGTATAAAAAATAGTATAACAATTACAGGGTACTTAGTCTATCCGTTTTTTTGCGCAAAAAAAGTTATATCAAGCCACGTCACTAACTTCAAAGTGTACCCATCTCTGACGCGGTCCTAACTGTTGTATTAAAAAACCTGACTAGTGTGTATACTTACCAGTAAGCAGGATCCAGCAAGACCTGTGTCTGAGATGGACTGAAGGCGACGGGGCTCTATGTGTGCAGGGCCCAGAGAAGGGGCGGGAACTTCATCTCTTGCAAAGCAAGAGGCAACTTAATTAGAAACAAATGAGTCCTGCACACAGAGAACAAGTCTGTAAGAACATGTTCACACCGCCAACATATTTGGAGACCAAAAAGCTAAATGCGACCAAAAACAACAGTACACTGCAGTAAAAGTATTAAATGCAAGTGCAGTATAAAAAATAGTATAACAATTACAGGGTACTTAGTCTATCCGTTTTTTTGCGCAAAAAAAGTTATATCAAGCCACGTCACTAACTTCAAAGTGTACCCATCTCTGACGCGGTCCTAACTGTTGTATTAAAAAACCTGACTAGTGTGTATACTTACCAGTAAGCAGGATCCAGCAAGACCTGTGTCTGAGATGGACTGAAGGCGACGGGGCTCTATGTGTGCAGGGCCCAGAGAAGGGGCGGGAACTTCATCTCTTGCAAAGCAAGAGGCAACTTAATTAGAAACAAATGAGTCCTGCACACAGAGAACAAGTCTGTAAGAACATGTTCACACCGCCAACATATTTGTATTAATACAACAGTTAGGACCGCGTCAGAGATGGGTACACTTTGAAGTTAGTGACGTGGCTTGATATAACTTTTTTTGCGCAAAAAAACGGATAGACTAAGTACCCTGTAATTGTTATACTATTTTTTATACTGCACTTGCATTTAATACTTTTACTGCAGTGTACTGTTGTTTTTGGTCGCATTTAGCTTTTTGGTCTCCAAATATGTTGGCGGTGTGAACATGTTCTTACAGACTTGTTCTCTGTGTGCAGGACTCATTTGTTTCTAATTAAGTTGCCTCTTGCTTTGCAAGAGATGAAGTTCCCGCCCCTTCTCTGGGCCCTGCACACATAGAGCCCCGTCGCCTTCAGTCCAT
This sequence comes from Allobates femoralis, assembly GCA_033576535.1. NCBI lineage: Eukaryota > Metazoa > Chordata > Amphibia > Anura > Aromobatidae > Allobates > Allobates femoralis. The sequence goes on along the minus strand of JARQOC010000011.1, from coordinate 172,629,306 downwards.
CTCAGACACAGGTCTTGCTGGATCCTGCTTACTGGTAAGTATACACACTAGTCAGGTTTTTTAATACAACAGTTAGGACCGCGTCAGAGATGGGTACACTTTGAAGTTAGTGACGTGGCTTGATATAACTTTTTTTGCGCAAAAAAACGGATAGACTAAGTACCCTGTAATTGTTATACTATTTTTTATACTGCACTTGCATTAATACTTTTACTGCAGTGTACTGTTGTTTTTGGTCGCATTTAGCTTTTTGGTCTCCAAATATGTTGGCGGTGTGAACATGTTCTTACAGACTTGTTCTCTGTGTGCAGGACTCATTTGTTTCTAATTAAGTTGCCTCTTGCTTTGCAAGAGATGAAGTTCCCGCCCCTTCTCTGGGCCCTGCACACATAGAGCCCCGTCACCTTCAGTCCATCTCAGACACAGGTCTTGCTGGATCCTGCTTACTGGTAAGTATACACACTAGTCAGGTTTTTTAATACAACAGTTAGGACCGCGTCAGAGATGGGTACACTTTGAAGTTAGTGACGTGGCTTGATATAACTTTTTTTGCGCAAAAAAACGGATAGACTAAGTACCCTGTAATTGTTATACTATTTTTTATACTGCACTTGCATTTAATACTTTTACTGCAGTGTACTGTTGTTTTTGGTCGCATTTAGCTTTTTGGTCTCCAAATATGTTGGCGGTGTGAACATGTTCTTACAGACTTGTTCTCTGTGTGCAGGACTCATTTGTTTCTAATGTATTTACTATGTGTTTCATGTTGCCTGCCATTGAATTCAATGGGGTTTGGAAGCTTTGGCAAACTGTTCATCGAACAAATCAGCAAACATCCCACATTCAGCGAACCAAATTGAATTCGAACACTAGTTGGGATTCAGCAAGTATGGCATACTTGAGAGGAATCAACCATTCCATGACGGTCGAGTCCAATCGTCATTGACATTGTTGTTGTCTGCACAAGCACTATTTCTCAATCTGTTGGCTTTGAGTCCTCCTGTGTCTCCTGTATATATGAAAATTTGCACTTCAGTGAGGAAGTGGATGAACTCCAGCATCACCTTTAGGTAGCTCCTCAAAGTCATAGTCGACTTTCTGACAAGCCTTTTAATGTGACTAGGGATTTTTGCCAGATCAGAACCCTAAACTACAGACACTGCGTTTCAGGGTAACTGCCCCTCATCAGTGTAGTGTGTGGGATATTCTGATCTGGCTGTGTGAGTGAGCTAAGAAGAGGTCTGGGGCAGTTACCCCGAAATGCAGCATCTGTAGTTTGGGGTTCGGATCTGGCACAAATCCCTAGTCATATTAAAAGGCTTGTCAGAAAGTCGACTATGACTTTGAGGAGCTACCTAAAGGTGGCGCTGCAGTTCATCCACTTCCTCACTGAAGTGCAAATTTGCATGTTTCCTAGAGGAGGAATGCAGCTTTAAATCTCCTTACCTACTTAACTTCTTATGGTCGCAATGGAAGTAAATCACAGGAGAAACCCAGCTTAACAGATCACGCTGTTCAAATTGATCATCAAGTGAATAAGTCCATGGGAAACATGAATCTAACCCAAAACTTTATTTTTCTTAAAACTCTACGCGTTTCGTGTACACATTATACACTTCCTCAGGAGTTGAAATTACAATAATGTCATACATCACACTTGTAATGTATAACTCTCCCCAGGAAATGAGGTAGGCAACACGTCACATGATCACAACATCACATAAAACCATTACACACTATGTACTATAAAATATACATTAAAAATTCATTAAAAGGATGTACATTCAATTTCATAAAAAACATTGCATATATCAATAAAAAATCAATTAGTATCATTATGTTGTGATCATGTGACATGTTGCCTACCTCATTTCATGGGGAGGGTTATACATAACAAGTGTGATGTGTGACATTATTGTAATTTCAACTCCTGAGGAAGTGTACAGTGTGTACACAAAACGTGTAGAGTTTTAAGAAGAATAAAGTATTGGGTGGGATTCATGTTTCCCGTGGATTTATTCACTTGATGATAAATTTGAACAGTGCGATTTGTTAAGCCGGGTTTCTCCTGTGATTTACCTCCATTGCTTCTTACCGGTGGATTGCTGCAGTTCTTTGGATACTACTCCTATGCTATATGTGGCACCCCAGGGGTTAATGTGCCACAGTAACATTAACCAGGGTTAATCCCCCACACTACACCTGACACTGCACTAGCACCTCTAGGCCAGAAGGGGGAGATAAAGCAGCTCCCTTATATATTCTGATGTCAAGAGGAAGTGGGGAAGAGCAGAGTGGTGGGAGGAGCTTATGTTGTTTACCTCAGAGTGGCAGTGACAGTTTGTCAGTTGGAGTTAGTTCAGTTCCTGGGAGGACTGAGGAAGAAAGACTGGTGGTGTAAAGGGGCTGCCTTAGGTCTCTCCACAGCCTGCTACCCACTTCCAGGCCTAGCCAGGGTCTGAGGGAAGGACTAAGAGAAACAGGAGAACACATCTGTGAGACTGAGTTACCTCATAACTCGCCCGGAGGAGGGCACAGACCGGATACCGGATTCGAAACTGTGACTGACACACGCAGCACAGTAAACACCGGACTAGTGGATGTTATATATCTACACTGTACCTCAGTGCAAGCAACATGGCGGGGTCAGAAATACAGAGGAAAGACTCAAGTTGCCTAGCAAAGGGGGTAACTGGGAGAAGAGACAGGCCAGCAGCCTAGCTGAAGTGGCAGCAGGGCCACACTCACAGCGCAGGAGAGGGAAGCTGAGGACCCGGACAGGGTGGGAGCAACCCAGCCCCGGTACAGAATCCGTGGACAGTACTCTGCTAACAACATCATCTGCAGTAAAGACTTGAAAAACTTCAAAACCGTGAGTTTGTGTGATCCCTGTGCTCAAATACTGCGTTCCCTCACAAGCAGCTATCATCTCTACCCCTATCCTGAAATATCCATAGCACCATCTATAGACTGTTACTATCTTTGCCCCGAGGAACCAAGCTCTACCTGCGGAGAGTCATTACATCCCCAGCTGCCAAACATCATCCCCGGAGGTTCTGCAGCAGCGGTGGTCACCCTGACCACAACCCGTGGGTGGCGTCATGACAAACTCCCCTATGAATATTCCCCCATTTACTTGCGGAACACGGGACACGGTCCGGACCAGAACCGCCGTGATATCCCCAGCAGTACCCCGGTCCTATACTGAGTACCCCGTCCCAGTGGGCTCCACATATATGGTTATTGTGTTCCACACAACCGAACCAGGTGAGTGGTTCTATATTGAATATACACATCCTGATATTTGGATAAGACCCTATATGTGCTTTCTCTCTCCCTATTCTTATGGTTGCAGGCAAACTCCTCTCCATAAGGTAGATAGCAAGTTCCCAGACCTGTATATATGAATTTATATGGATGCACCTAAATATAATGGGAATGGTTGGTGATATCAACTTCCTGTTTGTGGCACATCAGTATATGGAAGGGGGAAAATTTTCCAGATGGGTGGTGACCATGGTGGCCATTTTGAAGTTGGCCGTTTTGGATCCAACTTTATTTTTTTCAATGGAAAGAGGGTCATGTGACACATCAAACCTATTGAGAATTTCATAAGAAAAACAATGGTGTGCTTGGTTTTAGCATAACTTTATTCTTTGATGAGTTATTTACAAGTTTATGACCACTTATAAAATGTATTCAAAGTGCTGTCCATTGTGTTTGACACACTGATAGCAACACGGTAGAAGAATTGCTAGCACAGGCTTCCAGTATCCGTTGTTTCAGATGCTGCACATCTCATATCTTCACAGCATAGACAATCGTCTTCAGATGAGTGATGAGGCAAACTTTTCTGTGAATGGTGAAGTTAACAAACAAAATCACCGCTATTGGTCTGACACCAACCCACAGTGGATAGATCACTCCAAGACTGTTGGAATACAAAGATTGATGGTATGGTGTGAGATAATAGGCACAAAGATAGTGGGGCCATTCTTCATTAATGGAAACCTCAATGCCACTGGATATCTGTAATTGCTACATGATTCAGATATCCAGTGGCAATCAGGTTTCCATTGATGAAGAATGACCCCACTATCTTTGGACCCCATATACAACACTATATCATCAATCAGTATCAATCAGGAAGTTGATATCACCAACCATTCCCATTTTATTTAGGTACATCCATATAAATGGCCCACCCTGTACATCATGCCCCTTAGGAAAAAAGAAACATCTCTCCATGGACATGCTCAGTGATCTACCCATTCTCCATCTGAATGACACTGGTAATGCAATGACGTCATCTCACATCCAGGGTTTTCTTAGAAAAGACATGAGGGAGGAAAGAATAAAGATTATTATTGCATTTCTTGATTTTCAAACAAAGCATGGAGGCTCCCATTGGAGGTATCAACTGATTCCTGGTTTGGAAATTCCAACAAATTATGTAAAATGTAAAAGTCAATGCAGAAGTGGTTCTAAACCAATTCTGCCTTTAAAATGGTTTATTAAGCTATAACCAACAGCTGGGTACCTACCCTGTTTTTGCTACAGTGCACAAGTAGATGTTTTAATCTGTAACTGTACTTTTAGAAAACTTTTGATGTGATTCAGAGACATCTTAGAAGTGGGTGTTTGCATACTGTAACCTCCACAGTACAAAAGAGCAGATGTGCTCAGTTGAGGACATAAACACCTTAAAGGTACCTTTACACGCCGCTACAACAGGGTGGAAACAACCGGGTTTATGAGACAAATGTATCTTGCACCGTCAAATCAACCCGAGGTAGCGGCGTGTAAAGGCGGTTGTTGCCACCCGTCACTTGCGGCACCTGTTTCAGAGCAGTGCTCTAAAACAGGTTGATTTCATCCTGATGGTAACGGCGTCTAAATACGGTAGGGTAAGATTTTTTTCGCCACCTAGATAACTCCCAGGGGCGTGACACAGCCTCCGGGAAACCACCCCCCTTCTGCGATCATTGGTGGAAGCTCCTGCGTTGCGATTGGTTGTCGCTGCATAGGGCGGCATATTTAAGGAGCTGACCAGTCACACTACACAATTGCTCGAGCGTCATGTATTAGCCAGCCTTCCTGCGCTGGCTGGCCAATCATGATGCTATTGCTTTGTCCTATCAGCGTACGAACGTCTCGTAATCCACAATTGTGGCACGCCTATGTGTTGTCCCTGCTGCACCAGGTCCTCCCATATTACCTTCTGTCGCGGCGTGTAAATGAGATAAGGTGCTCTACAGAAGGTAACTTTAGGCACCCGGCGGTGCATCCAGAGATAGATTCAACCTTCTGTAAAGCACCTTGTAGCGGCGTGTAAAGGCGATATCGGGTACCGTTTGTAACCGTTGCTGCGTGCTCGTGCACGTGAAGCACCCGGTTGTTTCCACCCTGTTGTAGCGGCGTGTAAAGGTACCTTAAGATATTATCCTTATAAGTGTACAGTTGCCAAGTTGCAACTAATGAGATCTGTAGACAAGGTTGCCTTTTTTCTTTTCATCACTTCTGTATGTCTATATCAGCAGTGTATTAATAAAAATTTATATTGACTGTAAGTTTATTGTTTCTCGTCATACTTTCTTATGCAGTTTGTTATTCTTGACCCTGGTAGTATTATTTTACAGCTATAAAAGCATTTTGTAAGACATCAATGTATAGTTTTTTTTTTAACCTCTTTGGAGCTACGCACAACAAGCAGCAGTTTTAGAAAACTGATATTTGACCTTTCGGAAAAAAAATCTTTAAGATTTCAAGGCTGAAAAAATCCTTTCAAAAACTCATTAAGAGTCAGTGTAAATTCAAATGGACTTTGATCTTAAGGCTTGTAATCTTGAAACTATTTTAAAGGCATATTCAGGGTCAAGAGTAAGACTGAGGGGATTTTTATATCACCATCTCTGACTTTTAATGTGTGTTTTCTTTCAACTCGGCAAGTGATAAAACGAATTCCTGCATGACACAAAGAGGATCGCAGGTTAAGTGATATCTTTTATGTTATAGTTTTATAGCCACATCAGCTCCTATAGTGTTGTTTGTTTTATACTTTGACCCTCGAGAGGAATACTAATTTACATTTTGTCTTATTCTTTATGTACAGTTACCAAAATAATTAAGGATCCACCTAATTGATCATATACAAGTATTGTGCAAAGGTTTCAGGCATGTGTAAAGAAAATGCTGCAAAGTAAGATTGCTTTAAAAAAAACAGAAGTGATAATAGTTTATTTTTTATCAATTAATAAAATACAAAGTCAATGAGCCAAAGAGAAATCTAAATCAAATCGATATTTGCTGTGACCGTGCTTTTGCATCAGTTCTTCCAGTAACACTTTTACGGTTTTTGAAGGAATTCAACTTAACTGTATATTTGGAGTCATTATCTTGATGAAGAATAAATTTGAATGTGATTAACTATATAATATATTATGGATGAGGAGGGAGGTACAATTAGTAATTAGCTATAAGCTCTCTTTAACAACTTACTAATAATATAAGCAGGAGAATATACTGTGTATATATTCTAGATCATGGGTCCCCAGGAACTACGTTGCTCGCTGTCTCATTATGTGTGGCTCATGGCTGTCTTCCAGATTGGTGCATTAGCACCAAGCCTAGTAAGCAGCTATAAAGAGCAGGTCCCCAGATGATTTTTTTGAGTAACAACACCTAGAAGTATAGATCTAAATAGGGTTAAGGTAGATATCTATGAATCTTGCTATACTGCCTCAGCATTATTTAGGTGGAAAGCTTTGGCTGTCATTAAACTGGTAAAGGGGGTCCTGGGTGTCTCTACTGTGAGTGGGCGGGAGCGGTAATCGACTCTTTCTTAGGCTACCTTCACGTTGCATTTTTGAGCTGTCCATAGGGATCCGTGTGTTGTCAGAATCCCCACGGACAGCCACAGATCCACCCAGATCTCTGCAATCGGATGGCAAATAGCCATCCGATCCGATTCTATGCAGGATCCGTGTGGATCCTGTTCTCCCTGCCTGTCCCTGCTTCTTCTCTATCTGTCCCTGTCTGTCCCTATCTGTCCCGCTTCTAACTCTGCTCTCCCTCTCCTCTATCCTCCCCCTCTGTACTCCCCCCTGTCCTCTCCCCCTCCAGTATGTAAAAAATAAAAAATATCCTCCCTGAGGATACATTACCTTCTGACGGCTTCATGCGACAGTCACCATCTGGTGGCTGAAGGACCTGTGATGATGTCACAGAGCCGGTCACCTGACACATCAGCTGATCGGCTTTTTGGCATCATCAGAGGTCCTTCTGCACAGATGGTGACAGTCCCTGGAGGCGCCGGAAGGTAATGTATCCTCATGGAAGGATTTTTAAAAATTTTTTTTAACAAACAGAGGGAATAGAATAGGGAAAAGGATAGGGACTAAGACAGGGAAGAGGTTAGAATAGCGGGGGGACAGCATAGAATAGCGGGGGACAGGATAGAGAAGTGGAGGGGAGGAAGATGCAGGGAGGCAGGAGCAGGGAGGACACGCAGCCGACAACGGATCCGAGGTCAACTCGGATCCAATATCCATAGGTTCCCATATCATCGGGGCTCGGATCTGCTCAGATCCGATGCTGGCCGATTTCATTCTCGGACACAAAATCGCAGCAGGCTACAATTTTGTGTCCGTGCTTAAATCGGATAGGATCAGATGGTGCCAAAATCGGATGGCAAAAGGCACACATCTGATCGGATCCGAGCCCCATAGGGATACATGGGATCCGAGTGTATCCGTTTTGAAACGGATACACTCGGATGCCTCAAAAACACAATGTGAAGCCGGCCTTAGAGCAGGATGGGGCTTGTGACCCTCTTTATATAATAATGATATTTATTCGTTTACATAGCACTATTAATTCCATAGCACTTTACATACATCAGTAATGATGTCCCCATTGGGCTCACAATCTAAATATTCTATCAATATGTCTTTACAATGTGGGAGGAAACCAGAGTGCATGGAGGAAACCCACACAAACACAGGGAGAACATTTAAACAACCCAAATACACACATTACACACAATACACTCACTATATAAATTGTATTAAGGAAAATAAACAGTTAATTCTTAGGATTTTAGTTTAATCACAATACTCTGTCTAAATATAAATGTAACATATAGAACACACTGAATAGACAATAGCACAAAGCATAGGAACACTAGTAAAAATAACATGAATATAGAAATTAGAGAGTTCAATCCCAGATCCATATACAATTTTTAAGAAAGGAAATGATGTATACATTTTGTAAGCACCATATATGAAATATTTTATGAATTATTGTGTTTTTGTATATATAGATAGCTTAATATTAAAATATAGATATATAAAAGTAGTATGGATGCAAACAAAGATACATGTTTTTATAATGCACGGATGTGGCCATTGTCAGGTCATATCACATCATCCTAATGCCTCCTTTTGAAAGTATTTTCTTATGAATGTGACTAATTAGTTGATTAATAAATTAATTGTTTAATTTGCCAGTCTATATATACCCTGTCCGGCACATGGCTTGTATGTACATCTCTGTGAAGGGGCTGAAGACCCTGAAACATGTTAAGAATAACTCACACAAAAAGGTTTAAATCCTGTCAGTTAATTTATTGACTGGTCTGTACGGTAGCGCGGTATATAAACCCCCATTTCTACTTTATTATTACGCAGGGAGACTGCTGCACATCGTGAATCCTGGAAATCACAAGATATTATATGTAACTTCAGTGGTTGTGACTTTTCACAACCACCTTAGGTGAGCAATTTTCATAATCATTATAAGTGTGTCACCACAGGTAAACCCTATGTGTGTCTTCTTTTTCCTTTCCAGTAAATTGCAGCAACACAGAATGGCAGTAAATCTACAGGGTAGCTCCCGTCACCACTCCAATGATGTCATCAGCTGGCGCCAGTACACAATATTAATTGTGTGTAGTGTCGAGCCCCAGGCCCTGGGGTACTCGGGTACCAGGCTCAGTGGTTGTTCCAGGGATGTCACGGGTGTCAGCACCTGATTCCGTGGCCTGGGTGACACTTCAAAAAGGGTGTATTTACAGGGGATAAGAGTTTGTCATGTGATGCCACCTGTAGTACCTGGTGATGGGTCACCAGTGCCACCACAGTCCGCTGGAGGTAGATGGTAGCGCGGCTGAGATGGCAAAGCTCCCTACAGGTGGAGCTATTCCTCCGGGACAGCGTTCCTGCAAGGGAACAGGTAGATGTAGAAACTCACATGCAGGGAAAGTCATTTTCTCCCGGGTACTTTACTGTCAACTTGTAACAGCATCACACAAAGTTCTCAGTTCAGCAAGATGTTATAATAACAGGTAGATCTACGGGTGGCTGCAAGTGGATCCCAGGTGATATGGTGGAACCCGTGCTGTACCTTATTTGACAAATCCGTGTCCTTTCTTCCCCGCCTAGGATGGGCCTATACTCAATTGCTCTGTGTAGGTAGTATTGGGGGTCCTCTCCCTCATGGTGAGGAAGCAGGCAGACCACTCCATCTGGCAGGGTGCTGTGGCGATATACGGACCACAGCAGCCGGTTGCCGACTGCAAAGATGAACTCTGGCCGGATCCTCGAGCCCGGCATTCCTGTAGTGGACTGGAGATTCTCCTGGAGTATGGTCACTCAACTCTGAGGATCTCCTATTCTCTCTAGGGCCTGGACTTCTCGCGTCGGGCGCCCTCTTTCAGGATCTCCTCAAGATCCCATCTTCCCTCCGGATCGGCTTGAAACCATCCGGGAAACCCTTCCGCCTTGTTCCACACTCTTTTCAGGGGTCCTGACTCCTCTCCTCCTCCTCCAACTAACCACTCTTAATCTCCCCTGAGGATGAATATATCCCCTCCCGGTTAACCTCCCACCGCTATCCTAATGTGGGAGTGCTGGGAATGGGTCCCACCAACCTAGGGTCCACCTGCAGCTAGGGAAATTTCACCTCTTTTTCGGGTGCAATACAAAAAATTAGAGAAACCCCGGCTCTTTTTCTTCTATACTGTACGGGTGCAATACGCAATACGGGTGTGACGCCTGACCATGCGGGGCACCACAGTAGACACTTTATTGTGGTTTCCCCAACAAGGAGTTGAAGCTTTGCCGAAAAGGGGTGCATACTATTGGAAAGAGGCGTGACTTAACCCCTTCATTCCGACGATTTTCCGTTTTCCAGTTTTCATCCTTTCCTTCTTCTAAGCGCTATAACATTTTTCTTTTTCTTTTAATATAGACATATAAGGACTTGTTTTTTTTGGGACGAGTTGTACTTTCAGGAGTAATCATTTATTTTACCATATAGTGTACAGGAAAATGGGAAACAAATTCCAAGTGTGGAGAAATTGAAAAAAAAAGTGCAATTACACGTTTGTTTTTTTCGTTTTTTTTTTTATTCACAATGATCAGTATATGGTAAAACTGACATGTCAGTATGATGCCTCAGGTTGGTACAAGTATGTAGCTACCAAACATGTATACTTTTATTGTTATCTAAGTGCTGAAAAAAAAATTCTGAAATTTTTAAAAGAAAAAGAATTGTGTATTTGCGCCATTTTCCGAGACCCACAGTATTCTAATTTTTCGGTATTTAGGGTGTGTGATGCCTTTTCTTGGGTGTTGAGCTGACATTTCTAATGAAAGCATTTTGGGTAGATGTGATGTTTTGATCGCCTGTTAGGGCCGCTTTACACACACCAACTTCTGTGTCCAACTTCTGAACAGATCTCTGGTTGCAGTGAAATCATGGACACATTATTCCGTTTTGTGGCTGTGTACAAATGAGGGCCATTCATTTAATTGCAATGTTGTGGAGACCAAGAAAAACATAATTTTGTCGTTTGGAATTTTTCTTTCGTTACGCAGTTTATAATTCAGATCAATAGATTTTTTTATTTGATAGACTGGGCATTTCTGAACATGGTGATACCAATTGTGGGTATTGTTTTTATTTTTTATTAGTGTTATTTTCAATGGTGCATAAAGGGGGTGATTTGAAATTTCAAATAAAATTTTTTTCATACTTTTAAAAACTTTATTTTTTTTTTTCAATATTTTACACTGGCCCCTAGAGGGCCTCAGTTCTGCACAGTTGGATTGCCTGTCTTGTATTTAGATGAGCTGCTGCTCATGTAAAGACAAGGGAAATGATCACTCCTTGCTGATGATGTCACTGGGACATAACAGGCAGAAAGTGAATCAGTATAGCTTCCGGGGTCATTACAGGACCCCAGGCTGTCCAGGTAACAGCATGCAGGTCCCATGATTCAGGGAACCTGTGATCACGAGGGGGAACAGCGCGCTCTCTGACAGGTGTTTTGGATCACGCTGTCAGTCACTAAAAGTGCAATCCAAAGGGGTTAACATTGCCAATCGAATCACTGAGCTGATCAGCACTGTTAGATACACATGTCAGCTGACGACATAAGCTGAGATGTCGGGGGTTGGATGCGAGCTCACAGCGTAAGCTCGCATTAAAGGGTGGGGGGTGGCCTATGATGTACATGTACGTTATAGGCAGTGAAGGGGTTAAAAGGCAGCATCGTGTGCAAATAATGTGACAGAATTTTAGTGGAATTTTTTTATGCAAGTATACCAACTCATAGTTTGTTGGTGAGCTTACTGCATATTAACCGTTGAAATGCTGATGTCAAGCTATGCGATCATGTGGTACCAACACATTACTGTAGCATTTGTGGAACTGCTATTGCTGCCATTTTGGTACTACTGTGAAGTCCAGCCACAGATTTGGTTCATTGCAGGGCATGATTTCACATATACAGACCACTGCAAAACAAGGGCATTGCACTATAAAGAAATGATTGGCTGTTCAAGTCCACTGAAGACTAAAAAGTGTAAAATAAAAAAATGCAAAAATAAAATCAATATAAATTTGTATACCATAATTGTCAAGAGAACGTGCCCATGATCAATCAGGCTTCCTTACATTCTGGACGCAGCATGTTTTCTCTTGTAGAATACACTAGCATCTTCATAAGAATAAATTGACATGACGCAGGTCAGCATCCAGAGCATCTAAGAAGCACAGAGAGCAAGGGAAAACACGCTGCGTCAGAGACGCTGATAAGGCTAGGGTCACACATGGCAATCCGTTTTTGTAAGTGTTTTCCATTGCAAATCCGTTTTTCCTAGGCTGCATTTTGTGCCTCCTCTGATGTTTTTTGGACTTAGTAATTTTTTCTTTAAAATGAATATGTGTTAATGCATGTGTTAACGTATGGTACCTATATGTACCATGCGTTAACGTATGCGTTTCCCATAGGGCCCCATGTTAAAAAAATGCATGTGTTTTTTTTACTGCACTCAAAAACGCTGCTGGCAGGATGCTGAACAAAAATGCATGCATTTTTGAAAAACGCAGTGACATTTAAGTGCACCATCCGTTAACGTATATGCGTTTTTAGACTTAGAAAAAAAAAGTCCAAAAACTGATTCCAAGAACTGATCCAGGGCAAAAAGGATGGCATGTGTGACCCTGGCCTAACAGTGATTGTGTGCACGTACCCTTGTAGGTTTTGGAAAATAGCAACACGAACCAACTTATTTTCAAACTTGAAAATTTGTTTTCACCACTTGAATAAATTACAAAAAGAAAAGCTATGCAGGTTTAATATCACCATACACGTACTCACCTGGAAAATGATGTTTCCAGGTCATTTTACCATACAATAAATTCTTTAAAAAAAATTATTTTTTTTCACAATTTTCACCAAAATAGATTTTGCTCTTGTTTTTCAGCACATTGTATTATAAAGTGAATGATGTCATTGAAAACCACAAATCATCTTGAAAGAAACAAGCACTCATATGGTCAAGTCGATGGAGAAATAAAACAGTTATGACTCTTAAAAGAAAGGGTGCAAAAATACAAAAGTGTAAGAAGGAAGAAATCACCCAAATGTTAAAGTGAATCTATCACATGCAAAAATGCTATAATCCGCAGATATGGGGTTAATCTGCAGGTTAATAGTATTCTCAACTTGCTCATTAAATCCTGCTGCTGATTGGAAATTAATTTTGATCTTCGATTCTCCCTGCAGCGTTGTGGTTTCAGCAGGGCTGCACCGTCCACTGGTCAACCTCAGGCGTCAAGGAGGCTGGAGGAGCGGCAGTGCTGAAGGGGGCGGCACCAGCACTACACAGCGGCTTCCAGACTCAAGGTATCACCCACCCATCCTCGGCCGCCAGTGATAGCACCTCCCCTCGCTCTTCACCTGGCTCAGGCGGCAGGGAGTCTTGATGCACCCCTGGGTTTCAGTCATGGAGATGGCGCCGGCATGGTTTGGTCGCCGCTCTGTGTATGAAGAGCTGCAACTGTACCTGGGCTTCCCGCACTAACCCACAGCATCCTCTAATGCTGAGTGACTGTCAGTTAGTGCGGGGGATGTGGTTACAGCCACCTCTTTATATACACAGAACCAACACTGGCGCCTCCTCCATGATTGAAAATGGATTGCTGATTAAAGTGCATTTCCTCTCCAGCATTAGGGTTTAATGTGAAGACACAGGCCAGATTAGAATGCTATTAATCCTAACCTGCAGATCAACCCCATATCTGCAGCTTAATAGCATTTTCAATATGACAGGTTCCCTTTAAATGGTTAGTAGTACACTTAATCCTTTGTTTCCAAACATGCACCCCTTGCCACATAAACTCTCCTCCTGCTCCCACCTTCTAACCCTCTCCCTGCTCCTCCTACTTGCTGGCGACATCTCCCCTAATCCCCCCATCACATCCCCACAGTCACTTCTACCCCATACCCACTACCCAATACAAACTATCGCAACCCTCATAACCTTATACCCACTCATCCAGCCCCCTCTCCCCCATTCCCCCTACCTGGCGCACTTTGGAATACTAGCTTGGTATGTAACAAACTCCCATTCATACATGACCTCAAATAAACTCTCATTCCTTAGCATCATCGAAATCTGGCTCACCCCCTCTGATATTGCCTCCCCTGCTGCATCCTCCTATGGCGCACTCACTCTTTCCCACAACCCCCCACCCTAGCAACAGCCAAGGTGGAAGTGTCAGCTTCCTCCTGTCTGATAGCTGTTCCTTCACCCCAATTACACCGCCGCCCTCTGCCTCCCTTCCCTCTGAGGTGCACTATGTCCATATCATCTCCCCCTGAAACCTCCAGCTGGCTGTCATCTTCCACCCCCAGGATCTACTCCAGCCTTTCTCGACCACTTCACCACTTGGCTTTTCCACTTCGTCTCTTCTGACATCCCCACTATCATCATGGGCGATTTCAGCATCCCCATTGACACCCCCCACCCCGCTGCCTCTAGACTCCTATCACTGACCACCTCCTTTGGGCTTTCCCAATGGTCCTCCTCAGCCAGTCATAAGGATGGCCATACGCTCGACTTTGTCTTCACCTGCCTATGTTCCCTCTCTGACCTCTCAAACTCACCCCTCTGTGGTGCCCCACTATGTAGGTGCCACAAAAGGGGTACTGCACCTGTAAAAGAGGTGTAGTCACCCCACTGCAAGTGGATTTATGGATGGTAGGAGGAACCCTAAATCCACACCCCACACTAGGTCACACAGTGGGAGGGAACCTGGGAGGGTATATAGTCACCTCCAGGGGGCACTAGAGTCTAGTCTAGGTCTCGGGGAGAAAGGAGTCAGATGGTGGGTCTGGACCAGATAAGGAGCGTCTGTTACAGGCTCACCAGGAGCAAGGAGGGTTACCTTGGCTGAGGGACCCAGGGAAACGAGAACAGATCCCAGACAGAAAAGAAAGGAGCAAGAGACTCGGGTGGGAGTCCGCTCAAAGTAATAAACTGAATACCGGAGCTCGCACCTGCAGGAACCTTCATGGCCTGTAGAAAATCCATAGAACGGGGGTATATCCAGATACAGCCCTGACTCCCAAGCACCCTTTAGAGGGGAACCAGACACAGCTGGCAAGCCGCTGTGCACAGTGCCACAGAGTCCCGGGCGCTGCCGTGTTCAACAGAAGGTTCACCTGACGGGAACAAGAAAGATAGAGAAAGACAGCAGGAGGTCAGACTTAATCTATACAAAGTCAGGCTTCACATCGCTTCTGGGAGGCGAGGGAACAAGAGGAATAAGAAAGGCATGCATTGGAAGTTCCGTCTACCTAACCAAAAGATCCGCTTGCATCCACCCGTAGCCACTTGTCGTTATAACACCTACTGCACTGAAACTGTAATGACTCTGCTAAGTTCCAGTAAAGTACCCGGTGAAGTGACTCTCGACTCTGCTGCATCTTTCTCCACATGAACTCATTCCTTTCACAGATTTCCTGCCCCGGAGGTCCAGTCCTGCCTGTGGAGGACTATACCATCACTACTGCAATACCACCGACCTCCGGAGGACTGGAGTGGCGCTGGTGACATCTCACCAGGTACTGCAGGTGGTGTCATGACAAACTTGTACATAATCCTTGTAAATAATTCCCCTTAATCATTGACCACCAGGGCCACAGCCTCCGGCAGCCACCCGTGACCTCCTGACTGAGCCTGAGACCTGAGTACCCTGCCCTGAGTGAGTCACCTCCCCCTATCCGACCACAATCTGCTGAGTTTCTCCTCCCTCTCCCCTCCTACCACACTCCTCCCTCTCCGTAAACTCACTCATCCCCTCAGAAATCTTAAACCCATTGATTTCCACTCATTCTCTGAGTCCCTTTTCCCTCTCACTGACCTAGCTTTCTCACATGGCGCTGATGCTGCCGCCACCCTCTATAACACCACATTAACTACAGCCCTCGACCAGGCCTCCCCCCTCACATACAACTAAACCCGCACACACAGGCAACCCTGGCTCACCATTCTCAGTAAAGAACTGTGTCGGGCCTCCCGAGAAGCTGAGTGGAGATGGAAGAAATCCCACTCTGCGGTATACTTCACCATGTACAAGCAGTCCCTCGCTAACATCAAGACAGCACTTACCGCCGTAAAACAAGCCTACTTCTTTTCTATAATAACCTCCCTGTCCCACAACCCCAAACAACTATTCAAAACATTCAAATCTCTACTCCGTCCCCAAGCACCTTCTCCCTTTCCCCTCATCTCTGCCGATGACTTTGCCGCCTTCTTCAAACAGAAGATTGACAAAATCAGAGAAAGCTTTGACCTGCTGTCCCCTTGGCCCTCCCCCATTACCGCCCAACCCTCCCCATACAAAGGAAGCTTCTCCACTATGACAGAAGATCAACTCTCCTCCCTTCTGTCATGATCACACCTCACCACCTTTGCCCTCGACCCACTCCCCTCCCACCTTATTCCAAACCTCACTATAGTCCTCATCCCTGCCCTAACCCATCCTTTCAACTTATCACTCACTAGTGGCATCTTCCTTTCATCCTTCAAACATGCCTTGATCACACCCATCCTCAAAAAACCCTCCCTCGACCCAGCATCGGTCTCTAACTATCGCCCTATATCCCTTCTCCCCTTCACCTCAAAACTACATGAACAACACCTTCATTCTGAACTGTCCTCCCACCTCTCTTCCTGCTCCCTCTTTAACCACCTACAATCTGGTTTCTGATCCCACCACTCCACCGAAACAGCCTTAACCAAAGTCACCATCGACCTACTGACCACCAAGAGCAAGCGAAACTACTTAGTCCTCTTCCTCCTTGACCTATCTGCCGCCTTCGACATCGTTGACCATTCCCTCCTACTTCAGATTCTGAAATTTCTTGGCATCACTGACCTAGCCCTCTCCTAGCTCTCTCCTCACAACTAACGGAGCGGACATACAGCATCACCCACTCCCACACCTCCTCTTTGCCCTACTCCCCATCTGTTGGTGTCCCCAAAGTCTCGGTTCTGGGACCACTGCTCTTTTACATCTACACCCTCTCTACACCCTCGGCTTAGGACAATTCATCGTGTCCCATTGCCTCCAGCACATCCTCTATGCCGATGACACCCAGATCTATCTGTCTGGACCTGACATCGCCTCCCTACTATCCAAAATCCCACAATGTCTGTCCGCCATCTCATCCTTCTCTGCTTGCTTGAGTTCATCATCTTCCCCCCAAGTCACTTTGCCCTGCACAAGCGCATGCGCAGTACGGGGCTTGAAGCTCTAACAGCGGCGCGGGTGTAAATACGTCACCCGGCGCCGGAAGTGACGCGAATCGCGTCATACAGCCCCCACACAGCAGCGGTCCGGAATAGGAGAGCTGGAGGTGCGCAGGGAGGCGCGCATTTGAATGTATGATGAAGATCACGCCTATTGAGGCGTGATATTATGAAGAGGGACAGCCTGGCTGGGTGACTATGAATACCATAGTCACTCATTAACATCAGTAATGAGGTACTTTTATAACGTTTATATTCAGTGTCAATATATGCATTTAGGAGCTAAAAGGAGTGTAGGGTAAGTGTTACTATGCTCTAGGGACAGCTTTTAATAGCTTAGGAGGAGGTTTGGGGGTGACAGGATCCCTTTAAATAAATCTTTGCTCTGCACTGGTATTTACTGGTCACTTGGTAATCGCAGTTCAACAACAGGTTAACAGTCACACAGTCACGGGTAGCTGGCCTGGGTAGTGACCAATGAATGGGGTGTCTTTATGTGGCTTACGAGCGTGTCCCTCTAAACTGTCCTTTCTCTGTCCAGTTGTGGTGAAGTCTGACTGGCTTGAAACCTGGCCTGGCCTCCTTATTCCTGTCCTGCTTTGCTTAACGTGGGTAAGAACCCTCTCTGGATTACTGCTACCCCTGTGGCTTGACACGGGTCCTGGCTCTTAGTGTTAGTGATTTTTAGTGCAGGTGGCCCAGAGGCTAAACTCTCCTAGGTTTTGGCGGCTCAGAGTTGAACTTGCCCGTACCGTTCCTGGAGCCAGTTCTCCGCTGTGGACTAGGATTCACCCAGACCTGTTACCATACGGTCTGGCACTGGGTCTCCTCCTTCTGCCTGGGTCACCACTCTTTTTGGGTGCCGTTTCTGTGCATTCCCCTGAAGGGTCCTCCTCAGACATTCTCGTACTCTCTCTTCTACTCTCCTCTTCTTCTGCTTTCCCGCCTTCCACTACCGCTCTTATAACCTCCCCCCGGGACCAGTTACCTAGGTAACAGGTTGAACCAATTGGTCCCTTGAAGCTAAGTGTGTGTGTGGATGCAGGGTGAAATCCACATATTAACCTCCTCTTTCACTGGCCACAGGAATACCGTACACACTGGTCCAGGTCCAATACCCCTTAGTGGCTCACCAACCAGTGGGGCGCCACACAGTCATGGCCAAAAATTGCGCACACCTGTTACTTGCCACTGGTGTGATTGATTGAGCATCACATGCTGGAAAAAAGTTGTTCAACCACAATTTTGGAAAGGTGCCAATAACTTTTTCCCGCCCATTTTTGGGGTTCTGTGTGAAATTTTGTCCAATTTGCCATTTTTTCTTTGTTTTGTTTTTTGTGTTGTTCCAATACACACAAAGGAAATAAACATTTGTATAACAAAACATGTGTAATTGCAATATCCTTGTAGAAGTACTTCATTTTCTGGAACAATTCAAAGTATGCCAACACTTTGGGTCATGACTGTATATATGATTTCTATTGCACACTTTGTAACGAAGAATTCTTTTTACATTTCTGGATTATAAAGATTTTATATTCGCCCAGTGTCACAATCCAGGTGGGTACACATTCACTGACATAGGATTCAGGATTTTCTAGTTAGGCTGGGGTCACACTTGCGGCACAATTTTGAAATCCTGATCCGGTTTTGAGTTGTCAAAAAGCTCAAAACCTGATCAGGAACCGCTCCCCATAGGAGCCCATTATAGTAACCGGATTGCACAACATGCAATCCGGTTACCGCTTGTGGATCTGCAACCTGCGGTAAAAATCATGCAGGCTGCAGTTTTCGCAGCAGTTAGGATTGGTATAATGCGTTCCCATGGGAGCCCATGCGGCTGCCCCAAGGCATATGTGAATGCAGCCATATGCTTTGTTCATCCCTGCTGCCGCAGGGATGAACAAAGGGTTAACTGTTAATAACAGCTGTGGGCAACATGTCTCTTGAGGGTGCCCACCCTTCCTCCTAGAGACATGCTGTCCACTCAAGTGGGCATGAGAGGGGTTAATCTTGTCAATATAATATTGCCGGCTATTGTTGGCTTTGTGTATTTTATGAATGAATGCGGCGGCTTCTTATCTGTAAAGGAGATACTGTACGTAATGCACGTACAGTATGAGCCCCTGTCCTTGGTCCTGAAAGTTGTAACATTAGGTCTATGGGCAGCGCACCGCCATAGACCTAATGTTACAATGTTTAGGACCAAGGACAGGGTCTCATACTGTACGTACACTACGTACAGTATCTCCTTTACAGATAAGAAGCCGCCCCATTCATTTATAAAATACACAAAGCCAACAATAGCCGGCAATACTATACTGACTACATTAACCCCTCTCATGCCCACCTGAGTGGACAGCATGTCTCTAGGGGGGGTGGGCACCCCATAGAGACATGTTGCCCACAGCTATTATTATGATTAACCCTTTGTTCATCCCTGTGGCAGCAGGGATGAACAAAGCATACAGTAACCGCATCGCTCCGGATTACACATCCGGAGCAATCCGCTTACGGCATTCCGGTTTTAAGAACAGATTTGGACCAAAAAATGTGTCTGAAGGCAATTGTGGTTACCGCATCCGGATCTGGATGCGGCAACCGCAATTACCTTTCCAAATGTGACCCCAGCCTTATTCAGGAGCTGCTACTGTGGTATTTCACATATCTATCAATTCTCAGTCATACTGTGTGACTATGCAGGTACAGCACTTCCCTATATCACTTGACTCTTTAGATTATTTTTCACAGAATGAAACTGCTCACTACAATTTTCAATATGTGTTTCAGCACTGCAATAGCACAACACAATCAGATTGGGTCATTTTCTATCCCTTAGTGGAATGAGCTGCGCACTCTGATCTCTATCCCTATGCTGTAAAAGTCTAAAATGGTGCTGCTTAGTAGCTATCAACTTTTATAGTCCTTGTGATAGCCAGTCTTGTTTACTGCGCTAGAGTTTTGATGTGATATCTGCAGTGCATTAGATCAGTGGGTGTATTAATATGGCTGGTGCGCTAGCTATGATCTGATGGTAGATGCTAGACTGTACGTGCTCCTTCCAGGTCTGATGTGACTTAAGTCACGTGATGGGGGCATGGTTGAGGAGTAGTTGAAGGCTGCCCTTGCGTTATTGCAATGGACAGGAAGAAATGTTGCTGGGCCCAACAAAGAAGCCGTTCACACTCACCAAAGAAGGCTGTCATGCCCACTAAATATATGGTGTACTTCGAGGTATGTGTGATTGTTTTAGTTTTTGGGCATAGCAGTGTAGCCTATGCAAGGGGCTTATTGGCCCTTCCTGGACCCCCCGCCTGTGCATCTAACTCCCAGGCTCCTGCTACAATTCTAATAAAGTTCATGGCCACATTTCCTCCTAAAGTAATGGCTGGGAGTAGCCTTATGGCGACCACAACGCTACTACAAATGAGCATGGACATACTTTTTTTTTTACAATCTGGCCAATCAGGATATACCTGGGTCTGCCTGCGCTGTGGCCAGTGTCCTCTAGGTCGCGTTATTTCGGGGACTAATTTACAGACAGACAAAGACTTTTATCTAAGCAGATATATACAGGGTGGGCCATTTATATGGTTGTACCTAAATAAAATGGGAATGGTTGGTGATATCAACTTCCTGTTTGTGGCACATTAGTATATGGAAGGGGGAAAACTTTTCCAGATGGATGGTGACCATGGCGGCCATTTTGAAGTTGGACATTTTGGATCCAACTTTATGTTTTCAATGGGAAGAGGGTCATGTGACACATCAAACTTATTGAGAGGTTTCAGAAGAAAAACAATGGTGTGCTTGGTTTTAACGTATCTTTATTAATTCATGAGTTATTTACAAGGTTGTGACCACTTATAAAATGTGTTCAAAGTGCTGCTCATTGTGTTGGATTGTCAATTCAACCCTCTTCTCCCACTCTTGACACACTGATATCAATAACGCAGAAGAAATGCTAGCACAGGCTTCCAGTATCCGTTGTTTCAGATGCTGCACATCTTCACAGCATAGACATTTGCCTTCAGATGAGTGATGAGGCAAACTTTTTTGTAAATGGGGAAGTTAACAAGCAAAACCACCGCTATTGGTCTGACTCTAACCCACAGTGGGTAGATCCGTCCAAGACTGTTGGAACACAAAAATTGATGGTTTGGTGTGGTATATGGGGTACAAAGATCTGTTATATGGCCTGCATATTTACTTGGCTTTTTTTCCAACAAGAGTGAGGATGACTGGACATTTTCTCCGGCCCTCCTTGTCCTTAATCGCTGTGCTTTTCAGACTCTTATTCAATTCTGATCTTCTGATCCTGTGTTCTGGTGGAGTACATCCATTGATATTATTGTATCTCTTCTTCATGATGTTGACACTCACCAAATGCTCTTTTCTCTGATCTTTAAAATTTAATATTTTATGATTTCTGCTCGGTTTTATCGCTGCCTTCAACTTTTGTCAGCTTTTTAACATGTGTGTTTTTATGTTCACTTTTTAGCCACTTGTCATTCCTAGCACCCGGAATTTATGGACCTTTGAGGATTTGATGTGCAACTCCACATCAAAGGTGCCGCCTCCTGATAACAAAGGCTCTGGTACCCGCGGCGGCCCCCGCATACTCCTGTCGCCGTGCCCTGTGGTGGCTAGTGAAGAGGCTTCCATATCAAAGGCGCCGCCTCCTGATAGCGGTGGCTCCGGTACCCGCCGTGTTCCTGCATACTCCAGTCACCATCCCCTGCAGTGGCACGGGAGGAGGCCACCAAATCTAAGACACTGCCTGCACCCATGATTCCTACTACGGCCCCTTCAAAACTGTGGCACCAGTGGCCTTGGCCCCCTTCAGTCAAAGAGTTTGTGTGACCCCCTGGCAGCACCAATCCCCACTAGGCCACAACAATCAAGGCCCCACCAAACAGGCCAAGCTATACCCCAGGGATCATCCAGGGCCAAGTTCCACAGGCCAAGTTGGCCCCCAGTGACTTGCCACCACCCTGCTGCATGACCAGGAGCAAATCAGGCCGACGGGCCTGCAACGCGCCATCACCGACCCAGCCAACACCCACCATCAGTCTGCTTCCCGCGTGACCCTCCACTACTGTACACTCTCCTGCCACAACTGACCTCTGGCTGCACCTGACCCCCGGCTGCATCTCATCTCCCACTGCTGTGTGCTGTCTGGACTGGGTACATCTCCATTCACATTGCACATCCTCCGCTGCTACTGAAACCTGCAGCATCCCATCCTCACGTTCTTTTCATTTATCTGGACTCTGTACAACTCCATCTGCACCTGAACCCTGACTGCACCCCATCACTCTGCTTCACCTCATCCCTATGTGCTTTGCATTCATCTGGACTCTTTTTGCCTCCATCTGCAACTGAACCCTGGCTGCATCTCATCACCCTGCTGCATCCCATCCCTATGTACTGTGCATCTATTTGATTTTGTAAGACTTATTCCGCACTGCACATCCCCTCTGCATCCGCCCACTGGTTGCATCTATTCCCCAGTTGCACCTCATCCCTACACACTTTGCATTAGCCTGGACTTGGTTGGACTTCATCCGCTTTGCACACCCTTCCTGCTGCACCTGTTCCCCTGTTGCTCCTGACCCCTGCCTCCATCTCATCCCTTATGTAAAGAAAAAACAACAACAGCTTGTAGTGCGCCTGTACACATGGGGCTGTTAACGGGCGGTTCTTTTGCGTTTAAACTCACCTGGTCTGGTTGTAAACCACAGCCCGTAGATAAGCTTATTAATATGAAGCAGCGGAATCCTCCGGTTCCGTCCTCGTGCTTCCTACGAGGTCTTCTCCGGGGAAACACTAGTGCCGGGCGGCGTCACGTGTCTAGTAAAGGGGCCAATCCAGCTGACGTCTTCCCAGGTCCTCTCCCTCCTCTGCAGCTCACTCCACCACTCTCCCCATGGGGAGTCAGAATGATACAAAAAGATGGAAGCATGGTGTATGTTTGGGCGCTGAGGTAAGGAAGATCTCTGATGCTGGCTTCTTTTCCGGACTTTATTAAAATAATTGCAGTTATAATTATTCAAGCTTAAGGCTCTCAAAACCCACGATGCATTTCGACGTGCATACACGTCTTTCTCAAGTGAATGAGAGCCCTTCAATTCCTCCTATCTTATATTCCCACCCCTCAGTTATCATTGGTTCCTATTTTTAACTCAATAGTTACCACAATACCAGGTTACCAACCTCACTACAACACGCATAATTTAAAATACATAACATTATAGCACCATCATTACAATTCATTCCATCAACAAACATTATATAAATACAAAATAACCAATTTCCATACACTACCATTAAAAAATTATTATTAATGAAACAGGAATAGTTCTTTAAACGATATAGTACATCAATATGGACACTAGGTGGGGATATATACTACCATTTATTCAGGTCTATCTCAGATTAGTAATCTAATATTTTATTTTATTAGTATTCCAGGTGGCTCACACAATATTCCGAATTTTACCTGCACTATTACTTATATTCTTTCTAGTGCCAGGTTTAAACCTTCAGGCGAAAGCGTCCCCATTTTAAAGATCCAGAATGTTTCTTTTTTATTTAATCTCTCAATTTTATCATATGCATATTCATTAATTTGATCTATAATAATTAATTTTAGGCCTGATGGGTCCTTATTATGAACAGATGCAAAGTGTCGTGACACACTATGGAAAGGGAATCCTTTCACAATATTATGGCGGTGTTTATTCATTCTTGCCCGCATACTTTGGGTTGTCCTTCCAATATACTGGTATTTACAGTCACATTCCAGTAAATACACCACAAATCTGGATCCACAGTCCAGTCTGTGGGGTATCTTAAATAATTGCTTTGTTGTATTGGAAAAAAATGTTCTACTCCCATTTATCATGTTTTTACAACATTTACATTTAACGGATCCACACCTAAAACTCCCTTTTTCCCTTTCCATCTCTTCATTTTCATCTTTCTTATTTCTATCCTCTTTCTGTTGTATTTCATTAATACTTCTAATCCTGCTTGGTGCCAGTATTCTTTGGAGATTCATCCCTCTTCTAAATATAATCCTAGGATTTTTGGGAATGATTCCTGCTAAAATGGGATCACTCCTCAAAATTGACCAGTTCTTTTGCAGAAGCTTAAAGATATTCCTGTGGGAAGCATTAAAACTAGTTATTAGATTGCAGCCAAATTCATTTTTATTTTCATTTTTCTCTTCAGGGATTTCGCCGCTGATTTTTTCGCTACTGATTTTTTCGCTGCTGATTTTTTTACTACTGATTTTTTCGCTGCTGATTTTTTCACTGCTGATTTTTTTGCTGCTGATTTTTTTATTTGTTCTCTTTATTTTCTTTTCCTCCAATTTTTTGAGGCAGGTTTCCTGTGTAAACTTTCTACTTTTTCTAAAGGCATCATTCAGCAATTTTTTGGGGTAGCCCTTCTCTATAAATCTAGTTTTTAAGATCTTTACTTCTTTCAGAAAGTCTTCTTTATTGGTGCAGTTTTTTCTGACTCTCCAGTACTGCCCATACGGTATATTTCTCAACCATGAGGGAAGATGGCTACTGGAGAAGTTCAGATAGCTGTTCACATCCACCCCTTTAAAATACGTGCTGGTACTAATTTTGCCTTGATCATCTATCCTCAATTGGAGATCTAGAAATTGAATATTGCTATCCGAGATGTTAAGTGAGAACTTTAGGCCCCAGTCATTCGCATTGAGGTCCTCCGTGAACTGTAATGCCTCTTTTTCGGATCCTGCCCATATAAATATCAGATCGTCGATAAATCTCTTAAAGAGTTTAATATACTTACTCCCTAGTGGGGACTGCGCAATGGTGACTGATTCAAAGCACCCCATGTATAGCCCTGCGTAACTGGGGGCGAATCTCGTCCCCATTGCGCAGCCCCTTATCTGTCTATATGTATCCTCCTGAAAAGTGAAGACATTATTAAGTAGCACAAATTTGATACCTTCCTTTATAAACTCCTTTTGGGGGGGGGGGGCATTTCTGTGTCCTTTTCCAAGAACCAATTTACCGCTCTAATGCCAAACTCATGTGGTATATTTGAATATAATGAACTCACATCCATCGTCAGCAATAAGCAATCTGGGTGCGGGGGAAGCTCCGACAGAATACCGATCAAATGTGAAGAATCACGTAAATAAGAATCAAGTGCTAAATTATATTTTTGAAGAAATAAATCTAAATAATGTGATAAATTAGTAGTGAGTGATCCAATACCAGAAATTATAGGGCGACCAGGAGGGTCCACCATGTCTTTGTGTAGTTTAGGTAAAAAATAAAAATGGGGAATTTTAAATTTTGTGACTTGTAGTTTTTTATCTGCTCTTTCCTTGACCACGACACTGCCAAAACACTTGTCCACACTCTCTTCATCTCCCGCCTCGACTACTGAAACCTCATGGTCACCGGCCTCCCTGCTACCTCCCTCGCACCTCTCCAAACCTTCCTCAACTCCACCTGTCTCCCCGCTACTCCCCTGCCTTCCCCCTCTGCGAAGCTCTTCACTGGCTCCCCATTTCCCACAGATCCCGGTTCAAATCCCTAACCATGACATATAAGGCCTTACACAACCTGTCCCTCCATACATCTCCGACCTGGTCTCCCGATACCCACCCTCATGCAATCTGCGCTCCACCCAAGAGTTCCTTCTCTCCTCCCCTCGCATCTTCTCCTCCCACAACCAAATGCAAGATTTCTCTCGTGCATCCGCCATACTCTGGAACTCTCTCTCCAGTCACATCAGGCACTACCCTACCTGGGACCCTTCAAGGAAAATCTGAAAACCCACCGCTTCCTTCAAGCCTACAACCCCCACTGAGACCTAATCCACCGCACCATCTTACCCTCAGCTCTCCCCCTCCTACTGTCTCCCACCCATCCCTCATAGACTGTGAGCCCTCATGGACAGGGTGCTCTGCTCTACTTCACCTGTATAATATGATTGTCGTCATTTTACGTTCTTGTCCTCGTCTGACCTTACACATGTAAAGCGCCATGGAACCTAATGGCGCTATATAAATAAATAATAATAAACAATAACTTCTGGACTAATGAGAGCAACTATGTATTTATGCAGAGCCTTATATTTGTATTGATAAATGAACTGTAATTTTTAACATTAGCCTGCTCATACTGGCTATTAAGTAGTTTCTTCCCATTATATATACCTGTCCTTTTGTGGTTATTTTGCACTTCTTCCTCCCTTTTTTATGGCCGTTTTTGAGCTGTGTTAATGGAGCATTGTTCTCTCCCCATTGTGTATTATGAAGGGTTAAGTCCCTTCCTCATTGTGGGAGGTGAAAGGCTGTATATTCATATGCAAGCTCTTTACTGGCCAGCACATGCATAGGGGCGGTGTCCCGGATCACATGACGTCAATGGAGGATTTCCTCCTTCCGGGACGCCACTCGTGGCTGCACCACAATCACCGCTGTTTACCGGCCAGGAGGTTGCATGCGCCGTGATTGGCTGACATATTAAGAGGTCCATATAAAACTGGATGCCTGTCCTCCACACAGTCACCACAGCCCCCTGAGGAAAGAAGAGAGACATGTGTCGGGGTTTTTACCCTGACACTCCAGGTGCCTCCTTTTGCTTCAAATGGATATGCAACCTTGATAATGTGGTTCAAGTCAGTTTGGGTCTATTTGGGAATGCATTAACTGGCTTTTGCTGTTACTGAGCTGGTATTTTGTTTCTTCATGTGCGTATAGTACTTTATAATGCACTTTACCTATGCTATTTGGTATATAACATGTAAACCAACTACTGTACATTGTACTGCCTGTAATGTCATTTCCCAATCTGTTATTGTGATTTATCCACTGTCTGTAATTTTACCCATTGAGGTGTATGAAGATTCCTTGCACCTCCTGTGTCTCCCCTAATTGCCTGATCCTTCCTATGTAACAAATGTATAAGGATTGGATCTTGTGTGTTTTTGTGCTTATGACATGTATTAAACATTTATATATTTTTGCATAAGGAACATTTGAGTTCCTGTCCAATTTATCAGGGTACTAAATACACTTCATGTGTGTTCGGTGTTGTTGAATTAGTTTTAGAGTGTAGTACCCATGTTACTTATGAGGTACAAAACGTCTTCTACTAAATTGTTTTCTGGGGTACGAAGATAGTGGGGTCGTTCTTCATCAATCGTAACCTCAATTCCACTGGAATTGCTACATGATTGAGACCAACAGTTCTTGTCTTTGCTCGGAGGCCACAATGAGAGGATGCTTCTACATTGTGGCCTACAATGCAGCAGATCTGAGATTACGATGTGGGACCTTGTGGTGGATTATCATCAGAGAATATGTGTTGGGGTTAATAAATTACATAATGAGGGTTGTCAGTGTATTTTATTTTTAATAAAATATTTCTCTCTGTCTTTTATTCCTCTGTGTGTGTTTATTAACTCTTCACTTAATAAATTGGTAATAGGAGGATATCAGAAGATACCTGACATTATCAATTAAGGGCTTAATGACAAGCTGTCAATCATCAGCTGTCATTAACCCTATCTATCACACTGATCCCACAGTGATACAACCAGAGCTAGGGTGGATGAGGGACTCGGACACTGGGGCTACTGTGTCGGGAGTCACGGATGGTCGGGACCCCGGTGCCGTGCCATGGCGATCAATTATACCAGATGTTGATGGTAAACGGTGGGGGTTAAAGGGGTTATTTACAGGGGAACGTGACGCCACCTGTAGAGTCCGGTAAGATGGTTCCGGCGCTGCCAACCGGCCACTGAGGTGATGGTTGAGGCAGCTAAGTGTGGTACAGCTCCCCACAGGTGGAGCTTTACCTCAGGGCAGCTATTGTGGTGAGACGGTGAGGGAGGACAGTGATGGAAATGGTGGTGCAGTTCTTACCCCTCTGCTTGATGATATTAAGCCCTCCGGGCTGCGGCAGGAAGAATAACAGAAACCAGTTCCAGTTTAACTCTGTTTTACTCCGTACCGGCTGATGGCATAACAAAACACGGTACAGTTTGGTTTTAGGGTGTTGTTGCCCACTCAGGGTTTCTCTTATGGAGTCTCTAGATGTCCTCTCTTTGTCTTTCAGGGTTTACTACTTTCTTTCTCTAGATCTTTCAGTCTTTTACCACCCTTGCAGAGCTCCCCCGCCAGTCCTACGGTCTGTATCTAGAAGACAAGGTCTGTGCACTATCCGGTCTGGATAAGGCAACCCGGAAAAGAGATAAAGAAGGCTCCCCTCCAGCACCGCAGTATATGTCTGTCCCTTTTAGTTTCTTCTAGTGTCCTGAACCGGTTTTCAGTCCTGAGGGGAGAGGTACCTTTGTAGCGCTGTCAGCAGCCCGGTCTTGTTGGGCCTGCAGCTTGTCGGCTTTGCAGCCAGGGCTGATCTCATGACTGCCTCAGTTGTCCGTGTCACCGGTGTCCCCTCAACATGACCAGCTGGCCATACCAGCCCTGGCCCGTTGCCTTCTGTCCTGGGTCCCCACATAAAGATGGGGTACCCTCCACTCAGCTGGGCTGCCAGGCTTGACCACTCTGTCTGCCTTCCCAGCACCTCCTGAGGTAAACTGTCAACTGTCACTCTTACTCTATCCTAAGCTCCGCCCCCACCTTGTGGAACCTACTATATTACCAGTTCCCCTATTCTGAGTCGTGCGGTCCTAAGTGAGTGTAAAAATAAAGTCCATAAGATTTAAATCCTAACCTAGCAACTTACAATAATATTACATATAGATAATGAATGCAATACCACTCTGAGGCGCCTAGTCGCAGGGGCGCCACAACAGCACCAGGGCGTCAGGAAGTGCCATGTAAAGTGCTAGGAATTGGTGCTTCCAATGAATTTGCCAATTTCTGCGGTCTCTGTGGACTGCTATTTATAGTGTGGAGGTCCAATAACTATGGGCCTCACCACACTGAGAATACCAGCACCCAGCTGCCTAGTTTTACCATGGCTGGCAATGAAAAGTAGGAAGAAGCCCACACTTTTTTTTTAATTGTTTATTTAAATAATTTCAAAAAATTAATCCCTGTTTTTTTCATTGCCAGCCAAGGTAAAACTAGACAGCTGGGGGTGGCAGCCTGCAGATTTCCACTTTATCTGAGAATGCTGAGAATGAAAAATATAGTGAATCCCTGCATATTTTTTCCTCATTACTTATTTATTTTACACACTATGACGGTAGATTGGTTGCCATACACTAATGTGTATGTCAACCAAGTGCTGACTCTGTACAGATTGTGGGAGCGCAGTTTTATTGCACCAACCAATCACAGATGCTCTCACAGAGTCAGTACAGTAAATATGTATGAAGCTTATTAAGCGGCCCCGGAAACAAGCAGCGGGAGACTGATAAGATCGATCTATCTATCCTATTATCTATCTATACTAACATTGTACCGCATGGGAAAGACCATGTTAAAGATGAATGTCATATGCCTGTCATACTTATGACATGCACATGGCATACGAATGTTAGATGAGTGAAAAAATCACTGGCATGTCAGAGATGTCATATGGATGAAAAAACGCATGACACTCCCATGACACCCTGCTACTTTTCTCGCTGAGGATCTCGGTGAGAAAAGCTAAGTAGGTGTGAGCGTACCTTTAACCTTAGACTCCTGAAAGTGTAATTTGACAAGGAGGAGAGCTTTTGGTGTGTCTAACTGCTATAGACTAGTATAAAATTAGTGAGGATATTATTATTTTTCCATCTTACAATGGCCTATGTAAAATTATATATTTGCATAATTTGTTTATATATATTGGTAAAGTTCCCGTTTAGAACTGTATTGTTAGTGTATATTGTTATACATCTTATGTAATATTTATCATACATGAGACTACAAAAATAGACTCAAAACAGCTGAGGTTTTGTGCAAGCTAAACATATTTAATGACCTTGTCATAGAACATGACAATATGCTGCAAGAAAGCTAATTCATACAGTTTATCTGGCATTTTTATTCATGCAGGCTCTGACTTTGCAATTTGAAGACGCATTGTTCCTATCAATAGCTGAAAGTGTTGCTATAATGTATGCATACCTTCGACTAAATGCTGATTTAACTGCTTTCGTACTAATGTTCTACCTGATGACCCAATTACGGAAATTGTAGTAAAAGAGAAGCATGTGCAATCCATCTCCATATTATTCCATTACTTGGCAAAAAAAAAAGAAAAACTGCTGAGCCATCTGAAGTAACTGAGCAACTGCCCAAATATCAATTTAATCAAAGGGATACTCTTTTTGGATAAAAGCCCATTTTGAACTTTTTACAATTTTGATGCCCATCGGACCTTGCATCAATTATGTGAAACAGAATGGTTTGAATCTAATGACACCTCACATCTATCAAATGACATAGATCATATTTTGATTGCATAGTAGTGTATCAGTGGTTTACAAATATAATTTATTATATTTGTCAAAGTTCAGATTTGGGATTATACAGTTATAAAACTGCAAACAATAATTTTTAAGGGACTGTGCCACGATTCGAATTAGTAGGGTTTCGGAGGCAGAGTATTTTTGCTGCTTCCAAAACGCTGCGTTGTACAGTACAAGCAGAGTGGCTGGATCTATAGAGATTTCCTGCCCACTGTGCTTCTTTTTAATGCTGCGTGAACTGACATGTGGTATGGCTTCCCAAGCCTCAGCATGTCAGTTTTGAGGAGACACTAGTATTCTTAGCAGGAGAACACAGAAAACTATGCTTTGGCCCAGTGGCGGACCTTGAGCCCAGAGGGCCCTGGTGCAGCCATGTTGAGGAGCGCGGGGTGGGGGGCTGTGCTGGCGGTCGTCGTTGAGGGGTGGGGGGGTGCTGGCGACCGCCGTTGAGGAGCGGGGGGGGTGCTGGAGGCCGTCGGTGAGGTGCGGGGGGCCGGTTATTGTTGTTGCGCCTCTCCTACCTGCTGAGCCGCGCCGCCAAGTGCATGCAGAGTGTGATAGAGGGGCAGAGGAGAGGAGGGGCGGGATCAGGCAAGGGAAACAGGAAGCTTCCTGCTTCCCTTGCCTGACCCTCCTCTCCACCGACATCAGGTTACAGGGGTTGGCTGGGGGCCCCCCTGCAGGCTTGAGGGGTCCCCCAGCCGGTCGGGGCCCTGATGCAGCTGAACCAGCTGCACCATGGTAGGTCCGCCCCTGCTTTGGCCAAAATCCTGATCATGGGCACAGAAGCTGCATTCTCCTGCAGAGAACACTAGCCTGTTCGCAAGAGAAATTATATACCCTTATATTGAAAATATATCTTAGCTTTGCAAAGTGTGTAAAACTATATTATATACACTGTATATATACAGGGTGGGCCATTTATATGGATCACTTAAATGAAGAACACAGCTCAGATAACAAGGTAACCGATAACTATAAAGGGGTGGATTGCCATCAGAGGGTATGTGGTAGACTCTTGTTGGAACTTGAGGATATATACTCAGTTGAGTCAAAAGATATAAAACAGCTCCTTTGTTGGCATAGACTTGTGCCATGTCAAACGGATTCTATTCAGCGGGTTTGGACTGCACTTTTACAGTATCAGATGGAACCCGAAGTGCATCACAGGAAGGTGGAAACAAAAGGATATGGACAGGACAAAGGGAGAATCGACTCGTGAGGAGAGAACAAAGAGTTATAGGTGAAAGATCTGGGCTGAAGCCAACATGATAGACGTGTAAAGGGGAGTGTGAAATCAGACCCCAACACTGGCTATTCTGGATTAGATGCAAAATTGCATTTGAAGTCTCTAATGAGAAATGTTGGATGAAAAAGAATGGTTGCAAGTGAAACAAATAAGGAAAACAGTGGTACGGAATGAAGAGGATAAGGAAGAGTTTGTGATTTGAAACACCAAAGTGAAGTGGAGAGGATGTGATTGAGGAATAGAAAGAGCTAAAGCTGACAAGTGCTTTTGTGAGTGCTCAAGATTTTTTCGTCTTTTAAAGAAAATTATGTAGAAAGCAAAATATGGGATTTTATGGAGAAATAGCAGCACATAGGTAGTAATTGGTAATACCGTATATACTCGTGTATAAGCCCACCCGTGTATAAGCCGACCCCCCTACTTTTGCCCCCAAAACCTGGGAAAATTTATTGACTCGTGTATAAGCCGAGGGTGGACCCCAGCACAGGTATACAGCCCCAGCAGTGTGGTATACAGCAGCCTCCCCAGTGGTATATACAGGCCCCAGCAGTGTTACAGCAGCAGCCCCAGTGGTATATACAGCAGCAGCCCCAGTGGTAGTATACAGCAGCCCCAGAGGTATATACAGCAGCCCCAGTGGTAGTATACAGCAGCAGCCCCAGTGGTAGTATACAGCAGCAGCCCCAGTGGTAGTATACAGCAGCAGCCCCAGTGGTAGTATACACGCAGCCCCAGTAGTATATACAGCCCCAGTGGTAGTATATAGCCCCAGTGGTAGTATATATACAGCCCAGTGGTAGTATATAGCCCCAGTGGTAGTATATAGCCCCAGTGGTAGTATATAGCCCCAGTAGTAGTATACAGCCCCAGTGGTAGTATATAGCCCCAGTGGTAGTATATATACAGCCCCAGTGGTAGTATACAGCCCCAGTGGTAGTATATAGCCCCAGTGGTAGTATACAGCCCCAGTGGTAGTATATAGCCCCAGTGGTAGTATACATACAGCCCCAGTGGTAGTATATAGCCCCAGTGGTAGTATATAGCCCCAGTAGTAGTATACAGCCCCAGTGGTAGTATATAGCCCCAGTGGTAGTATACATACAGCCCCAGTGGTAGTATATAGCCCCAATGGTAGTATATAGCCCCAGTAGTAGTATACAGCCCCAGTGGTAGTATATAGCCCCAGTGGTAGTATATAGCCCCAGTGGTAGTATATAGCCCCAGTGGTAGTATACATACAGCCCCAGTGGTAGTATATAGCCCCAATGGTAGTATATAGCCCCAGTAGTAGTATACAGCCCCAGTGGTAGTATATAGCCCCAGTGGTAGTATATATACAGCCCCAGTGGTAGTATATAGCCCCAGTGGTAGTATATAGCCCCAGTGGTAGTATATAGCCCCAGTAGTAGTATATAGCCCCAGTGGTAGTATATAGCCCCAGTGGTAGTATATATACAGCCCCAGTGGTAGTATATAGCCCCAGTGGTAGTATATAGCCCCAGTGGTAGTATATAGCCCCAGTGGTAGTATACAGGGCCCCAGCAGGGCCCCCTCATAATTTGGCGCCCCCACCTCAGTTTCTGGGCCCCCCCGCATGCAGCGCTGCACATATACATTACGTGTCTAGCAGCTGTTACCCTCCGGTGGCAGATCGCGGCTCCCGGCTCCGGGCTCCATCTTCCTCGCTGTCTTCCTGCTTTGTGACCGGCGCGATGACGTCATCGCGCCGGTCACATGACAACCAGGAAGACAGAGAGGAAGATGGAGCCCGGAGCCGGGAGCCGCGATCTGCCACCGGAGGGTAACAGCTGCTAGACACGTAATGTATATGTGCAGCGCTGCATGCGGGGGGGCCCAGAAACTGAGGTGGGGGCGCCAAACTTTGAGGGGGGCCGTATGACTCGCGTATAAGCCGAGGGGGGGACTTTTCAGCCCAATTTTTGGGCTGAAAAACTCGGCTTATACGCGAGTATATACGGTATTATAATTGGAAAAGAATAAATATATAAAAAAGGTGATTACTGCTGAATGTTTTCTATTGTATAATGGATTGTATTCTATTATTATTACTACTAGGATAGGGTAGAAAAATACCATTATGCTCCCCCACTATGTACAGATGGATGTAGTAATAGAAACAATTACATGTATGAATAAAGCAGATATTGGAATAAAGGGAATGAAAAATTAAAAACCATTGCTTATTACATTAACATCTCAGTAATTTTCTTTAATCTGAAGGGTCTCAGGGAGTTAATTTTATATATCTAATAAAGTTTTCTCCTTTCAGAATCTCCAGTTAATTTTGGAGTTCAAGTGACTCTAATTCAATTAGAGTAATTGAAATACAGGTTGCATCCATAGTATGCATTAGTGTGCAATGTCTAGACACACCGTGCTTCATAAATCCCTTGGTAATATTATTATGATGGGAATTAAGGTCACAATGGCTGTGTAATGTTTGTGTTGTTCTGCCGACACACTGTAGATTACAAGCGTACAAGTATGAGGTATATAGCATATGCATTTCAACTGGAAAAACCTCCCTTTTGTGAACAGACTGAAGCTTTGTGCCACGTCTGTGATACATTTTTGTGGTGAAATAAAAGGTATGTCACCCAATTGCCTTAGTTCCTGTCATTTATGTGCGCCAGCGCTCCTATTTAGACTGATTATTTTTATAACAAATTACCACGTCCATGCTACAAGGGTATGCAGCAGGAGCTGCTCCGTGCTGAATCCAAATACTTTCCATCTTTGAGGACCTGCAGTGATGTGCTTCCGGGCGGCGCAATCACATGACCGGACTGAGAATCACGTGACCGGATCCAAGAAGACCCACACGGCAGTAGCAATGCTGGTGCCTCTGCCGATGAGCAGACTACTAGGGTTGAGCAGGGGTGCACAACCCAAGGAGGTGGGAGGCCAATCATGCCATAGATTCCCACCAACCCCACTAGACCACCATGTGCCTCTCATTATGCACATCTCTTTTTTTTCCTTATTGTACCGTACATTTACAAAACGGACATTTTTTACCCAACATTTATAACTCCCTACCATCAGTGGAACCAAGCTAGATTGAGTTGTCCATTTCAGAACTCTCCAGTGCTTTTTTTCCATCCATTTCTGGAGAGCTCATGAAGAATGTTTGTGGTCATCGTCCTGCTGGACGAATAGTGAGTACAATGTAAATCAATGGAAACGTGAGTAATTTTCTGTTGGACCCTACAAAGGGGACTGGGGGCTTGAGGAAAAGGCTAAAATGGGTGGGAAAGTTATGAAACAGAATTGGAGGAGCCTGGAGAATATGCCTGCAATAGAGATGAGCGAGTACTAAAATGCTCGGGTGCTCGAAGCTCGGGCCGAGCATCCCAAGATACTCGTGTACTCGGCCTGAGCACAGAGCCCAATGTTATCCTATGGGAGACCCGAGTATTTTTCTGACTTGACCCCTGGCAGCATGGATAAACCCTAAAAATGTCACAAAAGTATCAGAACAGTGCTGAAATGACATGGGAACAGCATGGGGAAGACCCCTTGAAGCATTTCAGACCCCAAGGTCACTGCTGTGAGCAATGTTGTCAGACTATTACGCCACTTTTACGGACTGTCAAGAAAATGTTACAAAATGAAACCAAAATGATTTTCATGGAGAAAATATTAAGGGCTCATACCCACTTGTGAGAAAAAGTTGGTGCATGTTCGTTTTTTGGAATACATGAAAGATTTTTTTTTTTTTAAATTGTGTGGCACTCCCATGCCCCTGGGAAGTGAGGTACATGAAGGCCTCTAAGTAATGTGCCCATTTTAAGGAAGTGGGTCTTTTGTAGTATTGCCCTTTGGCAGGACAGCCAAAAATTAGGAGGCACCCCAATGCCCCTGGAAAGAGACGTGCATGGGGGCCTCTTTAAATATTGTGCCCATTATAAGGAAGTGGGTCTTTTGTAGGATTGCCCTAGGCAGGGAAGCCAAAAATAGTGTGGCACTCTTATGCCCCTGGATAGAGGCGTGCATGAGGGCCTCTTTAAATAATGTGCCCATTTTAAGGAAGTGGGTCTTTTGCAGGATTGCCCTAGGGAGGGCTGCTAAACATTGTGAGGCACCCGATTGCCCCTGGATTTAGAGACATGCATGAGGGCCTCTTTAAATAATGTGCCCACTATCTATCTATCAGAAAACATTTCTCTGCAGAACTCAGCTACTACCAATAATGCACACATGCTAGCAAGCGGTATATGAGGAAAAAATTTAAAAATTCAATTTTCTTATTTTTTTATTTTCTGAGGTTCTTGGTACATACATTGGCCAATGTATGTTTGCTCATCAACCACGACACGGTGACCCCAGGTCTGATGAGTCCTAAGCTGACATCCCTGTCCTCCTTGTCCTCCCTGTCCCACTTCTAAGTGGGTGGACACCATCTCAACTTCAGACCACCTGTGGGCGATGAGGGTGCTAAGTGCTGACATGGAGCCAGCAACTCCACTTATTAGACAAAAAAACTGAAAAAATTGCACAGCACTCAAAGACATAGTGTGAATTTTTTTCTGGTTGTTTGATCCAGCGTCCCTGCTGGCACTACATGCAATCCGGTTACCATAATGGGCTCCTATGGGGAGTGGTTATTGATCCGGTTTTAAGCTTTTTGAAAGCTCAAAACCGGATGAGGATTTAAAATTCATGCTGCAGATATGACCCTAGCCTAAGGCATAAAATAAATGGTTGTCCATGTAATACAAGGACAGCTCTAATCCGTTATAACTGATGCTTATTAGCATCTCGATACCATGTGGTTCTAAGTGAGGAATTGCCCTAAACTCTATATTATTGCCCTAGCAGAGCATACTGATATTAATTTAGCTAGTTTTATTCTTGAAAAATATAATAATTAGTTTAAAACTGCTTTTCAGTAAGTAAAAAAAATAATATTTGCCTTCCACTATACACAAGTTAGAGAAACCCAAAGGTGGCCAGAAATAGTGTTCTATTCTTCTCGGTATTGCAGCGGCTAGAATTTGGCACTTCACAATGAATAGTTTGCACTTATTTTACAGTTGCTTTATGTCTTCAAATAGCTTTTCTCTCCCATAAAAATCTGAGCAAGGTAATAATTCATTGATAACATTTCTGTTCAGACAGCTTCAGAAGCAGTTTGTGCTCCTGTCTTGTTCTTAGACCTTACACAGTAATCTATTAGTTTTACATTTGCAGGAAAAGCAAATCAGGTTGAAATAGTCATCTGCATAATGTATAATACAATGTGAAAGCCTTCTCCCAGGATCTACAGAAAATGTTTGGGCTCTTTCAATGCAAAGTGAAAAGCAAACTTGGCAGTTTGAATTTCTTTTAATCTCTTGATGTAACAAGAAAAGGCAAGTACAGTAATGTATTTTTCTAAGCATATGCACTGGGTTAGGGCTAGGAGCCATGGCTAAACATTGTACAGTAAAATGCCTGTAATCTGGAATTAATGTAATTGTGAAATTCAATATCATGAGACATTTTGGATTTTTGGGCAGGTACAGAAAACTATATACAATTTACCTACTCTTCAACTTACTCTTCAGGAAAGCTTACAGCCTCCAATGACCAGTCTGCTGCCTCACCACCATCAGAGCTTCCGCCTCACCACCACCACCAGAGCTGCTGCCTCACCACCACCAGCAACCACACCCCTGACTTTCTGTCTTTTCCCCATTATCCCGTAGAATGTAAGTCTGCAAGAACAGGGTCCTCTCCTCTCTGTATCAGCCTGTCATTGTTAATTAGTTTACTGTAAACTATATATATAATTTTGTATGTAACCCCTTCTCATGTACAGCACAATGGAATTAATGGTGCTATATAAATAATAATAATCATAATCATAATAATAATAATAATGTGTAAATACATGACTAAACAATTTGCAGGGTTCACTTTGTAATTGACCTATTTCCGAGGTGTAATGACCAGAGGTCCGTACTAGATCCAGTGAGTCACAGAAACAGAGACGGAGGCAGAAGCAACATAAAATACTTGCTTTTACTTGGGGAAACAGATGGAAAGTTTAGAGTAAGATGCACAGATATGTTATTTCCCCAGAAATAGATAAATTATTTACATACACCCAGCATCAAGCTAGGGGTCGGTGTGTTACCTTAAAGGGAACCAACCACCTCAGATGACGACTATAAGCAGTTAATACATGTCCCTGCACCCTACCTACACCTTTCCAGCTATGTTTTTGCTAAGAATATTGATAAAAGCAAACCGAAATATGCACTTTGTAAACTTACATTCCTGCGTACTTGAGGGCGTCTCCCTCGGGCTCTCGTACTAGAGGGCTGTGTCTTGTGCAGCATGAGTGGCTTCCCTACCCCTCCCTCTATCTTTGCAGGACGTCACATTAGGGCGTGATATTATCTTTGTGTGGGCGGCCACGCAAGGCAGCTCCCGTCCCTGCACGTCATCGGAGCGAGACAGGGTCACGTGCACTAAGCATCGTCACTTCCTGTCGGCTCCGTGTACAGACGAGAAGCTGATGGATGGATTGCATGTGAGGCTCAGACCAAACGCCGAGCGGGCTTGTTATTAGCATTCACTAAGCTGA
The DNA here is from genome assembly GCA_033576535.1 of Allobates femoralis. Lineage (NCBI taxonomy): Eukaryota > Metazoa > Chordata > Amphibia > Anura > Aromobatidae > Allobates > Allobates femoralis. The sequence goes on along the minus strand of JARQOC010000011.1, from coordinate 172,590,929 downwards.
GCTACTGCAGGTACTCAGCTCCACCAGTTCAATCATGCTCCACCTGAGAGCCGATGTCATCAGCAGTCTCATTCCCCATGCATCTCCCCTTTATCATAATTGTGATATGTACTTTATCCTTTTTATAAAAAGTGCATTAGTGGTTAAAGTTTTACAAGCACAATGGGCATACACATTCAATTTATAAGTAGCTACATGCTCCAAGGGACTTACAAAAGAGTCTGAAGGATCACAAGTGGTGAGAAAACATGATCACAGGCTCATAGATGGCAGGGGCACGGATGACATGATAACATGGTCAGGGATGACATGAACAGAGGGTCACAGATGACATGAACAGAGGGTCACACATGACATGATAACATGTGCAGAGATGACATGAGCACGGGTTCACAGATGACATGATAACATGGTCAGGGATGACATGAGCACGGGTTCACAGATGACATGATAACATGGTCAGGGATGACATGAACAGAGGGTCACAGATGACATGAACAGAGGGTCACACATGACATGAACAGAGGGTCACACATGACATGATAACATGTGCAGAGATGATATGAACAGAGGGTCACAGATGACATGATAACATGGTGAGAAATAACATGAACAGAGGTTCACAGATGACATGAACAGAGGGTCACAGATGACATGAACAGAGGGTCACACATGACATGAACAGAGGTTCACACATGACATGATAACATGTGCAGAGATGACATTAGCACGGGTTCACAGATGACATGATAACATGGTCACAGATGACATGAACAGAGGTTCACACATGACATGATAACATGTGCAGAGATGACATGAGCACGGGTTCACAGATGACATGATAACATGGTCAGAGATGACATGAACAGAGGGTCACACATGACATGAACAGAGGGTCACACATGACATGATAACATGTGCAGAGATGACATGAGCAGAGATTCACAGATGACATGATAACATGGTGAGAAATAACATGAACAGAGGTTCGCAGATGACATGAACAGAGGGTCACACATGACATGATAACATGTGCAGAGATGACATGAGCACAGGTTCACAGATGACATGATAACATGGTCACAGATGACATGAACAGAGGGTCACACATGACATGATAACATGTGCTGAGATGACATGAGCACAGGTTCACAGATGACATGATAACATGGTCACAGATGACATGAACAGAGGGTCACACATGACATGATAACATGTGCAGAGATGACATGAGAACATGGTCAGGGATGACATGAACAGAGGGTCACACATGACATGAACAGAGGGTCACACATGACATGATAACATGTGCAGAGATGACATGAGCACGGGTTCACAGATGACATGATAACATGGTCAGGGATGACATGAGCACGGGTTCACAGATGACATGATAACATGGTCAGGGATGACATGAACAGAGGGTCACAGATGACATGAACAGAGGGTCACACATGACATGAACAGAGGTTCACACATGACATGAACAGAGGGTCACAGATGACATGAACAGAGGGTCACACATGACATGATAACATGTGCAGAGATGACATGAGCACAGGTTCACAGATGACATGAACAGAGGGTCACAGATGACATGAACAGAGGGTCACACATGACATGATAACATGTGCAGAGATGACATGAGCACGGGTTCACAGATGAAATGATAACATGGTCAAGGATGACATGAGCACGGGTTCACAGATGACATGATACCATGGTCAGGGATGACATGAACAGAGGGTCACAGATGACATGAACAGAGGGTCACACATGACATGATAACATGTGCAGAGATGACATGAGCACAGGTTCACAGATGACATGATAACAGGGTCAGAGATGACATGAACAGAGGGTCACACATGACATGAACAGAGGTTCACACATGACATGAACAGAGGGTCACACATGACATGATAACATGTGCAGAGATGACATGAGAACATGGTCAGGGATGACATGAACAGAGGGTCACACATGACATGAACAGAGGGTCACACATGACATGATAACATGTGCAGAGATGACATGAGCACAGGTTCACAGATGACATGATAACATGGTGAGAAATAACATGAACAGAGGTTCACAGATGACATGAACAGAGGGTCACAGATGACATGAACAGAGGGTCACACATGACATGAACAGAGGTTTACACATGACATGAACAGAGGGTCACAGATGACATGAACAGAGGGTCACACATGACATGATAACATGTGCAGAGATGACATGAGCACAGGTTCACAGATGACATGAACAGAGGGTCACAGATGACATGAACAGAGGGTCACACATGACATGAACAGAGGGTCACACATGACATGATAACATGTGCAGAGATGACATGAGCACGGGTTCACAGATGAAATGATAACATGGTCAGGGATGACATGAGCACGGGTTCACAGATGACATGATACCATGGTCAGGGATGACATGAACAGAGGGTCACAGATGACATGAACAGAGGGTCACACATGACATGATAACATGTGCAGAGATGACATGAGCACAGGTTCACAGATGACATGATAACAGGGTCAGAGATGACATGAACAGAGGGTCACACATGACATGAACAGAGGTTCACACATGACATGAACAGAGGGTCACACATGACATGATAACATGTGCAGAGATGACATGAGCAGAGATTCACAGATGACATGATAACATGGTGAGAAATAACATGAACAGAGGTTCGCAGATGACATGAACAGAGGGTCACACATGACATGATAACATGTGCAGAGATGACATGAGCAGAGATTCACAGATGACATGATACCATGGTGAGAAATAACATGAACAGAGGTTCGCAGATGACATGAACAGAGGGTCACACATGACATGATAACATGTGCAGAGATGACATGAGCACAGGTTCACAGATGACATGAGCAGAGACCCACTGATGACATAACGACAGGGATGCCCACAGACATGATCATCCCGTAGAACAATAACTATATTATTACATCACTAAATAAATGTTTATATTGTTGCATATGAAGAATCCCCTACAAATTGGTCTTCAACGAGTCTACAAGAGAAATAAAGAACTAACTATCGTCATGTCGGAACACAATGTAAGTATTTTTCTATTATATAAAAATATAAACTTATTAGATTTTATATTGCAATGATGGATCCAAATTTATTGTTTACGATTTCAGATTGAATTGCCTGCAACAAGTAATGTAGAGGATGGAGAATTGGTTGCACTGACTATAATTCCGGTTAGTGAATTATCAATCACTTCATCAACTTACCTCGAAGTGTTTGAGGTGTATAGTGAAGCCAGTGATGTGACTCAACGGTTATTGCTCGATCAGGTACATAGTTTGTAAACAATACAATAAATTACAAAATAAAAATATGTGTAAAATCGTTATAACATTTCTTTTTTTATTGTGCATATTACATTAGGAAATGGAAGAAAACATCAACTCGCCACAGACGAGAGATGATTCCACAGAAAATCCTGAAGATACCCTTTCTGTTAGCTTGGATGATGTAAGTATATAATGTAAAAATCTATTACGCTATGATTACAATATGCATGTATGTAAAACAAATATTATTAAAACTTTTATTATTTTTTATTAAAATCTTAAAGGGAACAAACCGCCTCAGAGCACCCTAATACGCAGTTATTACATATCACAGTACCCTAAGGAAACCTTGACAGCACTGTTTTTTAGTGAAATCTTGACTTTGTGTAACTGATATAACGAATTTATAAACTTATTAGCCAGGTGACTTATGGACGTATCCATACTGCTGTTATACTTCAGGGCTGCGTCTAACATGTCTGTGCTCCCCATCCCTCCGTGCCAGCTGCCCTGCCCTGATGGGAGTGATTGTTATCTCCTCTGCACAGAGGGAGGGGGAGCACAGCCATGAAAAGAATGCACAGCCCTGAAGTATAACAGAAGGAGGGATACGCCCTGATGGCTCCAGGCTAGAAACTTAAATAATTTTTTATATCGGTTATACAAAAGCAAGATTTTACACCAAAAAAATTCTGGAAACGTATCCTTATGGTGGAGGGACATGTACTAACTGTGTATTAGGGTGATCAGAGGTGGTTTACTTACCTTTCATGATTTTTTATTTTTTTCATTTTTTATTATTAATTTCAGATGGAGATATTAAATCGCCAGATCGCTATGCGATTTTATTCTATTCCTGAGGTTGAAGGATGCTTTCCTGAAAATCCGTTATTGGGGCCCAACAGAAGGTTCATTGACTTTGAGTATCCACAGGTTCAAAATAGAATGGGGAACAGCGACTGGTGCACATGTTCTAATTGTGTACCAATGAACTCAAACATTGAAAATTTGTGTTGCCATGAAATAGAAAGTGCGGTATCACTGATTCATAATGGATGTATAACCCACAACGAAATATTTTATACCCTTTTTGAAAGAAGTGATGTTTTCAATATTGTAGCTGTCGCGTTACTTGAAGAGGAACCTTTACATAGGGATAAAAATCGGTACGTAAAAAAAATAAAAATATTTGTTTCTACCACTGTTTAATTTTTATGGAAAATAACATGTAAACGCAATTTAGATCCACGAACGACGGTAATTAAATGAATGAATGAGGTACTTGCATGTTCAGACAATCCATTTTTTTTTCTTTTTGCCCTGGGCCATGAAAGCATTCTTTTTGAATTGCGTGTTTTTTTGTGTGTGTTAGGCTTGCTTCAGACTTGCAGATACCTCTGCAGCGTTTTACTGATGCATCTGCAAGCATCTACATGCATACGGCTGACCCTATGTTTATAATGGAGCGCACGGCGGTCTGCAGATGCTTGCGTACAGGAGTGCGCACACATTCACTCCTATATGTGATCTGTGCGCAGGCGGATGCATGCATACAGATGACACACTCTGGTCCGCACCAGGGACGCGACATGTTGCGGGCGGGAGTGTGTGATTTGTGCGCAAGCATCCACCTGCGCAAAGATCACATATAGGATTGAATGTGTGCGCACGCCGTTACGCGAGCATCTGCGGAATGCCATGCGCACCATTGTAAACATAGGGGCTGCCGTCTGCATGCAGATGCTTGCAGATGCATCTGTAAAACGCTGTAGTTGTATCTGCAAGTCTGAATGAAGCATAAGCTTGTCTTTATTTTTGTATACTTGAAATTACAGTCATTGTTAAGGCTGATTGTGTGTGGCTCTGACATGAGTTTGGGTTCTTACGATGAAAGTGTTCTATGCAATTACTCAATATATGTATTTTTCAGACCGAAATTGGTTTATTGATAACGTTATGTAACTGTAATGCAATCAGTTAATTTAGTGAAATATCAAAAATAATAAAAATTATCACCACATATTTTAAAAAAGTTTTAATAAAACATATCACAAACAACATTATATCAAAGTTAAACAAAGACTTCAAAATGATTAATTAACAGATGAGTAAAAAAGTAAAAAGTACTTGATTTAATTAAACATACTTAGTTTCAAGTGTGAGGAGTGCGAAAACGGGCTAATTGTTTTTTCCTTACTTCTTTTTTCTCTGGAGTTTGTAACTGAGCGACATTTTTTGGGAAATTTGGAGCTCTGGATAGCCAAGAGCTATGAATTGTTCCTTTTGCCAATTTTAGAACATCGACACATACAGCCTCAAGATAATCGATATTCATATTTTCATACACTTTTCGCACTAGCCACCTTTTTTTTCCTTTTGGAACAAACAATTTTGTTCTGAGTGTACCAATTTCTTCCGAGTTAGCCCTTTCAAAATGTACAGTTGCCTGCTTCTTATTGACATTTTTATTATGAGTTAGTACCGCAAGTTTAGTTCTGGCTTCCATACCATCAATTCCAAAATGAATGCGTTTTGTGCGGTATTTAAGTGCCAGACTGTGGAAATTCTCTAAAGCACCGGTATGGCAATTGTGTGTCAGGAATTCCAAATCTTTTTTTATTGTCTCATTATTAACCACTTGCTCTACTTTTTTGAAAGCTAAGGTATCATTTTTCAACCACAAAATGTCATTTTCTTCTGATTCTTCTGGTAACAAAACATGACTACATCTGTTATACACACCTCCTTCCCATTCATGGACATTGACAATGTGATGTAGCAAAGATAGCCATTTCTCCTGTAAAAGATCTTTGTCTCTATTACAGTTTTGAATAGCCCACCAGAAATGATTGACTATCTTTTCTATCCATGGCTTTATTTCTCGGCATAGTTTTGTAGAACTTTGTTGTGTTAGTTTTTTCTTAATAGATTTAGCATAATGCCAAACATCGAATTGATGTTTGATATGTCCATAATCTGTTTTCATTTTTTTACGGATGCTGACATGTCGATCAGATGCAAACATAAGAATTTTCAAACCTTTCTGTATCATACGGTCCATACATAGTGTGAATCCAAATTTTTCCATAGCAACTGATGATTTGCACTGGCTACGCTGAACAACCTCAAAATCTAGAATTTCATCAGTTACCATGTCCATGACAGTATAAATGCAGTATTTGGCACTATGTCCCGGACTGTCACACTGTCCATCTCCAATTATGCACAGTGGTGATGATTTCCTTTTCACTTCCTGATTTTCTTTTTCTTTTTGCCATGCTAAATCGATAGCTGGAAATAAGAATTTTTTTTGATAACGGAAGAAAGAGGTTTCAGCAATCCCAACCAGGCCCATAATTTGCATAAAATCTTTGAATTTTTGATAATTTAGTCCGCTAAATAAAATACCTGCGGCCATTAATAGGTTACCGATATAAAACTTACCCACTTTTGGTTGAGTTCGCATTACATAAAAAGTATGTCCATTGTAACATTGAGCAGTTATGGTGCATGCTGAACACTCAAATGTTTTGGTAACAGTCTTAATTTTTTCTAAACAATTTGAATTTTTTAAACAACGTACTTTATAAATGAAACTATCAAAACAGCTTTCAAACATTATGAATTTTCTATCTTTTACATGCTCTTTTTCAGTTTTATCACCACCATTGTATCGAAAAGGATGTTGTCCACCATAAATCACTGAGGCCATACCCACTAGATCCGAAGTGTTGCAGCTGGTCTCTAGGGGTTTATAGTCCTCATCCTTGCCCTCAACAACACTGTCACTTTCAGAGGAGCTAACATTTTTGCTCCTCTCTAATACAAAGTTTCCCACTTTTTGAATAGGAGAGATAGGCTCGATTCCTTCTAAGATATTCTGTGACGAACTTTGGTGAGATGAAACTTGCGCGGTATCCAGTCGAAATCGTTTACTTGGGGGGAATGCAGATAGTTTTTGGCTAACAAGATGACTTGGAGTTGAAGAAAATACTGTAGCGCTAGATTCTTCAGTCTCTTTACATTTTGGAATTGCCAGTTTGTCTGGTGGTGTTGAAAAAATCATGGCTTCAGATGTTCCCAATTCATGATGGAATGTAATATTTGAATTTATTAAATTGGATTCAGTTTGGGTAGCAATACTTCTTGTATTACCTGATGTTAATGGTGTATCGTCCATCGATGACAGTTCTGAACCCCGACTTTCTGCGGCGACACTCGAAGTAGCTTCAGGATCATTTTTTCTTTTTGCTTTTTTTGATTTATGTAATGTTTCTGAAATATAGCATTCTCCTTCTTCAAGAGGAACGAAAATAGTTGGTAAAGCATCATTCTTCAATTTTGGAAGTCCAAAATGTGAGATGTAAGCGTCCTCATTGAAGTGTTTGGAACAGATACGAAATCTATTTCGTTGTTTATCATCCAAAATTTGGCATGCTAGTTCGTCCACATTATTGAATTCCTGTCCGGTTTGTAGTAGCCAAAGTTTAACCTTCTCTACATCATTTGGAAAGGTATGCAGGATCACTTTTTGCTGTAAACCTTTACTTTTTTGGGTTGTGTCACAATTACCGATCATACAACCGGGCATTTTCTAATATTAAAAAATGTCCTGAAAACACAAAAAAAAAAAAATTTTTAATTGTTTTTTGTTTTTTAAAAATACGAAAATAAATATCTTTATACCAAATGTTCTAAATTACAAAATATTACTTCACATTTATTAACATATCATTACAAATATATCAATATCTTACCTTAAATAACGCAAAATATATTTATACACTAAATTTAAGGTTCTTTTTTTTTTTTTTTTTTTTTTTCTTTTATACACATCCCAATAAAAATTAACTGTATTGTCCTGCAAATTTCTTGTACAGTCTAAAAAAGAAATTATGTATAGTACAATTTTTTTTTTTTGGACTACCATAATAAAACATCATTAATATTTAGTTTACAGCATCCATGCCTGACCTTCATGTATACACTTGTACTTACAGCTAGTTATTCGTAGCTTACATCATCATTCAATAGATATCATTTTAAGCTGGTATTGTAGTTGTAATGCGATGAGGCCAATTAATGTAATTGATACCACAACAAACCTGGAACCTAAAGCCCCAGTCACACATAACGATATCGTTAGAGACATCGTTGTAACTGTGACGTTACAACGATCTCTCCAGCGATATCGTTCTGTGTGACACTTTGCAGCAATCAGGCCCCTGCTGTGAGGTCGCTGCTCGCTGCAAAGTGCTGTGGGTCATTTTTAGATTGTTGGTTTCCCGCTGGTCAGCACGCATCGCTGCGTGTGACCGCAAGAAACCAGCGATCTGTGACCTCACAGGGCTGGTTACTATGGTAAACACCGGGTATCCAGGCAGTGCGCACTGTCTAGATATCCGGCGTTTCACATGGTTACCAGCGTCCTCCCTGCTTAGCACTGCCTGTAAGCAGGGAGAAAGCTGGTAATTATGATAAACTGCGGGTATCTAGGCAGGGCGCGATGCCTGGATACCCGGTGTTTATGATAGTTACCAGCGTTCTCCCTGCTTACAGGCAGCTCTAAGCAGGGAGAACGCTGGTAACTATGATAAACAGCGGGTATCTAGGCAGGGCGCCATGCCTGGATACCCGGTGTTTATGATAGTTACCAGCATTCTCCCTGCTTAGCGCTGCCTATAAGGCAGCGCTAATCAGGGAGCGATGTTGGAGGTGGCTCCCATGGCCTGATCGCTGGGGAGATCTGCCTGTTTGACAGCTCCCCAGCGATCAGGTAACGACCCTCCAGCGATCCAAGGAAGTCGTTATCGCTGTTGGGATCGTTGGAGCAATCGTTATGTGTGACAGCACTATAAGTCTGCAAACAGCTTATCATTGTTTTGCTCTCTGTTCCAAACTCACTAAATATTTACGTTAACTTAATCAACAGATAAACTTTGCTCCTGTCACTCAGCAGGGTCATTTATTTCACCATTCAATAGTTGACGTATCACTTCTTGATTTAGATAGCCAACGGCTGGAATGCATTACATCTCATCAATTATGATAAAGATGTTTTGCTGTTGTTATATTTCTTGTGAACGTCGCCTATGTGTGCCTTGAACAGAGACTTTTAAATATTTTTTTTTTTTTTACAAAATTAATTTATTGTAAGCTAATTTTAAATCACATTGTGACTAGCTTTATTACGTGAAATAATAATTAATATAGATAAAATATTAATAAGATATTTATCTGTAATTTTTTTATTTACCTTTGCATAAAAGATACACTAAAATGTTATTATTGTATCCTGTTTTGCTACAGGATGTTAAGGCGATCAGCTTATCGCACTTTTACATCTTGGGTACATGGGTTCCTTGGTAAAGGTAACAGAAGACCGATCCCTTCATGTGTAGTAACTAAAATCCGAACGATGTTCCCAGATCCACAGCAAGATTACGTCGGATTCAAGTATTCACAGGAGCTTCCTGCTGAATTTACATTGTATGAGTAGTGTTATCTAACTAGTGGAGTAATTCAAAATTTTGAAAGATAAAAAATTGAAAAGAAACGGTGATATGACGTTGACTTGACGTTATTTCAATTAATAAAAGTTATTTAACAGATTGTAAAATTGCATATGCAACAGCTGAGCACAAGATGTTTACAAATTTATTGTTTTTTTAAAAAAACTTCTATTTTGTTAGAATGTTAAATATTTCTATCGTCAAAAAGACCAAAAAAATAAAAATTTTACTTTTTGAGTTTTATTGTTTCTTAGTTTTTATTTCTTTAAAAAGGAATAAGTTTTCATCATTTTTAAATATTTTTTTATAATTTATTTAGGAGAAATAAGTTTATTTAAATTTTTTTTTTGGAGGCTGTCATTGATTTCACAGTGACAATATTGTTAGACAATACAACACAGAGTTATCATCCGCATCTGAATGTTTTTTTTTTTTTTTTTTTTTAATAACAATGGGGCTATCATCATTCCATTGTTAATTAAAGTAGTATCTCTATGTCTTGCAAAAGTTTCTTTTTGTTGACTCATAAAGATAAATTTGTGCTATGCTTGTTTGTGATCATGACATCTGTCACCCTGTGATCATGTCATCAGTGATCCTGTGATCATGCCATCTATGCACATGTTATCATGTCGTCTATGCACATGAGATCATGCCATCTATGCACACGTTATCATGTCGTCTATGCACATGAGATCATGCCATCTATGCCCATGAGATCATGCCATCTATGCACATGTTATCATGTCGTCTATGCACACGTTATCATGTCGTCTATGCACATGAGATCATGCCATCTATGAACATATGATCATTTGCCATCTAGCACATGAAAGATATGCCATCTATGTACAAGAGATCATCCATCTATGTACATATAGTCATGTCATCTATGCACAAAGATATGTCATCTATGCACATGAGGTTCATGCATCTATGCACATATGTCATGTCATCTATGCACATGAGATCATGCCATCTATGCACATATATCATGCCATCTAATGCACATATGATCATGTCATCTATTCACATGAGATCATGCCATCTATGCACATAGATCATGCCATCTATCACATATGATCATGGCATCTATGCAAGGAGATCATGCCATCTATGCATCATATGATCATGCATCTATGCACATATGATCATGTCATCTATGCACATGAGATCATGCCATCTATGCACATGATCATGCCATCTATGCACATATGATATGGCATCTATGCACAGGAGATCATGCCATCTATGCACATATGATCATGCATCTATGCACATTGATCATTCATATGCACATGAGATCATGCCATCTATGCACATATATCATGCCGATCTATGCACATTGATCATGCATCTATGCACATGAGATCATGCCATCTATGCAACATATGATCATGCCATCTATGCACATGAGTATGCATCCATCTAGCACAGAATCATGTCATCTATGCACATGAGATCATGCCATCTATGAACATATGATCATGCCATCTATGCACTATGATCATGTCATCTATGCACACGTATATCATTGTCATCTATGCACATAGATCATGCATCTATGCACATAGATCATGCATCTATGCACATGAGATCATGTCATCTATGCACAGGAGATCATGCCATCTATGCACAGGAGATCATGTCATCTATGCACAAAGATGAAATTCATCTATGCACATAGTCATGCCATCTATGCACATATGATCAGTCATCTATGCAATTATATGTATTATCATGTAGATCACATCTATGCACATATGATCATGCCATCTATGCACATATGATCATGTCATCTATGCACATGAGATCATGCATCTATGCACATATGATCATGCCATCTATGCACATATGATCATGGCATCTATGCACAGGAGATCATGCCATCTATGCACATATGATCATGCCATCTATGCACATATGTTCATGTCATCTATGCACATGAGATCATGCCATCTATGCACTATGATCATGCCATCTATGCACATATGATCATGGCATCTATGCACAGGAATCATGCATCTATGCACATAGATCATGCCATCTATGCACATATGATCATGGCATCTATGCACAGGAGATCATGTCATCTATGCACATGAGATCATGCCATCTATGAACATATGATCATGCCATCTATGCACATGTTATCATGTCGTCTATGCAACACGTTATCATGTCGTCTATGCACATGAGATCAATGCCATCTTATGAACATATGATCATGCCATCTAATGCACATGAGATCATGCATCTATGCACATTTAATCATGTCTTCTATGCACAGTGAGATCATTCCATCTATGCACAGAGATATGTCATCTATTTTTGCATCATGAGATCATGTCATCTATGACAATGTAGACATGCCACATGCACATTGAGTCATGTCATCTATGCACATGAGATCATGTCATCTATGCACATGAGATCATGTCATCTATGCACTAGGAGATTATGCATCTATGCACAAGAAGATCATGTCATCATGCACAAGATATGCATCTATGCACATGATGATCATGCCATCTATGACAATGATCATGCCATCTATGCACATTGAATCATGCCATCTATGCACATTAGTCATGTCGTCTATGCACATGAGATCATTGCCATCTATGCACATAGATATGTATCTATGCACATGAGATCATGTCCATCTATGCACATTAGATCATGTCATCTATGCACATGAGATCATGCCATCTATGCACATAGATCATGCCATCTATGCAACATATGATCATGTCATCTATGCACATGAGATCATGCCATCTATGCACAATGATCATGCTCATCTATGCACATGAGATCATGCCATCTATGAAAATCACATTATGATATGATGCCATCTATGCACATGATGATCATGTCATCTATGCACAGAGATCATGTCATCTATGCACATATGATCATGCCATCTATGCACATATGATCATGCCCATCTATGCACATGAATCATGTCATCTATGCACATTATGTTGATCATGGCTCCATCTATGCACATATGATCATGCATCTATGCACAGGAGATCATGCCATCTATGCACAGAGATCATGCCATCTATGCACAGAGATCATGTCATCTATGCACATGAGATCATGCCATCTATGACATATGGATCATGCCATCTATGCACATATGATCATGCATCTATGCACAGAGATCATGCCATCTATGCACATATGATCATGCATCTATGCACATATGATCATGTCATCTATGCACAGGAGATCATGCCATCTATGCACATGAGATCATGCCATCTATGACATATGATCATGCCATCTATGCACATGGATCATGTCCATCTATGCACATTGATCATGCCATCTATGCACATGATGATCATGCCATCTATGCACATATGATCATGCCATCTATGCACATGAGATCATGCCATCTATGCACATGATGATCATGCATCTATGCACAGGAGATCATGCATTCTATGCACAGAGATCAGTCATCTATGCACATGAGATCATGCATCTATGCACATGATCATGTCATCTATGCACATGAGATCATGCCATCTATGCAACATATGATCATGCCATCTATGCACATGATGATCATGTCATCTATGCACATGAATCATGCGTCTATGCAATGATCATGCCATCTATGCACATATGATCATGTCATCTATGCACATGAGATCATGCCATCTATGCACATATGATCATGCCATCTATGCACATATGATCATGTCATCTATGCACATGAGAATCATGCATCTATGCACATATGATCATGCCATCTATGCAACATATGATCATGCATCTATGCACAGGAGATCATGCATCTATGCACATATGATCATGCATCTATGCACAATGATCATGTCATCTATGCACATGAGATCATGCCATCTATGCACATATGATCATGCCATCTATGCACATATGATCATGGCATCTATGCACAGAGATCATGCCATCTATGCACATATGATCATGCCATCTATGCACATATGATCATGGCATCTATGCACAGGAGATCATGTCATCTATGCACATGAGATCATGCCATCTATGAACATATGATCATGCCATCTATGCACATGTTATCATGTCGTCTATGCACACGTTATCATGTCGTCTATGCACATGAGATCATGCCATCTATGAACATATGATCATGCCATCTATGCACATGAGATCATGCCATCTATGCACAAGAGATCATGCCATCTATGCACAGGAGATCATGTCATCTATGCACAGAAGATGATGTCATCTATGCACATGAGGTCATGCCATCTATGAACATATGATCATGCCATCTATGCACATATGATCATGTCATCTATGCACATGAGATCATGTCATCTATGCACATGAGATCATGTCATCTATGCACAGGAGATCATGCCATCTATGCACAAGAGATCATGCCATCTATGCACATATGATCATGCCATCTATGCACATGAGATCATGCCATCTATGAACAGATGATCATGCCATCTATGCACATGAGATCATGCCATCTATGCACACGTTATCATGTCGTCTATGCACATGAGATCATGCCATCTATGCACATGAGATCATGTCATCTATGCACATATGATCATGTCATCTATGCACATGAGATCATGTCATCTATGCACATGAGATCATGTCATCTATGCACAGGAGATCATGCCATCTATGCACAAGAGATCATGCCATCTATGCACATATGATCATGCCATCTATGCACATGTTATCATATCATCTCTGACCATGTTATCATGTCATCTGTGACCCTCTGTTCATATCATCTCTGCACATGTTATCATGTCATCTGTGACCCTCTGTTCATGTCATCCCTGACCATGTTATCATGTCATCTGTGAACCCGTGCTCATGTCATCCCTGACCATGATATCATTTCATCTGTGAACCCGTGCTCATGTCATCTCTGCACATGTTATCATGTCATGTGTGACCCTCTGTTCATGTCATGTGTGACCCTCTGTTCATGTCATCTGTGACCCTCTGTTCATGTCATCTGTGAACCTGTGCTCATGTCATCTCTGCACATGTTATCATGTCATGTGTGACCCTCTGTTCATGTCATCTGTGACCCTCTGTTCATGTAATGTGTGAACCTCTGTTCATGTCATGTGTGACCCTCTGTTCATGTCATCTGTGACCCTCTGTTCATGTCATCTGTGAACCTCTGTTCATGTTATTTCTCACCATGTTATCATGTCATCTGTGAACCTGTGCTCATGTCATCTCTGCACATGTTATCATGTCATGTGTGACCCTCTGTTCATGTCATGTGTGACCCTCTGTTCATGTCATCCCTGACCATGTTATCATGTCATCTCTGCACATGTTATCATGTCATGTGTGACCCTCTGTTCATGTCATCTGTGACCATGTTATCATGTCATCTGTGAACCTGTGCTCATGTCATCTCAGCACATGTTATCATGTCATGTGTGACCCTCTGTTCATGTCATCTGCGAACCTCTGTTCATGTTATTTCTCACCAAGTTATCATGTCATCTGTGAATCTCTGCTCATGTCATCTCTGCACATGTTATCATGTCACGTGTGAACCTCTGTTCATGTCATGTGTGACCATGTTATCATGTCATCTGTGAACCCGTGCTCATGTCATCTCTGCACATGTTATCATGTCATGTGTGAACCTCTGTTCATGTCATCTGTGACCCTCTGTTCATGTCATCCCTGACCATGTTATCATGTCATCCGTGCCCCTGCCATCTATGAGCCTGTGATCATGTTTTCTCACCACTTGTGATCCTTCAGACTCTTTTGTAAGTCCCTTGGAGCATGTAGCTACTTATAAATTGAATGTGTATGCCCATTGTGCTTGTAAAACTTTAACCACTAATGCACTTTTTATAAAAAGGATAAAGTACATATCACAATTATGATAAAGGGGAGATGCATGGGGAATGAGACTGCTGATGACATCGGCTCTCAGGTGGAGCATGATTGAACTGGTGGAGCTGAGTACCTGCAGTAGCTCAGCTTAGTGAATGCTAATAACAAGCCCGCTCGGCGTTTGGTCTGAGCCTCACATGCAATCCATCCATCAGCTTCTCGTCTGTACACGGAGCCGACAGGAAGTGACGATGCTTAGTGCACGTGACCCTGTCTCGCTCCGATGACGTGCAGGGACGGGAGCTGCCTTGCGTGGCCGCCCACACAAAGATAATATCACGCCCTAATGTGACGTCCTGCAAAGATAGAGGGAGGGGTAGGGAAGCCACTCATGCTGCACAAGACACAGCCCTCTAGTACGAGAGCCCGAGGGAGACGCCCTCAAGTACGCAGGAATGTAAGTTTACAAAGTGCATATTTCGGTTTGCTTTTATCAATATTCTTAGCAAAAACATAGCTGGAAAGGTGTAGGTAGGGTGCAGGGACATGTATTAACTGCTTATAGTCGTCATCTGAGGTGGTTGGTTCCTTTAATGTTCCTCCTCAGTGTGAGGAGACAATGCCAAAAATAAATTTACCTAAAATCTATACAGAAAAATAAGCGATTTACTACACACAGCAGCAGGACAGGTGTAAATCAGATGGATGCAGTTTAGTGAGGATCACTGAGATAACACACCGATTTACAATCTTATCAACTCTATACATACAATACATATAAACCCAGTGTACATATATGTACATATATATTTATATATCTGATCTGTTGGATACCCGGGTACCTTATCTAATAGTAAAGTTTAGTCCAGTTACAGTCTGTACAGGCCTGGGGAAGTACTGTTAACGCAGTCACTTCCAATGGTCTTCAGCGCCAAAAATGACTCTGACTCTGAGACTCTGACTCTGAGACTCTGACTCTGAAATTCATTAAATAATAAAAAAAATGCGTGGGGCTCCGCGCAATTTCTATGTCTAGCCAGGTACAGCTAAGCAGCTGGGGGCTGGAATCCGCAGCGCAGGGATGCCCAAGCTTTCTGGGCACCCCCCGCTGCAAATTGCAGCCCGCAGCCGCCCCAGAAGATGGCGCGTTCATTGAAGCGCCATCCTCTGGCGCTGAACCCCGCTCTTCCAGCGGCCCTGGTGGCGGTGGCACGCTGGGTAATAGAGGTTAGGGCCAGCTTAGTATTATCAGCTGGCCCTAAGCCCGAAATTTATGGCGGTCACGCCGATATTAGACATGACCGCCATGAATTTCTATTAAATTGTTTTAAAAAAAAACACAACACAGAGAAATTTTTTTATTAGAAATAAAAAAAAAAGCCATTAGAGACTCCATCTTTAATGAAAAAAATCCTCTTCCGTCCGACACAGTCCAAAACACGATGTCCTCTCTGCTACATCCCTGTGCATAGATATAGATGTTTATGCACAGGGAATGAGCAGACTGAGAACAATCTCAGCTCTGCTACATCATCTCTGTGCACAGACATTCATGTCTGTACACAGGGAATGAGCAGACTGAGAACAATTTCAGCACTGCTACATCAGGCAGGCTCTAGGACCCTGGAGCTGGCAGCCAGCACACTGAGAAGACAGGACTCTTATCTGTGCGAGTTTCCCAGCGATTACAGTTGCAAAGTAAACGAGTCCAATGCAAATAAATGACAAAACTAGGATTGCTTCAGGCTGAAGCTTCCGAGACACATCTGCGATTTGTAAATCTCACACTACTCGCTATTACTCGCTTCCCCATTCATTAACATTGGACTCGCTAGACTCGCAACGAGTAGCGAGTCCTGTGCTCGGACTCGCTAGAGTCAAGCGATTCCGAGTAATTTAGGATTCGCCCATCACTAGTGGCTTGCAAGGCTGTGGAGACTGGAAAATCATTTATGAGTAACGTGTCAGGAGATCAGGGAATTTATTAATTGTAGAACAAATGGAGTTATCTACAAGGTGACCTGTGAATGCAGGTTGGAATATATTGGCAAAACCAAGCGTGAATTCAGGAGGAGATTAGGAGAGCACTTGAATGACGTAAGGAAGAAGGCCGACACACCAATAGCTAGGCATGTGAGCATCCATCACAATGGCAATGCCGAGGTTCTCAGTTTAATGGGCATTAATGCAGTGCCACGAGCAACAAGAAGGTGAGCTTGGGACAGGAAGATATTACAACAGGAAGCTAGGTGGCTATACAGAATGAAAACTATGAATCCTTTAGGCTTAAATGAATCTCTGTCCTTTGCACTCTTTGCATGGACCATGATAGGGTGAGTCAGAAGGGACAGACATTCTCGTATTGTTAGTGTGCCAACTTCTGCTGTCAGGTAGTGGTCAGAGATAGTTAGGGTGATGATAGGCTGTACAGGCTAAAGCCTGTGCTCTTTCATTCCCTTTTTCCATTTCTCATAACACTGATTTTCCACCAAAAAGAGTCCCACTTGTCTCTGATTTATCCTCTCATCTGACTATAAGATAAGTATAGTTCAGACAAAACCCACAGGAGTTAGGCCAAATACTTTACAATCAAAAACATGCAAAACAAAAAACAAAGGTTGCGCCACGCTGCATTGGGGAATCTAGATTAAGCGATATTCAGGATTTTCACTCACCTTTACTAGTTGTGCCGTATCCGCACAACTAGATTGTGGATATGTGGTGAGTGAAGGTTTGTGTTCACTGATCTTCTGATCTTTGGTGTTCCCCTTCAACGTTTTTAATATAAGATTCCTGCCTTCTCCTTAGCTGGCTCGCGTGAAGGATCATGTGCCGATTTTAAGGATGGATAAATGTAGCCAGGTCCTGCTCCGGAGCAGCTCACAACACCACGCTCCCCGAAGATAGATTGTAGATAAGCCGATGAATAAATGTGGTATAATAATAGTAAGCGCTGAGAGCTAAAACAGGATACACAATGCTCTTAAATATATTACCTTTGAGTTTTATTCATTCAACAAATAAAAGCCCTCCTGCCACAACGCGTTTCGACGCTGACTGCGTCTTCCTCAAGTGGATCCACTGGCTTTTAAAGAATAGTAAAAAAAAAATGGATTGAACCAGAGGAGCAGGGACGCAGGACCCAGGCGGGGAAGCCGGCGGTGAAATTTTCTCACTGCTGCTTCCTCCTCTGAGTCCTGACCAGGGGTAGGCTTGGGGTGGGGGGGTGTGAGTGCACCCGACCGGCCGACTACTTACCACTGCCTCCGCTGGCGCCGGCCGCAGACTCGCTCCCCGAGTCTCTCTGCTGCTGCCTACGGAGATTCCCGAGCGGTGACAGAGCAGTGAATAAATTAACTTCCGTCACCGCTCGGGGATCTCCGGAGGCAGAGAGAGTCGGGCTGACAGCAGGATTCAGCTCATAATGACCTGAGCTGAACCCTGACTGTTTAGTCAGTTCTCAGCTCTGCTACATCCCTGTGTGTCTAAGCACAGACAGGGATGTAGCAGAGCTGAGATTGCGTTTTGGACTACGTCGGACGGAAAAGGATTTTTTAAATAAAGATGGAGTCTCTAATTGTGTTCTGTTTTATTTCTAATAAAATTATTTTTCTCGGTGTTGCGTTTTTTTTCTATTGATTACTGGAAATTCATGGCGGTCATGTCTAATATTGGCATGACCGCCATAAATTTCGGGCTTAGGGCCAGCTGATAATACAAAGCTGGCCCTAACCCCTTTATTACCCAGTGAGCCACCCGGCACCAGGGCCACTGGAAGAGCCGGGTTCAGCGCCAGAGGATGGCACTTCAATGAATGCACCGTCTTCTGGGGTGGCTGCGGGCTGCAATTTGCAGCGGGGGGTGCCCAGAAAGCTTGGGCCTCCCTGCACTGCGGATTCCAGCCCCCAAGCTGCTTAGCTGTACCTGGCTGGACATAGAAATTGCGCTGAGCCCCACGCACTTTTTTTTTATTATTTCATGAAATTCATGAAATAATAAAAAAAGTGGGCTCCCCTATATGCTTGTGTCCGGCTAGGTACAAATAGGCACCTGGGGGTTGGGGGCAGCCCGTCGCTGCCTGCTGGATCCGGCTGGTTACAAAAATATGGCCCGAAATTTATGGCGGTCATGCCAATATTAGACATGACCGCCATGAATTTCCAGTAATCAATAGAAAAAAAACCACAACACCAAGAAAAATAATTTTATTAGAAATAAAACAGAACACAATTAGGGACGCCATCTTTATTTAAAAAATCCTCTTGCGTCCAACGTAGTCCAAAACGCAATCTCAGCTCTGCTACATTCCTGTCTGTGCTTAGACACACAGGGATGTAGCAGAGCTGAGAACTGACTAAACAGTCAGGGTTCAGCTCAGGTCATTATGACCTGAGCTGAACCCTGCTGTCAGCCTGACTCTCTCTGCCTATGGAGATTCCCGAGCGGTGACGGAAGTTAATTTATTCACTGCTCTGTCACCGCTCGGGAATCCCCGGAGGCAGCAGCAGAGAGACTCGGGAAGCGAGGCGGAGGCAGCGGTAAATAGCCGGCCGGTCCGGTGCACTCACACCTTCTCCCCCCCCAAGCCCACCCCTGGTCAGGACTCAGAGGAGGAAGCGGCAGCGAGCAAACTTCACCGCCGGCCTCCGCGCCTGGTCCCCCGCCCGGTCCTAACTTAGGATCGGGTGGGGAGGCTGCGGGGGAAGGCGGAGGGATGATGGACTCGTTACTGTGCGAGTAATAGCTTGGAAACTCGCAGAGTACCGAGTCCTAGCAAGTAGATTCGCCCATCCATACTCCTGACCTAAACAACAGCCTTATAGAAAATTGATTCACTTCAAAAATACTACTTCACCTGTTGAAGCAATGGCAATCCAGCAAATATTTCATTGTTTCCTCATGCGGGAAGACAGTAGAAGCTATCTCAGACTCCTATAACACAATGGCAATGAGGTCCACATCAAGGTCAGAGATTACTGGAAGAAAGTACATGTCTTTGGCAACAGCCCTTCACCAGCCATGGCGATCTATGGACTGAAACGGATAGACTGAAACGGATAGCCCAGAAAGGTGAGAGAGAGTATGGATCCAATGCTTGTCAATTTGTAGAGAAGAATATCTATGTAAATGATGGGTTCAAGTCTTTCCCACAAGTGAAGAGGCAATTGATCTGCTCTCTAGCATGCAAAAAATGCTGTCTGCATCAAATCTTAGACTTCACAAGATCATCTCCAACAGTCAAGAGAGTGTTTCCATCTGAGGACTATGGCCTTGTCCACATACCTGCGCTCTCAGTATTTAGCGCTTCTGCGCTAAATACTTAGATTTTTGCAGAGAGGCGCAGGTGCGTGTTTGCGCCCGCTTTCAGCAGATGCTGTCCCTGGTTACCCGATGTGTATAGTGGTAACCAGTTCACAGACAAGGCTGCCTAGTGTGCGCTTATCCCGAGCGCACAGGGAAACGGGATAAGCGCACACTAGGCAGCCTGCTGTATGAACTGGTTACCACGATACACATTGGGTAACCAGGGACAGCGTCTGCTGAAAGTGGCCGCAAACACGCACCTGCGCTTCTCTGCAAAAATCTAAGTATTTAGCGCAGAAGCGCTAAATACTGAGAGCGCAGGTGTGTGGACAAGCCCTATGCCATACCTTCAGTAGCCTGTCTGAAAACCTCAGAATCCAGCAACAAGGTACATTGCATTTTTCTCTAGGGTAGTAGGGCCAACCTTACTCCAAAGCCAACACACTCTTTAAAAAGGCTGGAAGTCTGTGCTGCTGTGCTAGCAGTAGAAATTGCCAAAGTCACTCTTGATCAGTGGAAGCACATCTCCACTGACCTGAGCCCAGCTGATGAGGAAACAGGACTAGTGGTCGCATCTAACCTTAGCAGCAACACATGACCTTTGTCTCCAAGTTCCATGAACAGTGATCCTTGTTCTATTGATGCCAGCAAAACATGTAACCTTGAGAAGCTGGAGTCCAACAAACAGCTCAAACCAGCTATCTCTACATATACATCAGTGGTACCAAGTTTGAAGGTAAGGCTTCATCACACAGGACAGTTCTCGAGCTGGTAATCCGCCGTGCAAGACATTACTCATCTAATGTACATCACTCAGTGCTTCATTGGAGAAGGTATATTTTAACATGAACTAGGACATGATAGGCGTGATAGACCATTACCACAGAGGTGGTGTACTGCACCTCTAGAGAAGCAAAATGACAGACAACGGTGTGCAAATGTTTTCCCTTTATGTACAATGCTAAACTTTACAGCACTACACATAACAGAGGAAACTATGCAATAAGAAATGTTGCTCTAAATAACAAGAAAAAGCCATATAATATGGACGATGCTATAAATACCAATCTGAATGCTATGTAGTAATAAAGGACTGCACTATATATATATATATATATATATATATATATATATACTTACTAGATGTTGGCCCGATTCTAAAGAATCGGGTATTCTAGACTATGTATGTAGTTTATTTATGAAGATTTAAGAATAATGCAAAGCGAAGCTGGGTTTAAATCCTGTGACAATATCTTTGATTGCTTGCAGGAGGGCACAGCGGGTGTGTGCGGGCAGGAGCAAGCTGTGGAATAGCAGGCGGCTGCGGGCAGGAGGGGGCCGGGGAACAGCAGGCAGGTTCGGGCAGGAGGGAGACAGGGAACCGCAGTGAGGGGTGGCAAGAGGGGGCCAGACCCCTCTGGTACTATACACACAGGTGACAGTGCTGGTGGTACTATACACACAGGTGACAGTGCTGATGCTAGTGGTACTATACACACAGGTGACAATGCTGCTGGTACTATACACACAGGCAACAGTGCTGCTGGTACAATACACACAGGTGACAGTGCTGATGCTGGTGGTACTTTACACACAGGTGACAATGCTGCTTGTACTATACACACAGGTGACAGTGCTGCTGGTACAATACACACAGGTGACAGTGCTGATGCTGGTGGTACTATACACACAGGTGACAATGCTGCTGGTACAATACACACAGGTGAGAGTGCTGGTGGTACTATACACAGGTGACAGTGGTGATGCTGGTGGTACTATACACACAGGTGACAATGCTACTGGTACAATACGCACAGGTGACAGTGCTGTTGGTAGTATACACACAGGTGACAGTGCTGATGCTGGTGGTAGTATACACACAGGTGACAGTGCGGTTAGTAGAATACACACAGAGGTGACAGTGCTGCTGGTACTATGTACACACAGAGGTGAGAATGGTGCTGCAGGTAGTATGCGCACAGAGATGACAATGGTGCTGCAGGTAGTATGCACACAGAGGTGACAATGGTGCTGCAGGTAGTATGCGCAGAGAGGTGACAATGGTGCTGCAGGTAATATGCACAGAGAGGTGAGAATGGTGCTGCAGGTAGTATGCAGACAGAGGTAACAATGGTGCTGCAGGTAGTATGCGCAGAGAGGTGACAATGGTGCTGCAGGTAGCATGCGCACAGAGGTGACAATGGTGCTGCAGGTAGCATGCGCACAGAGGTGACAATGCTGCTGGTACTATGTACACACAGAGGTGACAATGGTGCTGCAGGTAGTATGCGCACAGAGGTGACAATGGGGCTGCAGGTAGCATGCGCACAGAGGTGACAATGGTGCTGCAGGTAGCATGCGCACAGAGGTGACAATGGTGCTGCAGGTAGCATGTGCACAGAGGTGACAATGGTGCTGCAGGTAGCATGTGCACAGAGGTGACAATGGTGCTGCAGGTAGCATGCGCACAGAGGTGACAATGGTGCTGCAGGTAGCATGCGCACAGAGGTGACAATGATGCTGGTACTATACACACAGGCGACAGTGCTGCTGGTACAATACACACAGGTGACAGTGCTGATGCTGGTGGTAGTATACACACAGGTGACAATGCTGCTGGTACAATACACACAGGTGACAGTGCTGATGCTGGTGGTACTATACACACAGGTGACAATGCTGCTGGTACAATACATACAGGTGAGAGTGCTGGTGGTACTATACACAGGTGACAGTGGTGATGCTGGTGGTACTATACACACAGGTGACAATGCTGCTGGTACAATACACACAGGTGACAGTGCTGGTGGTAGTATACACACAGGTGACAGTGCGGTTAGTACAATACACACAGAGGTGACAGTGCTGCTGGTACTATGTACACACAGAGGTGAGAATGGTGCTGCAGGTAGTATGCACACAGAGGTGACAATGGTGCTGTAGGTAGTATGCACACATAGGTGACAATGGTGCTACAGGTAGCATGCGCAGAGAGGTGACAATGGTGCTGCAGGTAGCATGCGTACAAAGGTGACAATGGTGCTGCAGGTAGCATGCTCACAGAGGTGACAATGGTGCTGCAGGTAGCATGCGCACAGAGGTGACAATGGTGCTGCAGGTAGCATGCGCACAGAGGTGACAATGGTGCTGCAGGTGGTATACACACAGAGGTGACAATGGTGCTGCAGGTGGTATACAGACAGAGGTGACAATGGTGCTGCAGGTGGTATACACACAGAGGTGACAATGGTGTCGCAAATAGTATGCGCACAGAGGTGAGAGTGCTGGTCTCCCCCTTGCAGGCACCGGTGCTCCCCTCTCCCCCTCCTGTCTTGTAGATGGCAGGGGTTCCAAATAGCGAAGCATATGTTATTCTTACCTGTCCGGGCTCCAGCGGCGCGATGCAGGTGTATCGTCCTCTGCCGCTATGTCGCCGCCCTTGGAGTTCAGGATCCAATATGGCATCCGGGAAGTCTCGCGAGAGTTCCCGGACACCATCTTGGAGATAGTTGTCGCCGCCCCCGGAGCCATGGATCCGAACAAAGCCACGGAAGTGGCGCCGTATGCGACGGATGTCGCTACAGCAATTATATAATAGATATATAGATATATATATAGCACTTCTTTCCCACCCCCAACCCGCAAGTCATTATCCATCTCTCCCCATCCCCATTCCCTCAATTCACTTTAGTTTACTATCTAACGCCCCCACCCTTAATTCACTATCATTTCTTCTATCCCACCCCTTAATTTCATTTCATTGTATTTTTATCTCCCCCATCCTCATTTCATATATTTTTATGAAAATCAAAGATTTCATTTCGTATCTCTCTATACAATCTCCTGTGGATCCACTTATTGTGTCTGTTGCGTACATGTTATCACCAGCATGTTGATGGCTGAGAGAGAAAAGGCAATGGGAGTTCGGTTGAAGCCTTGCTGATATTCTGTATTGCCGGCAGAGGGGCTTCAGGAAAGATTCCTGCTCATGTGAGCCGCCAATGGTGGTGCACATCTACTTATATAATCGGGAGTTTGGGATTCGTGCACTGTATCCGAATCCCAAAATCCTTTGCGGCACTGCGAGCGATGACGCGATAGCGTCATCGCGAGCAGTCTCCGCTGCCCACCCGCCGTCTTCGCTACCAGGGCCGGCGTCAGCACCTGGCGTACCCGCCCAGATGCCGGGGCCCTGGATGACTCAGGGGCCCACCTGCATTGCGCCGGTATTGTGATTTTACCGGCGGTGCGGTATGGTAGCTTCATTAAAACCAGTGGCCGCCTGCCCACCAGCCCAGTCAGCCCACGCTCCGCCCCCGCTTCCGGCCCCTCATTTCGGGTTCCTTTTTGCGTTCCACAATTGGAACGCATAGAAGAGCGCCCCTGCTCCGCCTCCTCCTTTCCTCTTCTTTTGTGCTCCGTCTGGAGCAGGAAGATCACTCACCCTCCATCCATGCTCCAGTCGTCAGCACTCGCCACCCGGGGCCCTGGACTGGCAGGTAGGCCTTCCCCTGGTAGCTCTGTATGTTTTCGCCCCTTGCAGGGGCTCCTGAGCACTTCTCCCTCCTCTCCCTCCTAATCTGAGCTGAGCGTCAGCAGCTGATCTCTACTTCCTGCACAGCAATGATGCAGGAGACAGAGTCAGAAATCAGCTGCTGCTGCTCGGCTCAGATTAGGAGGGAGAGAAGGGATGTGCAAAAACGGCACTAAGAGGACCATAACAAGAAGTACATCACTCAGGGGCCCCCCTGTCAGGGGCACATAACTCAGGGGCCCACCTGTCAGGGGCACATCACTCAGGGGCCCCCCTGTCTGGGGCACATCACTCTGGGGCCCCCTGTCAGGGGCACATCACTCTGGGGCCCCCCTGTCAGGGGCACATCACTCTGGGGCCCCCCTGTCAGGGGAACATCACTCTGGGGCCCCCCTGTCAGGGGCACCTCACTCTGGGGCCCCCTGTCAGGGGAACATCACTCTGGGGCCCCCTTGTCAGGTGCACATCACTCTGGGGCCCCCCTGTCAGGGGCACATCACTCTGGGGCCCCCCTGTCAGGGGCACATCACTCTGGGGCCCCCCTGTCATGGGATAAGTGAACAGCAAGCATTGGGGAGACACAGCGCACAGGGGGGAAGTGGGTGCAGGGGAGAGACACAACGCACAGGGGGGAAATGGGGTCAGGGGAGAGACACAGCGCACAGGGGGAAAATGGGTGCAACGGGGAGAGTGAACGGAGGGAGAGAGAGAGAGAGAGAGACTGCGCACAGGTGGAGACATACACAGGAGGAGAGAGAATGCATGGGGTGACAGGCATAGGGTGGGAGAGACTGCACAGGGGGAAAAGGTATGCATGGAGTGGGAGAGACGGTACACACGGGGGGGGGGGAGAGACAGCACACAGGGGGAGATGCAACACATGGGGCTGAGAGACTGAATAAGAGGGATTATATCCGTGAGGGAAGATGTTTGTGTGTGTGTGTGTGTGTATACATAATATCTATTATATAATTGCCGTAGCGACTTCCGTCGGAGCGGCGCTGCTTCCGGTCGCTTGGTGAGCGCGAGCGAGCTGCTTCTCCTGGACTCTCCCCGTGGCCGCGTAGCGGCCACGGCGACTCGCGAAGCAATGCCCGCAAAGCGGGCATTGCGAGTCGTTGCAGCCCAGCGAAGCAATGCCCGCGAAGCGGGCATTGCGAGTCGCTACACCGCTAACCAAGCCACCGAAGCCCATACTCCTGTAGTGTACACCGCTATAGTATACTACAGTCCCATGCCCATAAGCGCCATGGGACTGTAGTATACCATCGCGCTGTACACTACAGCCCCCTGCCGCTCTAAGCCACTACGCGTACAGCCCATACTCCTGTAGTGTACACCGCTATAGTATACTACAGTCCCATGCCCATAAGCGCCATGGGACTGTAGTATACCATCGCGCTGTACACTACAGCCCCTGCCGCTCTAAGCCACTACGCGTACACTAACCAAGCCACACAACCCCAAGCCCCTACCCACTGCCGCCCTAACCCCTAAGCCACTACCCCGACGCCGAAGCCCCTACCCCCTGCCGCACTACCCCGCCGCACCCACTACCCTCTGCCGCAAGCCCCTACCGCCGTAAGCCACTACCCCGCATCCGCAAATAAACCCCTGCCGCCGCAAGCCCCTAACCCCTAAACCGCACCTAACCCCTAAGCTGCACATAATCCCCTACCCCCTAAACCGCACCTAAACCCCTGCCGCCCTAAGCCCCTACCCCTTAAGCCGCACCTAATCCCCTACCTCTACCCCTAAGCCGCACCTAACCCCTACCCCCCTAAGCCACTACCCGCATCCGCACCTAAACCCTGCCGCCCTAAGCCCCTACCCCTTAAGCCGCACCTAATCCCCTACCTCTACCCCCTAAGCCGCACCTAACCCCCTACCCCCCTAAGCCACTACCCCGATCCGCACCTAAACCCCTGCCGCTGCAAGCCCCTAACCCTAAGCTGCACCTAATCCCCTACCCCTACCCCTAAGCCGCACCTAACCCCTACTCCCTGCCGCCGTAAGCCACTACCTCGCATCCGCAAATAAACCCCTGCCGCCGCAAGCCCCTAACCCCTAAGCCGCACCTAACCCTAAACTGCACATAATCCCCTACCCCTATCCCCTAAACCGCACCTAAACCCCTGCCGCCCTAAGCCCCTACCCTTAAGCCGCACCTAATCCCCTACCTCTACCCCCTAAGCCGCACCTAACCCCCTACCCCCCTAAGCCACTACCCCGCATCCGCACCTAAACCCCTGCCGCTGCAAGCCCTAACCCCTAAGCTGCACCTAATCCCCTACCCCTACCCCCTAAGCCGCCCCTACCCCTTAAGCCGCACCTAATCCCCTACCTCTACCTAAACCCCTGCCGCTGCAAGCCCTAACCCCTAAGCTGCACCTAATCCCTACCCCTACCCCCTAAGCCGCCCCTACCCTTAAGCCGCACCTAATCCCCTACCTCTACCCCTAAGCCGCACCTAACCTCCTACCCCCTAGACCCCGACGATACCCCCTAAGCCATGCCGCCTACCCCCTAAGGCACCGCCGCCCCTAAACCCCGCAGCAGCCCCGACCACCTAACCCCTGACTCGCACCATCCAAACCCGCCGCCGAAACCCCGCAGCAGCCCCGACCACCTAACCCCCGACTCGCACCATCCAAACCCGCCGCCGATACCCCCTAAGCCCCGACTACCTAACCCCGACTCGCACCATCCAAAGCCGCCGCCGATACCCCCTAAGCCCCGCCGTCTACCCCCTAAGCCATCGCCGCCCCTACCTAAGCTCCTACCCCCTAGGCCCCCGCGATACCTCCTAAGCTCCGCCGCTAAAGCCCTACACCCTAACCCCCCGCCGTCCCCTAACCTAACGCCGCTCTCACCTAAGGCCCTACACCCGAAGCCCCCGTCCATCACTTACATGCCTTCAAGTCATCTGATCGTCCGTCCGATCGTCCGTCCGATCCTCCGTCCGGCCAGGCGTCCTCTTCCTCCGGCCCCGGGGGTCTTCTCTCTTCTTTCCGCCATCTCCGCTCTCTTCGTCCGGCCCCGGGGATCTTCTGTCTTCTTTTCCGAAAATTCCACCTCCGACGTCCTCTTCCTTCTCATTAAGATAGAATGGAGGAAAAATCCCCCATTCTACCTCAATGAAATCTCACGCCGTCTTCTGATTGGTTGCTGGATAATGCCCTCAGCCAATCAGAAGAGCTCCTCATTCAGTTTTCATTCAGGTCCGCCTTTTTTCCCCATTGACATACATTACCGGTGTGTCGGCGATTTTATGGCCGCCCCCCTGGTTCTATTTGTCGGCCCTAAAATCGCGGACACACCGCTAATGCATCTCTATGGGCAGTCAGCTCGACTTCTGATTGGTTGCCGTTCAATCCGAAATCGGGCTGACTGCCCATAGAGATGCATTAGCGGTGTGTCCGCGATTTTACGGCCGACAAATAGAACCAGGTGGTCGGCCATAAAATCGCCGACACACCGCTAATGCATGTCTATGGGCAAGTCAGCTCGAATTCTGATTGGTCGGCGTTCAATCCGAAATCGGCCTGACTGCCCATAGAGATGCATTAGCGGTGTGTCCGCGATTTTAGGGCCGACAAATAGAACCAGGTGGTCGGCCATAAAATCGCCGACACACCGGTAATGCATTTCAATGGGAAAAAAGAAAGGCGGACCTCAATGAGAACTGCGTCTCAGCCTAAATAATAAATTAAATAATAAAAAAAATAATTAAAAAAGAATTAAAAAATAATAAAAATAATAATTAAAAATAATAAAAAATTCAATAAAAATAATAATAAAAAAATAAAATATATGCTAATAAGATCAGCCCTTTGCGGACCTGAATGAGAACTGCGTCTCAGCCTAAATAATAAATTAAATAATAAAAAAAATAATTAAAAAAGATTTAAAAAATAATAAAAAAAAATAATTAAAAATAATAAAAAATTCAATAAAAATAATAATAAAAAATAAAATATATGCTAATAAAGGCGGACCTCAATGAGAACTGCGTCTCAGCCTAAATAATAAATTAAATAATAAAAAAAATAATTAAAAAAGAATTAAAAAATAATAAAAAAAAATAATTAAAAATAATAAAAAATTCAATAAAAATAATAATAAAAAAATAAAATATATGCTAATAAAGGCGGACCTCAATGAGAACTGCGTCTCAGCCTAAATAATAAATTAAATAATAAAAAAAATAATTAAAAAAGAATTAAAAAATAATAAAAAAAAATAATTAAAAATAATAAAAAATTCAATAAAAATAATAATAAAAAATTAAAATATATGCTAATAAAGGCGGACCTCAATGAGAACTGCGTCTCAGCCTAAATAATAAATTAAATAATAAAAATAATAATAAAAAAGAATTAAAAATTAATAAAAAAAAATAATTAAAAATAATAAAAAATTCAATAAAAATAATAATAAATAAATAAAATATATGCTAATAAAGGCGGACCTCAATGAGAACTGCGTCTCAGCCTAAATAATAAATTAAATAATAAAAAAATTAATTAAAAAAGAATTAAAAAATAATAAAAAAAAATAATTAAAAATAATAAAAAATTCAATAAAAATAATAATAAAAAAATAAAATATATGCTAATAAAGGCGGACCTCAATGAGAACTGCGTCTCAGCCTAAATAATAAATTAAATAATAAAAATAATAATTAAAAAAGAATTAAAAAATAATAAAAAAAAATAATTAAAAATAATAAAAAATTCAATAAAAATAATAATAAAAAATAAAATATATGCTAATAAAGGCGGACCTCAATGAGAACTGCGTCTCAGCCTAAATAATAAATTAAATAATAAAAAAAATAATTAAAAAAGAATTAAAAAATAATAAAAAAAATAATTAAAAATAATAAAAAATTCAATAAAAATAATAATAAAAAAATAAAATATATGCTAATAAGATCAGCCTTTGCGGACCTGAATGAGAACTGCGTCTCAGCCTAAATAATAAATTAAATAATAAAAAAAAATTAAAAAAGAATTAAAAAATAATAAAAAAAAATAATTAAAAATAATAAAAAATTCAATAAAAATAATAATAAAAAAATAAAATATATGCTAATAAAGGCGGACCTCAATGAGAACTGCGTCTCAGCCTAAATAATAAATTAAATAATAAAAAAAATAATTAAAAAAGAATTAAAAAATAATAAAAAAAATAATTAAAAATAATAAAAAATTCAATAAAAATAATAATAAAAAAATAAAATATATGCTAATAAGATCAGCCCTTTGCGGACCTGAATGAGAACTGCCTCTCAGCCTAAATAATAAATTTAATAATAACAAAATAATTAAAAAATAATTAAAACATTATAAAAAAATAATAAAACATAATTAAAAAATAAATAACAAATAATAAATAATAATTAAAAAAAAAATGCTAATAATAATATTACTGCTAATAATAATGCTATTAATGATAATAATTATGTTATTAATGCTATATTAATGCTAATAATGCTATTATTAATTCTATTAATGCTAATAATAATGCTATTAATGCTATTAATAATGTTATTAATGCTATTATTAATGCTAATAATCTATTATTAATGCTATTTATGCTAATAATGATATTAATGCTATTAATAATGTTATTAATGCTATTAATAATGCTAATAATGCTATTAATGCTATTAATGCTAATAATAATGCTATTAATGCTATTAATAATGCTAATAATGCTATTATTAATGCTAATAATGCTATTATTAATTCTATTAATGCTAATAATAATGCTATTCATGCTATTAATAATACTATTTAATGCTATTAATGCTAATAATAATGCTATTAATGCTATTAATAATGTTATTAATGCTATTATTAATGCTAATAATGCTATTATTAATTCTATTAATGCTAATAATAATGCTATTAATGCTATTAATAATGTTATTAATGCTATTATTAATGCTAATAATGCTATTATTAATGCTATTAATGTCAATATTTATCCTATTAATGGTATTATTAATGCTATTAATGCTAATAATAATGCTATTAATGCTATTAATGCTAATAATAATGCTATTAATGCTATTAATAATGTTATTAATGCTATTATTAATGCTAATAATGCTATTATTAATGCTATTTATGCTAATAATAATGCTATTAATGCTATTAATAATGCTATTAATGCTATTAATAATGCTATTAATCTATTATTTATGCTATTAATGCTATTAATGCTAATTATTTATCTATTAATGGTATTATTAATGCTATTAATGCTAATAATAATGCTATTAATGCTAATAATAATGCTATTAATGCTATTAATAATGTTATTAATGCTATTATTAATGCTAATAATGCTATTATTAATTCTATTAATGCTAATAATAATGCTATTAATGCTATTAATAATGTATTATTAATGCTATTATTAATGCTAATAATGATATTAATAATGTTAATTAAATGTCAATATTTATCCTATTAATGGTATTATTAATGCTATTAATGCTAATAATAATGCTATTCATGCTATTAATGCTAATAATAATGCTATTAATGCTATTAATAATGTTATTAATGCTATTATTAATGCTAATAATGCTATTATTAATGCTATTTATGCTAATAATAATGCTATTAATGCTATTAATAATGCTATTAATGCTATTAATAATGCTATTAATCCTATTATTTATGCTATTAATGCTATTAATGCTAATAATAATGCTATTAATGGTATTATTAATGCTGTTAATGCTAATAATAATGCTATTAATGCTAATAATAATGCTATTAATGCTATTAATAATGTTATTAATGCTATTATTAATGCTAATAATGCTATTATTAATTCTATTAATGCTAATAATAATGCTATTAATGCTATTAATAATGTTATTAATGCTATTATTAATGCTAATAATCCTATTATTAATGCTATTTATGCTAATAATAATGCTATTTATGCTATTAATAATGTTATTAATGCTATTATTTATGCTAATAATGCTATTATTAATTCTATTAATTTTAATAATAATGCTATTAATAATGTTATTAATGCTATTATTAATGCTAATAATGCTATTTATGCTACTAATAATGCTATTAATGCTATTAATAATGCTATTAATGCTCTTATTTATGCTATTAATGCTATTAATGCTAATATTTATCCTATTAATGGTATTATTAATGCTATTAATGCTAATAATAATGCTATTAATGCTATTAATGCTAATAATAATGCTATTAATGCTATTAATAATGTTATTAATGCTATTATTAATGCTAATAATGCTATTATTAATCCTATTAATGCTAATAATAATGCTATTAATGCTATTAATAATGCTATTAATGCTATTAATAATGTTATTAATGCTATTATTAATACTAATAATGCTATTATTAATGCTATTAATGCTATTAATAATGCTATTAATGCTATTAATTATGCTATTAATGCTATTAATGCTAATATTTATCCTATTAATGCTATTAATGCTAATAATAATTCTATTAATGCTAATAATAATGCTATTAATGCTATTAATGCTATTAATTATGCTATTCATGCTAATAATAATGCTATTAATTCTATTAATAATGCTATTAATGCTATTAATACTGTTATTAATGCTATTATTAATGCTAATAATGTTATTATTAATGCTATTA
This sequence comes from Allobates femoralis, assembly GCA_033576535.1. NCBI lineage: Eukaryota > Metazoa > Chordata > Amphibia > Anura > Aromobatidae > Allobates > Allobates femoralis. The sequence goes on along the minus strand of JARQOC010000011.1, from coordinate 172,557,691 downwards.
ATGCTAATAATAATGCTATTAATGCTATTAATAATGTTATTAATGCTATTATTAATGCTAATAATGCTATTATTAATGCTATTAATGCTAATAATAATGCTATCAATGCTATTAATAATGTTATTAATGCTATTATTAATGCTAATAATGCTATTAATAATGCTATTAATGCTAATAATAATGCTATTAATGCTATTAATACTGTTATTAATGCTCATAATACTGCTAATAATGCTATTAATACTGCTATTACTGCTAATAATAATGCTATGGCTTATATTATTGCTATTGATGATGCGATTATTATTTAAAAATCTTTAAAAAAACAATAAACATATTTTAGATACCCGATGCATTTGCATCAGGCTAACAGCTATAACTACTATAATCAAATTAATGCACGTTCTAGAATCCCGATGCATTTGCATCGGGCTCACAGCTAGTATATATATATATATTACTCTGCAGTGCAATGTTTATTATATGATATATTTACACATAGAGCAGTATATGTTAAACGGGGGCCCACTAAGACTCTTCCGCCCGGGGCCCACAAAAACCTGGAGCTGGCCCTGTCCGCTGCCCACTCGTCTGCCCCGCCGTGAGCGATGACACAATAGCATCATTGCAAGCCGCCTCGCGGCCTCCGCGAGGTCTCCGCTGCCCCTCGCTGCTCTATCACCGCTGGGACCTCGGTGACGCCATGCAGCTGGAGTAGCGGTCTCCTTGCGGCGACATGTAATTTCCAAGATGGCCTCCAAATTCTCGCCACATTTCCGCGCCATCTTGGATATTACATGTCGCCGCAGGGACTCCAGTATCCCACCAGCATAGCGCCGAGCTCACACTCACTGTGCCCAACACTCACTCTACCCCTCACTCAGCCCACACTCACCCTGCACTCACTGAGCCCACACTCACTCTGCCCTGCACTCTCTACATCTCACTCAGCCCACACTCACCCTGCACACACCAGCCCACACTCACCCTCTTCTCACTAAACCCACACTCACTCACCCTACACTCACTTAGCCCACACTTACTCAACCTTCACTCACTCTGCCCTGCACTCACTCTGCCCTGCACTCACTCTGCTCTGCACTCACTGTGCCCAGCACTCACTAAACCCGCATTCACTTTGCCCTGCACTCACTCGCCCTGCACTCACTCGCCCTGCACTCATTGAGCCCACACTCAGCCACCCTTCACTCACTTAGCCTGCACTCACTCAGCCTGCACTCACTCTGTCCTGCACTCACTCTGCCCTGCACTCACTAAATCCACATTCACTCTGCCCTGCACTCACTCTGCCCTGCACTCACTCTGCCCTGCACTCACTCTGCCCCGCACTCACTAAACCCACATTCACTCTGCCCTGCACTCACTCTGCCCTGCACTTACTCTGCCCCGCAATCACTAAACCCACATTCACTCTGCCCCCTCACTCACTTTGCCCCCTCACTCACTCACTCTGCCCCCTCACTCACTCTGGCCCCTCACTCACTCTGGCCCCTCACTTACTCTGGCCCTTACTCACTCTGCCCCACCACTCACTCACCCTGCACTCACTCTGCCCACTCACCCTGCACTCACTGTGCCCCATGCTCACTATACCTGCACTCTGCCCCACCACTCACTCTTCCTGCACTCTGCCCCAGCACTCATTCAGTTCCCCACTCATCCAGCTCCGCACTCACTCAGTCTACACCATGGTTACCCTGCACTCACCCAGCCTTCACTCACCCAGCCCCGCACTCATTCAGCCTACACCACGGTTACTCCACACTCACTCAACCTGCACTCACTCTGCCCGCACACAACCTGTACTCACTCACCCTGCCTGCTCAGCCTGCACTCACTCCACTCAGCCCGCACTCACCCCACTCAGCCTGCAGCCGGCTCACCGCACTCACCTCGCTCACCTCACTCACCCTGCGGCAGTCTGAACAAGGAACTGTGCCAGTTCCTCCTGCCACCATCCTCTGCCGCCACATTAGACAAAGGACACAGGAGGGGGCAGAGACCGAGGGGCAAAAATCAGCACGCAGGGGACACAGCACAGGGTGAAGTGACAGCTGCTGCCCCCAGTGCCAAAAAGCCCGCCCCCATCTTGATGTCACCACACTCCCGATGCGATAGCATCGGACCTTTTTACTAGTAACATTATAATAAGAGCAATCTGGCCATGGAACCCCTCCCAGAGTCTTGTGTAGCCCAGATTGCCTTTATTATAGTCTGCATATGGTCACATATCTTTTCTACCTGTGTTTTTATGGGTAGAACACATACTTATTATTGTTTATGGGGTTTTTCACATGTCCATTTTTTTTTGGACCAAGTGAAAGAAATATAGTGACATACCTATTTTTGATACGGGTCGCTGATCAAACTTACCCATAAAGGTCTGTGAAAATCATTGACAGCACAGGAATGGCATCGGTGTGCAGTGCATCTGACTAAAATTGCAATCAATAAGCAAAGCTTTTTTAATTACATTTTTTAATATATTTTACAGTGTTAATCGGTGATCTGAGCCTAACTGTAAGTAGAAAAAATGGAAGGAACAAATCTTTCCTACCCTTGCACCTTGTCAGGTTGCTATTGTGGAATTATTCTCAATGACCATTGTGTAGGGAGTACCTAAAGAGAAAGGGGTGCCTGCTTCTTTATCAAGAGGTAGATGAAGATAAGTAAAATCCTGTGATGCTTTCCATTTTTTTCATGATTTGTTGTGGTAACAAGAATTTTTAGGGAAAATCTTTTCTCCTTGTGGAGACCGATACACCAATCCAGCACACCAGCAGTGAGGAGACTTATAGCCGCAATGCTCCTCTGGGACATGCAAATTGTTTCTTCAGAGAGGAAGTAGACAAACTCTAGTGCCACGTTTTGGAAGTAACAATCCTAAAATTAAAAAGTTACCCTTTAACGAGCCTTGTAATATGACTTAGAATTTATGTCAGGTTCAGGTCAGAGCCCAATCTGAAGACATTGCATTTCAGGGTGATTGTTCCTCATCAGTGCAAATTATGGGATCTGATCTGGCTAGTGAATCACATGCACATGTTGAATGGTGGAGCAGGGAAATTTTAGCTCCCTCTTCCACTGTTTTATCCGAGGAATGCAGTTACTGCTGAAATTCACATACTAGAAGGTGATGTTTGGCATCACGCCTCAAAACTCATGAGTCTTGTATTAGCTGTGGGGTCTACTGCTATTAGTGGTACATCATGGCTATTTTTTATATCTGCTTAATTGTATCTTTCCATGGGGTTTTCTGCATTTTATAAGTGTATACATGGATGTGTGTTGGTCCATAGCAGAGAACATTGACAAGATATATTTTGCTGAGGTTCCTTTTTCCGGACTAACTTGAATACTTATTTAATTGAACTAATAAATGGACTTAACAGCCCATAACACTGTTAATTTATGCAAATTGTTGATGCTGAAGCTTGCCAATTCTCCCCTGTACATGTTTTTTTTCCTTCTAGTTGTATTGTTTTTCCACACTAAAATGTAGTAAAAGCAAAGATAGTTATATTAAACATTTATGAACTGACTGGCAGATTGCATCTGCTGAGGGCGTTAGGAAGAGCATGTAAAGCTGTATTACTGGGGTGAATTTTAGAAGACACTATCGTGATGGTTTTTGTACTTTTGATTATATTGAATCTCAAAAATAATTCCTTGGAATTGACTATTTATAACCTGCCTAAAATATGAAGTTCAGTTGAAGTTGTTTATTCCTGTCAAATAATTGTACATCAGCATCCTATGATCATATTGCAAAGAACCCTTTTCCTTACTTGGCATAGTAGAAGTGCTCCATAGGCATTTATTGGCCTCTTGCACTTCCCGAGCAGTCATAAACTTTAAAATTTAAAAACCGCATTAATAAAATATTAAAACCTCTAAAGTTAGAAAACAGCAGATCATGCTGAGCATCTAGAAATTGTTATTAGTTACTTTGTCATCTGCTTGCTTTAATGTTTTAAATTTACAGCACAAAGAGAAGAAGAAAAGAAAATAGTTTATCCTAGAGATACATTGTTGATATGGCTCTTCTGCTCTTACCATTGCCACCGGTTGTGTACTGTGTAATGGTTAAAGGGCTTGTCTAGTTTCGAAATCTTTTTTTTTTTTTTTTTATTCCCTGCTTGAGAATTTATGGAATTTCAGAGGTCTGGGGGAGTATCTATTCTCCTTGTGGAGAGTATTCTGCCAGCCGGCAGATGAGGAGACTATGAGCCGCAATGCTCCCCTGGGAAATTGCATATGCACATTGTCACTTAAGTAGACAAACTCTAATTCCACCAATAAAGGTAGCAATCCTAAATTAAAAGGCTCGTTAAAGAGTCAATTAGGTCTTTTAGGATTGCTACCTTTATTGCATACAAGAACTGTCCTGTGTGATGAAGCCTTACCTTCAAACTTGGAACCACTGATGTATATGTAGAAATAGCTGGTTTGAGCTGTTTGTTGGACTCCAGCTTATCAAACTTACATGCTTTGCTGGCATCAATAGAACAAGGATCACTGTTCATGGAACTTGGAGACAAAGGTCATGTGTTGCTGCTAAGGTTAGATGCGACCACTAGTCCTGCTTCCTGATCAGCTGGGCTCAGGTCAGTGGAGATGTGCTTCCACTCATCAAGAGTGACTATGGCAATTTCTACTGCTAGCACAGCAGCACAGACTTCCAGCCTTTTTAAACAGTGTGTTGGCTTTGGAGTAAGGTTGGCCCTACCCTAGAAAAAAATGCAATGTACCTTGTTGCTGGATTCTGAGGTATTCAAATAGGCTACTGAAGGTATGGCATAGTCCTCAGATGGAAACACTCTCTTGACTGTTGGAGATGATCTTGTGAAGTCTAAGATTTGATGCAGACAGCATTTTTTGCATCCTAGAGAGCAGATCAATTGCCTCTTCACTTGTGGGAAAGACTTTGACCCATCATTTACATAGATATTCTTCTCTACAAATTGACAAGCATTGGATCCATACTCTCTCTCACCTTTCTGGGCTATCCGTTTCAGTCTATCCGTTTCAGTCCATAGATCGCCATAGCTGGTGAAGGGCTGTTGCCAAAGACGTGTACCTTCTCCCAGTAATCTATGACCTTGTTGTGGACCTCATTGCCATTGCGGTATAGGAGTCTGAGATAGCTTCTACTGTCTTCCCGCATGAGGAAACTATGAAATATTTGCTGGATTGCCATTACTTCAACAGGTGAAGTAGTATTTATGAAGTGAATCAATATTTCTATAAGGCTGTTGTTTAGGTCAGGAGTAAGTTATTGACAAAGACACCATTATATTGAGCACCGGAGTAAAACACCACTCTGATTTGGTCGAGTTTGTGTGGGTGTAAAGGTACCGTCACACGCGGCAATTTTGCTAGCAATTTCACTGGCAATTTGCTGGTTGTAGTGAAATCATGGACACATTGTTCTATTTTGTTGCCATGTACAAATATAACAATGTGTCCATGATTTACCAGCAGCCAGCAAATTGCCAGTGAAATTGCTAGCAAAATTGCCACGTGTGATGGTACCTTTAGATGCCAAAGGAAGGAAGGTACCAGCATTGTTCTCCTCCTTCAGTGTTGGTGCAGGTTCTGCATGATCTCGGTCGAACGTAAGTTAATGGTAACGTAAGAATAACATAAAAGACCTAAAACTTAACTTTTACTAATTCAGTTAAAAAGGTATAAATACCTAAAGTGAAAAATCTAAAAAGTGTCCACAAGTGATTGTGGACCACCTATGGGTGATACTAAGCTCAAATGAGCAGCCTAGGTGAGCCACAAATAACTGCTAGAGCATCAAATATTCACTAACACCTTTTCTTTATTGTTACAGTGTTTGCAACAATGTGATAATGATGACTCAAGGACATAAAACGACCGAGTCCTGCAGAAATCTAGCAAAATAGGGAAACTAGAACGGTCTCACCCATCTTGTGGACGTTGTAATGACCGATGCATAATCCTCTGAACCTTTCATGCTGGAATGTGTCCTGTTACTCTGACAACCACTTCCTCTAGTTTAGGGCTGCAAACATCTTTAACACGTTCTTCCCGACGCGTTTCTATACATTGTGTGTCTTCTGGGGAGTTAAGCAAGGGTTGCTCGCCTTCTCTATGATCTGGCAAGCTATTATACCTACAGGTGCTAGAAAGAAGGATACCCAAACATAACTATCAATAGGCATTACCATATAATGCATAATCCTGTAGTCAGATATCCGAGTTTGCTACTCATCACGTGACCACGGCCGCTTGGTGTACGCCACGTGTGGGCACAGGTCACAGCTAGTTTGCATTTGTGAAGTTTGGTTAATTGTGCAGCTTCCTGTGTCACATCCGCCCCATTTCCGGGATGCGGTGGAACGCAGAGAACCACAAATGTCACTTCCAGTCATGACGTCATATCCACCTGAGGTCTGCAAGCCTATCAGAAACCTCGGGCACGATTGTCACGTGACCGCGACATGTCCACACCGATGATGCTATTCACATCATCAGAGCTTCGGGATGCAGCTCTCCTATACACAGGGCTGATTTAACTCCTCTGCTCTTGGTTCCGGGGAGCGAGGCTGTATTCACAGTGTTTATTGTGAATCCCTCCTTATGGCTAAACCCTAGTAAACAGTTATGGGTCAGAGACACCTAACTGTTCCCAATAGCAGCAATGGCCAGTCATTTTAGATATAAGGCATTACATATTAGATTCACAAGGAGGTGTCCAATAGTATTGAGATCATCAGAGTGATTGAGTAAAATTGGTTCTTATCTCATAGTCAGATGAGAGGATAAATCAGAGACAAGTGGGACTCTTTTTGGTGGAAAATCAGTGATAAGGAATGAAAGAACACAGTAAAGCCTGTACAACCTATCATCACCCTAACTATCTCTCACCACTACCTAACAGCAGAGGTTGGCACACTAACAATACGAGAATGGTGCCCCCACTCGTCGATGGCTGTCCCTTCTGACTAACCCTATCATGGTTCATACAAAGAGTGCAAAGGACAGAGATTCATTTAAGCCTAAAGGATTCATAGTTTTCATTCTGTATAGCCACCTAGCTTCCTGTTGTAATATCTTCCTGTCACAATCTCCCCTTCTTGTTGTTCGTGGCACTACATTAATGCCCATTAAACTGAGAACCTCAGCATTGCCATTGTGATGGATGTTCACACGCCTAGCTATTGGTGTGTCGGCCTTCTTCCTTACATCATTCAAGTGCTCTCCTACTCTCCTCCTGAACTCACGCTTGGTTTTGCCAATATATTCCAACCTGCATTCACAGGTTGTAGATAACTCCATTTGTTCAACAATTAATAAATTCCCTGATCTCCTGATACATTACTCATAAATGATTTTCCTGTCGCCACAGCCTTGCAAGCCACACACCCGCTGCATCTAAAGCATCCTTTTAGAGTTTTTTTCAGCCACATTTTGTCATTGGGGGCTGTAAAATGGCTAAGAACCAGTCTATCCTTGAGTGATCTAGACTTTCTATATGTGATTAGAGGGTATTCGGGGAGCAAGTTCCCTATATAATCATCCATTTGTAAGATATTGCAGTGTCTCTGAAGATTCCTTCTCAACCACCCAGAGCCATTGCTAAATGTTTAATAAACCGTACATTTTGTTGTTCGTCATCCGTCTCTTTTTTTTTTATGCGGGGATTTAATTGGTTCGATCAATCTGGTTTACTTGCTTGAAAGCACTGTTGATTATTTTTGTCGGGTTGCCTCTCTCCTCAAATCTCTTACTGAGATCGCAAGATTGATTCTGAAAAGAGAGGCTAGTCGAGCAATTACATTTCAGTCTTGCCCCTTTGGTATTTCCTTCTTCAAATACTTTGGGTGTCCACTCTCCCACCTCAATAGTGAATTTGTTGCTGTTGGCTTTATATGGGTACAGCTGTGAATATTACCATGGTTGTCCCTAGAAAGCAACACATCAAGGAATGGCAATTTTTCCGCATTGATCTCATATGTACAACGTAAACCCAGATCATTACTATTTAAGATGTTAATCATCTCCACAAATTCATTTTCACTATCCTGCCAAATCAAAAACACATCATCAATATATCTCGCCCAGACTCTCAAACTGGCACCCTCTGCTTTTCAGAAAAGAGGCCTCTGCTGCCATGCCTTTTTGATGTGGTATTGATGAATATAAAGACTCAACATCAATGCTGGCTAAAAACATGTCCGGTTCTAGTACTACCCAATCAAGTTTTTTCAAAAGATCTGTAGTGTCACGTAGGTAAGAGTCTAAAGAATAAACAAATGGTTTTAACACCTCATGCACATAAACCCCGAAGTTCTGGGTTAGACTTCCTACACCCGACACAATCGGTCTTCCTTTTAGTGGATTAAGACCCTTGTGCATTTTGCGTAGGGAGTAAAAGGTGGCTGTGGTGAGATGCTTTATATTAAGAAAGTCACATTCTGCCATGCTGATCAAACCATCTTTTAGGCCATCATGCAAAATGGCAACCAGTTCATTTTGGAAGTTGTCTGTTGGGTCTGATAGTAGCCTACCATATGTGCTCTTATCACTTATGATGTTCAAACAGACATTTTGATAATCACAAGTATCTAACACCACCATATTACCTCCTTTGTCAGATTGTTTTATCACAATCCGTGTATCTTGCTCAAGTCTTTTCAGACTTTGCATTTCTTGTTTAGTCAGATTGTGATTTAAACCTCTTTGGGGTCTATAGGATTCAATACCATTTATTACAAGGTTACAGAAGACATCAATTGCCTCGAGATTACCTTGTGTTGGTGGCATTTTCGTGCTTTTATTTTTGAGAGTTGTAAATGGGCCTTACCCTCTTAAATTAGAGTTATCTTCACTCAGACCAAAAAGGAATCTCACATCTCCCAAAAGCTCATCATTAATGCCAAGTTCTTGGCATGATCTCTTATCTTCTTTTATATGGTGTTTTCGCCATTTTAACTTATGGACAAATAGGTTAAGATCTTTGGTGCTTCCAAAGATGTCCAGGTCTGAAGTTGGTACAAAAGATAAACCCTTGCTTAAAACACACATCTCGGTTGAGTCTAAGCATCTCTTAGAAAGGTAAATTACCTCGGTGTTGCCGGAGGGAGATTTGGATACCTTGGGTTTCTTAAGTGATACCTTGGGTCTAAAAAAGGAGGCCTTACCGGTTGGTTATTTTTATTCCCAACCTTACCTTTTCCTCTACCTCGTCTAGGTTTTCGATTTTGACCCTTTTTTCCTTCCGCATCCAAGTGATCGGTGTCACTCGTATCAGGTTCTGTCTCGCTTGGTTTAAGTCGGGCAATTCTTTGAGGAGGTCATGGGGGCTGGGACCCGGTTCCGTGGCCCTGGCAGTGTCAATAAATGAGGGAAAAGGGTATTGTGGATGGGATTTAATGTGACGCCACCCATGGGTTTTGGCAATTAGGGGTGGATGGCTGAAGCTGCAGTGCAGATCCTCTGGGGGTGTTGGTATTGCAGCTGAGATGGTGTGCCTCTCCACAGGTAGAGCAGAGGACCCCAGGGCAGTTGATACAGTTGATGCAGGGAATAGGGAATGGTGGGGTGCAAGACTGAGGGCATCTACTATATAATTGCCGTAGGCATTTTCGTGTCGGACCCCGACAACGTGCCGTGGCTATGTCACTATTGTGACGTCATCACGGCGAAGCATTGGCCGCGTAGCGGCCATTGCGAGTCGCTGACGTCACCACGCACTCGCGATGGCCGCGAAGCGGCCATTGCGAGCCGCTGGCCGAAAATAGAACCAGAGGCTCGGCCACAAAGTTAGCGATTTACCGCTGAGGTAGCGCGAGCAATGGCCGCGAGGCCATTGCGAGTCGCTACCTCAGCCGCCGCACCTGCCGCATCTCCCCCTATACTTTCAATGGGGATCTATTGCGAGTCGCTGTGTAGCGCGAGCAATGGCCGCGAGGCCATTGCGAGTCGCTACACTTGCGGCGCGGTTGCGGTAATCCCCATAGAAAGTATAGGGGGACTTGCGGCAGGTGCGGCAGCGAGTCGCTGGCTGAGTGCGAGCACTTGCGGCGCGGTTGCGGTAATCCCCATAAGGATTACCGCAACCGCGCCGCATTGCGAGTCGCTGGCTGAGTGCGAGCACTTGCGGCGCGGTTGCGGTAATCCCCATAGAAAGTATAGGGGGACTTGCGGCAGGTGCGGCAAGTGCGGTTTTGCCGCACCTGCCGCAAGTCCCCCTATACTTTCTATGGGGATTACCGCAACCGCGCCGCAGATGCGCTTTTTAAATAAAATAAAATAATTTTAATACAAATAAATTTACTTAAAATAACAAATAATAAATACATTTAATAATAATAAAAATAGTAAAAAAAACAAAACAAAATAAATAATAAAATAAAAAATTCCTATCTACTATATAATTGCCTAAGACGTTTTCGTGTCGGACCCCGACAACGTGCCGTGGATATGTCACACTCTGTGACGTCATCACGGCGAAGCATTGGCCGCGTAGCGGCCATTGCGAGCCGCTGACGTCACCACGCACGAGCAATGGCCGCGAAGCGGCCATTGCGAGTCGGTGGCCGAAAATACAACCAGAGGCTCGGCCACAAATTTAGCGATGTACCGCTGAGGTAGCGCGAGCAATGGCCGCGAGGCCATTGCGAGTCGCTACCTCAGCCGCCCTGTGCCCCTGTGCCCCTGTGCCTCAGTGCCTCAGTGTGCCCCTCTGCCTCCCGCTCCGAACCTGTGCCCCTGTGCCCCAATGCCCCTGTGCCCAAGTGCCCCTGTGCCCCTGTCACCCCCGCCATCCCCTGTGCCTCAGTGCCCCTGTGCCTCCCGCTCCGAAGCAGCTGCTGTCAGCACATGCTGATACAGTGCTCCGGAGCCTGTGCCCCTGTGCCCCAATGCCCCTGTGCCCAAGTGCCCCTGTGCCCCTGTCACCCCCGCCATCCCCTGTGCCCCTGTGCCTCTGTGCCCCTGTGCCCCTGTGCCCCAGTGCCCCTGTGCCTCTGTGCCCCTGTGCCTCTGTGCCCCTGTGCCCCTGTGCCTCTGTGCCCCTGTGCCCCTGTGCCCCTGTGCCTCTGTGCCCCTGTGCCTCTGTGCCCCTGTGCCCCTGTGCCTCTGTGCCCCTGTGCCTCTGTGCCCCTGTGCCCCTGTGCCTCTGTGCCCCTGTGCCTCTGTGCCCCTGTGCCTCTGTGCCCCTGTGCCCCTGTGCCCCTGTGCCCCAGTGCCCCTGTGCCCCTGTGCCTCTGTGCCCCTGTGCCCCATTGCCCTGTGGATTACCGCAACCGCGCCGCATATTAACTCGCTGGCTCAGTGCGAGCACTTGCGGCGCGGTTGCGGTAAAACCCATAAGGATTACCGCAACCGCGCCGCATTGCGAGTCGCTGGCTGAGTGCGAGCACTTGCGGCGCGGTTGCGGTAAAACCCATAAGGATTACCGCAACCGCGCCGCATTGCGAGTCGCTGGCTGAGTGCGAGCACTTGCGGCGCGGTTGCGGTCAAACCCATAAGGATTACCGCAATTGCGCCGCAAGTGCCAGTTGCGGCGCGGTTGCGGTAATCCCCATAGAAAGTATAGGGGGACTTGCGGCAGGTGCGGCAAGTGCGGTTTTGCCGCACCTGCCGCAAGTCCCCCTATACTTTCTATGGGGATAACCGCACCGCAGATGCGGTTTTTTAATAAAATAACATAATTTTAATACAAAAAAAATACAAAATAATAAATAAATTTAATAATAATAATCGTAAAAAAAATAATAAAAATAAATAATAAAATAATAATAAAAAAAAAAAAAAATTACATTAAGATATTAATTACATTAATTTATTAAAATATAAGTATTGGACCCCCCAAAAGTATTGGACCCCCCCAAAAAAATTATGTGACCCCCCCAAAAATCCCCATAGAAAGTATAGGGGGACTTGCGGCAGGTGCGGCAAGTGCGGTTTTGCCGCACCTGCCGCAAGTCCCCCTATACTTTGTATGGGGATTACCGCAACCGCACCGCAGATGCGGTTTTTTTAATAAAATAACAATTTGAATACAAAAAAAGTCACTTAAAATACAAAATAATAAATAAATTTAATAATAATAATCGTAAAAAAAATAATAAAAATAAATAATAAAATAAAAAATAATAATAAAAAAAAAAAAAAAAATAAATTACATTAAGATATTAATTACATTAATTTATTAAAATATAAGTATTGGACCCCCCCAAAAGTATTGGACCCCCCCAAAAAAATTATGTAACCCCCCCAAAAATCCCCATAGAAAGTATAGGGGGACTTGCGGCAGGTGCGGCAAGTGCGGTTTTGCCGCACCTGCCGCAAGTCCCCCTATACTTTGTATGGGGATTACCGCAAACGCACCGCAGATGCGGTTTTTTAATAAAATAACATAATTTTAATACAAAAAAAATCACTTAAAATACAAAATAATAAATAAATTTAATAATAATAATCGTAAAAAAAATTATAAAAATAAATAATAAAATAAAAAATAATAATAAAAAAAAATAAAAAAAAAAATTACATTAAGATATTAATTACATTAATTTATTAAAATATAAGTATTGGACCCCCCCAAAAGTATTGGACCCCCCCAAAAAAAGTATGTGACCCCCCAAAAAAAGTATCTGACACCCCCAAAAAAGTATGTGACCCCCCCCAAAAAAATATGTCACCCCCCAAAAAAATGATGTGACCCCCCAAAAAAATTATGTCACCCCCCAAAAAAAATATTGGACCCCCCCAAAAAAGTATGTCACCCCCCCAAAAAAGTATGTGACCCACCCAAAAAAGTATGTGACCCCCCAAAAACTATTCACACCCCCCCGAAAAGTCCTCACACCAGCTATAACTACTATAATCAAATTAATGCACATTCTAGACACCCGATGCATTTGCATCGGGCTCACAGCTAGTAGTAAATAACTGAAGGATGAAATGATGAAAGTTTCCTTTACCTTTACTTGATGGTTGATGAGGCAAACTGGGGCACTGGTAAAAGATGGTAGTATGGATCCGGACAGCCAGAAAGCAATTGGGGGTTCCACCTAGCCATGTGAGTTAGAGGCCTTCTTTCTGTGCAGTTCAATTTGGCCCTTGCTGCCTAAAGCTGAGCTGTAGATTAGTAAAAGTTAAACAAGCGGTTTAAGCAGGCGCATTCTGAATAAACTCCGGGAAGTTTGTCCAATTCAATTATAAAACTTCTTTAATGAGAAGTTTTATAATTGAATTGGACAAACTTCCCAGAGTTTATTCAGAATGCACCTGCTTAAACCGCTTGTTTAACTTTTACTAATCTACAAGCACCCCTGGTGAGCGGTGCAGAGCTGCTTCTGATAACACTGTGTCATTGAGGAGAATGGGGATCTAATAGCTAAAGCTCTCAAGGACCTGTGCTGATGTCAGACCGTGTGACTGATCACGTGCCAACCTGAGACCTGGAAGCAGGGAGAGACGGCAGCTGAACAAGACGCAGCAAGGCTACAACACCTGGTTATGCTGGCAGCATAACCAGGACAGGTGAGCACCAACTATCCACCGACCCCCTTTCCCCCACTGACCCCTGATACTGCACCAGGAGCGCCCATCTCTGTTTTTTATAATTTAAAGCTGAGCTGTGGCCCTCTTCCTGCACGTCTGCTCCTTTGCCCATTTGGCAGTGTTAAAGACGATATCATATGTACTATATGGCTTCCATATTGTATCTAAAGAAGCCATTTTGATTACTTTATCATGTCTATTCTGACTAGAGACCTCTGTAACAGTTTGTTTAGTGAAGTCAGCACAACTCAGCACATTCTTGTATTTGTCTTTGTTTGTTAGATAAGACCACCAAGCCATATGTAATATTGAGTGTACCGTTCTTATCTTCTGTAACTTTCTTAAAGGGCACTTATTAATTATTCCAAAACTGTCTGTACTGCATATTCATCATATTTGTTAGTGTATGATGTAACCTATTTTTTTCTAAGCTTTCTGTAACGTATATAAGCTCTTGCAACAATAAACGTTGAGCTATTCTCTTGAAGACCAAGTCTGTGTCATCAATTGAGTTATAGCCATTACCAGGTATACCTGTGTAGAGCGCTTTAACAAATCAGTCTACTCTGTTTAGTTGGGATTAGGCAACTTTAACTTTTGGAGGCCCCAGCGAAGATGTTTATCTGTTATATATATTTTTCTCTTTTTTTTACGTTCACCTTGGACTGAACACAAATGTTACCCTTCTCCTGCTGAACATCATACAGATCCGCGGTAAGTTTGAGCCATTGTCTCAAGGTACTGTCTTCTCCAGGAGGGGTTAGCAAGAGCCAGTCTTTGGGGAATTAGAAATGGGAAACTCAGATGGACTGATTTTATTATTTGTTATTTGTTTTGTTATTTGTTATTTGTTCTTAATCTTGTCCTGTGTTGTCTTGTCTTGTCCGGTCTTTTCTTTGATTATCTGTATTGTCTTGTCATACTTCACAGTATTGTTGTATTTGTCTGTATGCATTAATTGTTAATTGTGCAAAACTACTCTTTTCTAAAACCGCTCATATATTCTTGGTGCTTTTATACAAACTTTACAAATCTTCTAATTCTATCACCCTTTCTCTGCTTTTACGGTACTATTTTGTTTTTAAGATCTTGCCAGAACTAATAGGGAAACAGGAGAAGAATTTGAAAAACGGTTAGAGAGCTACAGCCCCCATTCTCTTCCTGCTGCTGAGGTCTGAGCTGCTTCATACGTCACACCTCCTCCCTTTCTCTGCACAGTAAACGTTCTGAAGGTTGAATATTATCCATTATGTGTTGCTCTAATTGTGTTTGTAGCTTGCTATTCCATTGGGAACCCGGCTTCAGCTCTTTCAGCTCTGACCCATTGATTTCATTATTAACTGTACTGCCATCTTTGTTAGATCCTCTAGGATGGGATGCAGGATACACTCGAGTAGCAGGTACAAGATACTTTGAAATAAGGATCAATGCCCATTCAGGAACGATGTCAATGCGATATCGGGGATTGAATGAGCGTGCTATTCAATGCCCCGATATTGAAGGGAGATTGGAGCCGGATCGTGCTGTGTAAACGCACAACTACGATGCGATTTGAAACGTCACCCATTCACTCCCATGTTAAAGGATCGTTCCTGGGTTGGGGGGCGTAGACATCGCACGGACGTTGTATTCCGATATCGCAGCGTGTAAACATCCAATGCGATGCGGGAGAAACGTGCACTAATTGCGCGCTCCCGCGCCATTGAGTTGCGATATCGCAACGATATATTGAAGCGTGTAAACCCACCTTCACTTTTTAAAGGTGTACGCATGTGGGAAAAGTGTGTGTGAAAGAAGGTGATTGGTATGAAACTCTTTGACTGAGCTGAAACCAAATGTTCTATTAATGTTGTGAAACTATGCAGAAAGATCAGAAAACTTGCAGACGGGCTTGTTCTGACCTTGTTTTTCTGGTAGCCTATGGTTTTGCGAAAAACTGTAATATTTTGGTGAAGGCTGTATGCTGAGCAATAATTGTGTTGAATAATCTGCTTAAAGACAGACGCATGTTTTCACAAAGATTAGATGAGAATTGTGCCTTGTATGACAGCAGAAGGAAGGTTAACCAAAGTAAATTATTTCCAAAAAAGTATTACCGTATATACTCGTGTATAAGCCGACCCGTGTATAAGCCGACCCCCCTACTTTTGCCCCCAAAACCTGGGAAAATCTATTGACTCATGTATAAGCCGAGGGTGGACCCTAGCACAAGTATACAGCCCCCAGCAGTGTGGTATACACCAGTCCCAGAGGTAGATACAGCAGCCCCAGTGGTAGTATACACGCAGCCCCAGTAGTATATACAGCCCCAGTGGTAGTATATACAGCCCCAGTGGTAGTATACAAGGCCCCAGAGGTATATACAGCCCCAGTGGTAGTATATACAGCCCCAGTGGTAGTATATACAGCCCCAGTGTTAGTATACAGGGCCCCAGAGGTATATAGCAGCCCCAGTGGTAGTATACAGGGCCCCAGAGGTATATAGCAGCCCCAGTGGTAGTATACAGGGCCCCAGAGGTATATAGCAGCCCCAGTGGTAGTATACAGGGCCCCAGAGGTATATAGCAGCCCCAGCGGTAGTATACAGGCAGCCCCAGTAATGCAGGGCCCCCCCAGCCGGACTCCGGTCACCTGTAAAGCAAACTATACTTATCAGTGTCCCGCTGTCCGCGCCCGCCGCTGCCGACATCGCGATCCTCCATCTTCATGCGACTCCTTCCTGTTTCCTGTGCGCGTCGCAGGGAATGACGTCATTGCCGGCGACGCGCACAGAAACAGGAAGGAGTCGCATGAAGATGGAGGATCGCGGACGGCAGCGGCGAGCGGGTGCGAGCGGGACACTGATAAGTATAGTTTGCTTTACAGGTGACCGGAGAGACGCTGGGGGGGCCCTGCATTACTGGGGATGTGGGGGCTGCTGTATACCGATGTATACATCGGTATGTACCGATGTATACATCGGTATACAGCACTGACTCGCGTATAAGCCGAGGGGGGTACTTTTCAGCCCAATTTTTGGGCTGAAAAACTCGGCTTATACGCGAGTATATACGGTAAATATGTCCTGTATTACTTACTGTATTTAAGTCAAAGTCCAGATCCACAGGTTTACAAACAGAACTCCTAATTAAAATCTATGTGAATATATAGAAAACAGACAAGATATATTAATTTACATTGTACTTGAATCACTGCTTTTGTTTTTCCTTTGAAAAAATTGTTTATAATAGAGCGGAGACAATTGAATTCAAGAATGTGTGAAAGTTTTAATCGCAGCAGCAGGGAAAAGTAGGGGTTTGAGTAGATGGAGGTATTGAGCTGGAGGGACAGCGTCACAGTTGGTACTGATAACTGATATACTCTACGGTATGTTGGAATAGATTTTTTTGCTACTGATTATTATAGTTATTTATTCAGACTTCTGAAACTGGATAGAGCTTAAGAATATAGTGTTGATTGTAATGTTTGCATTGTGATTGGGTGACCACCGGCAAATGTCTAATAATATCATGCCCTGATGTCTTTGTTTGAGGAGAGATGCAAAGTGGGGAAGAATCACAAAACTTAAGTCATTAGACTTGGTCATTGCGTCTCTGCTCAATCAGAGCACATTGTAGATTTGGATTAATGTTAGCTATATCCTCTGAAGGGTTGAGACTTGCTAAAATTGTTGACAATTGTTATAGTCAAGTGTACACTGGGTTTGGACCTCTGGAGCATTATTGAAACACATAGAGTAATAGAGGAATATGGTGTCTGGTGTCCTAGGAAAATACCATTCAGGTGTTTTCTGGATAACAGAAGACCAGAGACCCCAATCCCAGTCTGCAAGATTTTCTGTTTTCCTCATGGGATTCCAGCTATAACATGAGTATTGTGTTAGGTAAAATAATAAAATATGAATTGTAAGATGTGCCACAAGGACAGACCACTAGCTAGAAGGTGATGTTATATTCTTGTATAAAGTTGATTCAGAAAAAGTATAGTTGCATATAGGTGCAAAAAGGTAATACATAATTACAGATATGCAGAAGAAGGGGTGGATTCAGGAATAGGGGTGTCTGCTACAGATAATTCTGATATACATGACAATTGTTTTTTTGGGATTGCATTGTATGTTTTTTTCCCGTAGATCATTATTATTATATAATTATTAGGGATGAGCGAGTCCTAAATTACTCGGAATCGCTAGACCCGCACGAGTCCGAGCCCAGGACTCGGTACTCGTGGCGAGTCTAGCGAGTCCAATGTTAAAGAATAGGGAATATGGATTCGCGAGTCCCGAATAGATAATACAGAGCCTCTTCCCCTGGGTGGCAGGTCCAGGCAGCCTTGAGAACCGGGGGGGGGGGGGGGGGTTCTGTCGGGTCCAGGCAGCCTTGAGAACCGGGGGGGGGGGGGGGGATCGGGGGGTGCTGTTGGACCCGGCGGCCTTGAAAAGCAGGGGGGCTATCAAAGCTGACCTTACCTCCTCCAGCCGCGAAGCAGCCCGCCTGCCGCAAACGACTCGCCGATTTGGACTCGTTACTGAGCGAGTATTCGCTAAAAGACTCGCCGATTCCCGAGTCAGCGAGTCCCTTAAGAATCGCCGAGTAAGAGTCCTAGCGAGTAGACTCGCTCATCCCTAATAATTATTCATCATTGTATGTTTTATTTTTTTTTTCTACTTGCTTAGTCAAGTGTTCACTACAATTAGAATAATCAGGAAATTGGTTTGCATTGACTGCCCAGGAGAGAGAGGTCCAGCTTGGGGAAACCAGGTTGATGGTTTTTTTTTGTTTTTGTTCTTTGGTTTTTTTTTGTTTGAGGCAGGGTGAAGAAGTCCAGCTTGGGAAACCAGGTTGATGGTTTGTTTTTTTGGGTTTCTTTATTGACAAGCTGATGGTAGGGTGAACTGATGAAGGTCTAGCTTGGGGTACCAGTATACTGAAGACAGGGTTAGCGACCTTTGACAGTTACTGGGGAACCAGGTTGCTAGTTTGGATGACAAGCTAGATGAACTAGCAGAAGGTTGCTAGATCAGAGAGGTAGTGGGATGCTGAAGATGGGGTTCGTAACTCATGACAGACGCTATAAAAATTCACAAAGGCTCTTACTGGATCAAGATGGATCCCAGGATCAGTGGGAGCAGGGGCAGTTAATGATGCAGCAATAATGTTAGGGGAAAAAAAAAGAAAGAAGCGGGAAATGCCTAGATGGGTAAATTGGGTTGTTTTGATATGGCCTGTTGGAGGCAATTCATCCGTGTGAATGACCAGTGGATTCAGAAGCACGGATACGGGTACCAGGTAAAGTCCTGGATCTGGGCTTCTGAACGCCACAATCCCCTTTTAGATTATAGATAATGGTAACAATTAATTTGGACATAAAATAGACCAAAGCAGCTCCACTGTCACCTGTACCTGTGTACTTCTTTCCTTGCACCCAGAAAATGAACAAGTACAGTTGATCATGCACACCAGACAGACCAACTTGTTTACAGTAACACTGTCTCTGTTGGGGTTTTTGTTTGAGGAGAGATGCAAAGTGGGGAAGAATAAGTTATAGGTAGCACAAACTGAAGTCATTTTGACTTGATTATTGCTTCTCTACTCAATCAAGACACTTCACAGCTGACAGAAAGAAAGCAATCAGTAAAGCAATACAACCTACCACTGAAAGAGTATTAAGCACCTTCTTAGGGCTGGTGGGTTACTGCAGGGGGTGGATTTCTTCAGCATCAAAGAAAATGCAGCCACTGTATCATGTGTTGGCAGAGTGCAATAAGAGCAAACCCTATGAAATCACACCAGAAGCAAAAGAGGGGTTTGACATGCTGAGGAATGACATTCTCTCTGTCCCAGCACTAGGAATTCCAAATTTATTAATTTAATGTTATAAATTGGGGGGACATGCCAAAGGAGTATTACATTTATTGCCTGATACTGATGATGACTTGACAAATTAAATTGAACGCAATTGTTTTGAACTAATAAACATTGAAACACAGCCATTGGCAAATGTACAAGAGACCCCAATCCACGATGCAGACTTGGAACTTTATGTAGACTCTCAGAAGGCTGAGCTAAAGGCTCTGACAGAGGCTTGTATTATGGTGGAGGGGCTTGGGGAGTATTTTTTGTTGATAACCGTTACGCTTTTGGTATTTGCCATGATTACGGCCCTGTATGGAAAAGCAGTTACCTTGTGGAATCTTCAGGGAAACCCATTAAGAACGCAGACTCAGTGGCGCAACTCCTTAGAGCACTTGAGTTACCCTAAAAGTTGCTATAGTTAAAGTGCAAGCTCACTCAAAGGAGCGCACCAAGGAGGCCGAAGGAAATGACCATGCTGACAGGGCAGCTAAAGCTGCAGCCCTGCTCCCTCTCCTGATAGGGATGTACTCTATGTGTCTCTGGGACAGTGGACGCTGAACTCCTAGGGTGCCTGTAAGCTCAGGCCGCTAAACAGAAGAAAGAAGAATGGAAACATGAAGATGCCCGAGAAGAGGATCCAATAGAAACATCACTAGGTAGCACCTTGGTTCCACTATGCTGCTGCTAAGTATATACACGGTTGTGTGGTCTGTGCATGCCATAAAGTGGGAATAGCGGTTGAGACAGAAATGTGCGCTAAGGCTACTCTACCCATTTCAGCCACTGCAGATTGACTTTGTTCAGCTTCCGAAGGTAGGCGCCTATGAGTATGTGTTGGTCTGCATAGACCTATTCTCTGGATAGCCAGAAGCATGGCCTACTGCCAAGGCCACTGCCCAAACTGTTGCAAATAAATTATTATACATTGTATTCTGTAGGGGTAAGGCCAAACAAAAAAGACTGGGTTATGTCCATGTGAGATACTATTTGAGGAACCACCAAAGACAGGATTGTATTTTCCTCAGCAGTTACAGACATTACACTCTGATATGACAGCATATGCAGGAGCTTTAATTATTATAATAATAATTTTATTCATTTGTATGGTGCTAGTAATTCCAGAGCACTTTACATATATCAGTACAAACAGCTTTACAAAATGTATTACACCAAACTCACAAATGTGTTTTCAGTTCCAATCTAGATCCCTCTTCCTTGGAAGGTACACACTCCCTAAAACCTGGTGACCTGGTCACAGTTCGTGAGGAAAGCTTGCAACCCAGATTTGAAGGGAAGACTATCTGGATCCATGCATCCCACTGCAAGATGTTTCACAAAGACTAAAGAGATAACCTCAGGGGAGTATTGTTCATTACTCTTGTTTTTCTTCAATACTTTCCTTCCCAGAACAGCAGAAGGTGAACTTAAAGGGAACCAACCACCCCAAATGACCCCCCCGGACTGTTAATATGTGTCCCTACACCCAGCACACACATTTGGGGCAATCGTTTTTGCTACAAAAAACTGTTTAGTAGAAGCTAAGATATAGCTGTATAAAGTTTAAAAAATGTTGCCGACTGGGTGTTACCTAGCTTGTCCTCCTGCAGTGTTCATGTGCCTGTCAGCCTCCTCTCCCCCTCTCCCTTCAGTAAAGCCCTGCCCTTTCAGCCTCTCAGGTTTCAGCCTTTCAGGTTTGCCTTCTGTTATCATAAACATTGAGACTCCGTGCAGCAGCCTGTGACGAGGCTGAAAGGGCAGGGCTTTACTGAAGGGAGGGGGGGAGAGGAGGCTGACAGGCACATGAACACTGCAGGAGGACAAGCTAGGTAACACCCAGTCGGCAACATTTTTTAAACTTTATAAAGCTATATCTTAGCTTCTACTAAACAGTTTTTTTTAGCAAAAACGATTGCCCCAAATGTGTGTGCTGGGTGTAGGGACACATATTAACAGTCCGGGGGGTCATTTGGGGTGGTTGGTTCCCTTTAAGCAGTGGGAAAGAGGAGGGATGCAGCAGAAAAAGGTAGCCAAACAGGGAAACTCACAATGGGACGAGGATCCACCACAACAATAGGCAGGAAGCAAATGAAGGTTGATTTAGGAAAGTCGATAGAAAGTTCGATTGGGCTTTGGAAAAATAATGGGAACTGATTACGAGCTGATCAGTTCACTTGGCAGGTGTTGATAGAGGAGTGGGGAAGGATAAAAAAGTATGTGAAAAGGTGTGAAGGTAACATATGAAAGAGACAGGAAAGCGTTGTTGGATCTTACAGGTTTGTTATTCTCCAGGTTGAATAATCTCTTTAAGGGTGTAGGTGGATGAATAACTGGAATAATTAGTTTTGTAATCCAGGGAGCATCTATAATACTAGTTATTGGCCTTGTTCACACTCACCTGCGTTTTTGGCACTCTCTGCGTTTTTCTGCAGTTTTTCAAAAACGCAGGTGCGTTAACGCAGGGTGCAATTGAGTGTAGTTGTGTTTTTCACCTCCACTTGTGTTTTTTTCCCCCAGTCCAAAAAATGCTGCATGCAGCGTTTTTTGGGTGCTGGAAAAAAACGCAGGGGTTGTTTCCAAAAACGCATGCGTTTTTTTAACATGGGCCCCTATGGGAAACGCATGCGTTAACGCAGGGCACATATAGGCACCTGCGTTAACGCATGCGTTTCCCATAGGGCCCCATGTTAAAAAACACATGCGTTTCTATAACATGGGGCCCTATGGGAAACGCATGCATTTTTAAATGGCACATTTATGCACCCTGCGTTAAAGCATGCGTTTTTGCCTGCGTTTTTGGGCAATAAATGACTAAGTGCAAAAAAGTGTAAAATCCTTTCAGACACACAAGGGACACTTTTTGGCACTTTTAAAAAAACGCAAGTGGTTTTTTCCCTGCTGAAAAAAGCGCAAATATAGTGTGAACAAGGCCATTGCTATACTGGTAAAGTTATTTGTGATGCTTGTGAAGAAAATTCTAAGGACTAACTGCAAATGTTTTTCAGGTAAATGCAAAATGAAAAAGAATAGAGATAAAGATACTGAAGCACTCCGTACTCAAGTGCTCCTGACTTATGTTACTACCCCAGGACGCAAGTGTGTGCTGTGCAACAAAAGGACTTTGGCGGAACTTTCCAACTGCACTTATTATGGAAATCCTCTGGATTCACCTCCACCACCAAAGATACAAGAAAATGAGAACTACAGCATTGTGTGAAACATTCAATATCATGGACTTATGATAACTCACAGTCTAAAATATATCATATGTTTTTTTTCCACAGTTTTTTCCTTAAATTCATAAACCCCTCAAATTACTCAATATACTAATCTTTAGGTTAGGGGGTGTTGAGGGATGGAATAGGCCGGCTAAAAGGGTCTTCCTGAATGATCGCACTCCATAATATGCGTAGGAAGTAGCCTTGCGTATTGTGTAGTAGGGCGGGCTCTGCGGACCTAGGAGTAGGCAGGGATAGGTCAAGAATAGAAATGATAAAAAGAGGGAACTGTTAAAGACGATATCATGTGTACTATATGGCTTCCGCCATATTGTATCTAAAGAAGCCATTTTGATTAACGTATATACTCGTGTATAAGTCGACTCGTGTATAAGCCTACCCCCCTACTTTTGCCCCAAAAATCTGGAAAAACCTATTGACTCGTGTATAAGCCGAGGGTGGACCTCAGCACAGGTATACAGCCCCCAGCAGTGTGGTATACAGGCCCCCCCCAGTGGTATACAGGCCTCCCCAGTGATAGTATACAGCAGCCCCAGTGGTAGTATGTAGCATCCCCAGCAGCCCCAGTGGTAGTATACAGCAGCCCCAGTGGTAGTATATAGGAGCCCCAGCAGCCCCAGTGGTAGTATACAGCAGCAGCCCCAGTGGTATATACAGCCCCAGTGGTGTATACAGCCCAGTGGTAGTATATTGCAGCCCCAGTGGTGTATACAGCCCCAGTGGTAGTATATTGCAGCCCCAGTGGTGTACACAGCCCCAGTGGTAGTATATTGCAGCCCCAGTGGTGTATACAGCCCCAGTGGTAGTATATTGCAGCCCCAGTGGTGTATACAGCCCCAGTGGTAGTATATTGCAGCCCCAGTGGTGTATACAGCCCCAGTGGTAGTATATTGCAGCCCCAGTGGTGTATACAGCCCCAGTGGTAGTATATTGCAGCCCCAGCGGTAGTATACGGCAGCCCCCGTAATCCAGGGCCCCCCAGCCTGACTCCGGTCACCTGTAAAGGAAACTATACTTATCATACACAGTGCCGCTGTCCGCGCCCGCTCGCACCCGCTCGCAGCTGCAGTACGAGATCCTCCATCTTCATGCCTCTTCTTCCTGTTTCCTGTGCTCGTCGCAGGGAATGACGTCATTGCCTGCGACGAGCATAGAAACAGGAAGAAGACGCATGAAGATGGAGGATCGCGTACGGCAGCTGCGAGCGGGTGCGAGCGGGCGCGGACAGCGGCACTGTGATAAGTATAGTTTCCTTTAGAGGTGACCGGAGTCAGGCTGGGGGGGCCCTGCATTACGGGAGCTGCTGTATACCGATGTATACATCGGTATGTACCGATGTATACATCGGTATCCAGCACTGACTCGCGTATAAGCCGAGGGGGGTACTTTTCAGCCCAATTTTTGGGCTGAAAAACTCGGCTTATACGCGAGTATATACGGTAGTTTATCATGTCTATTCTGACTAGAGACCTCTGTAACAGTTTGTTTAGTGAAGTCAGCAAAACTCAGCACATTCTTGTATTTGTCCTTGTTTGTTAGATAAGACCACCAAGCCATATGTAAGCCCGAGTGTACCGTTCTTATCTTCTGTAACTTTCTTAAAGGTCACTTATTAATTATTCCAAAACTGTCTGTACTGCATATTCATCATATTTGTTAGTGTATGATGTAACCTATTTTTTTCTAAGCTTTCTGTAACGTATATAAGCTCTTGCAACAATAAAAGTTGAGCTATTCTCTTGAAGACCAAGTCTGTGTCATCAATTGAGTTATAGCCATTACCAGGTATACCTGTGTAGAACTCTTTATTAAATCAGTCTACTCTGGTTAGTTGTAATTAGGCTTGAGCCTATTCCAGGTGTTGCTCCTCCGTGGCGGCTCCGGGCTCTGATATACTGCTTTGCCGTCAGTGGTGTTGAATAGGGCAAGAGGACCTGCAATCCTCTGCCCTCCAGATTTAGCTGACAGGACTTCAGTACCCGAACAACCACGGACTCCGGCGTCTGGATTCTAGTGCTTTCCTCCGGGGAAGCTCGGTCACAGCTCTACTCCCCGAGTTCTCCTCGACTCCTCTGTCTCACTAGTGTTTTCCATCCAGGGATGAGCTCCAACCGGATCCAGTCCCCAGGACGTCTGTACTACTCAACACTCTGTAACATTCCCCTGACGTTCTCTAACTTTCTGTCTAACCTCCTCCGGGCCAGAATTAATAGGAAAGCTCCACTAAAACTTGGTTCAGCATGCTGGTGTTACCTGACAAGGGGACCCCTTCTTGCTTCCAGGCATGACATCACCCCCTGTGAGGGAGGTAATGTCACTGTGGCAAACTGACCCCTGGGCTGCCACACCCGTATTTTTGTTGGCCGTCTCACTAGTGAAGAGTAAGTTCAGGGCTAGCCGTTGACTAAGTATCCTGCTCAGCAATGAAGTGAAAGAACCCATATAGGGACAACAGGGAGCTTTGGGTTCAGTCTCAGATGAGTGTAGGAGGTATTACTTTCCTCTCTTTCTACCATCGGAGTCCACTATTGCTTATGTGTCCCCGGTGTGCCCTCTTTGGGAGTGTCTGGGTGAACCCTGGTAGTCATAGCATGACATATAAGCTGCTGACTGAGAGTTGAATGTTTTGATGAGCTTGATTCAGATGAATGCTTAGAGTGCTTGATGGGTCTAGCAATTAAAAAGTAAAAATGTTTAAGGGAGTGCTGCACTATAGAACAGGTACACCACAGGAGAACCACTACTATAAGGACATTTTAATGATAAAAAAATTATAATAAAAATGCACTTGTCATACCTTTCCCGGTGGTTGTCTGGAATTTGCTCTATAATAATAAGTTTCAATTAGTGATGAGCGATCATGCTCACCAGTACTCGGTGGTCTCCCGAGCATCTCAGTGCACCGAGCGAGCACTGAGTACCGGCGAGGTGCTCGGGTTCATCCATAATCATAATTGATCTGACATAAATTGACTGCTCCATTGAGTAAACAATGGGAGCTGGTACCTCAAGGAGAGCAGAATGAAAGTTAGTCTCTCTCTGGGGGACACTGCAAGATGTTTAATGTTGTGACAATTTGAAAAAGCCCAGCCTCCTGCCCTGTCACGGAAATACTCATTTTATAGCCGAATGTGTGTGGGTGAAGCCTAACACTCATTGATAACATTGGGCTCGGTGCTCGGATCGAGCACCCGAGCATCTCGATATGTTCAACCCGAGCATCGAGCACCCAAGCATTTTACTGCTCGCTTATCACTAGTTTCAATGAGTCTGAATTTTTATTATGGTTAATAAAGAAGTGTCTGGATATGCTATGGTTTTGTACTCCTTCTCTAGTATCATGCCTATGGGTATTTAATCACTTTCTCATTGTCTGATTTGTCTGTTCCACATACTGAAATCCACATGTACATTCCAGCATGTAGATGACGTACAATAAACCACAATCTAATGTTTCTCTTATGAAAAATTCCTCCCCAGTTGTATTAGATTAAAATAGTTGGATTTTATTTGGGGTACTTTTACAACATTGACACAGGCGGTGTCCACACCTTAAAACCCCCACATTGTCAGATGTAGTTGACTTCATATTTCCAAGATTGACCATTGGAATTTGACTAGGGGCAACCAATTTTTTTAGATTCCGGTTTCTTCTGAATATGACAAAAGCTTGCTTTGGTAATGAAGATGATAGGATTGGATCACAACTCAAAATATTCCTATGTTTACTTATACATTATTTAATAATCCTGTGATCCATTGAATGTAGCAATGAGACTGTTTCTATAATTGGCCTTTTTACTGTCGTCCTTCTCATCATCTTGTTTTCTCATTTTTACTTGTTTATTCCTGTGTCCAAAGTTATTATGCACAAGAGCCCTCCCTCTCTTTCTTATCTCTTGATAGATCTAGATTTCTGAGATAATGTCTCTGGAATCTGTGCAATTCTTTCCTCAGCTTTTAGACTTATGGTGGGTTTACACACACCAATCATTGTATCCAATCTCTGAACCAATCTCTGGTTGCAGTGAAATCATGGACACATAGTTCCATTTTGTGGCTGTGTACAACATGGAGCAATCTGTCCATGATTTCACTGCAACCAGAGATTGGTTCAGAGATTGGATACAATGATTGGTGTGTGTAAACCCACCATTAGAATCCCATAATGAGCGATCTCTCTCAGAATTAAGTTGCTGGAAACTGCAGTTCATTTAAAGAATTGTTTGTGTTAACAATTGTCCTAGGGCTCTCTCGTGAGATGCAGGTCTTGATACATTGGTCATGTGATTCAGCACTTCTTGCCATTGGAGTGACACTTTATCAGAGAATTCACCTTTTGTAGTCTCTAAATTCTCCATAACTTTCCATGTGGGCTTGACAGAGTGTTTCGCCCCTTATGTTAACTGTGGATCAAGATTGGAATCCTGTTCCCATGGCGTTAAATCTGGCAGAGAGAGTGTGCTCTTTTCCTCAGACGTGATAGGTCTCAGGGCTGGGGGAGACTGTGCTGAGATTGCTACACACACTAATACTTTGTATAAGCAAGTAGGTGCAGGAGCTGTCCATTGCAGAATCTTTATGGAAGCTGCGATCTGGCTTGGCTCCATAGGCAGATCACCTTTTTACTTGACTCTAAGGACAGGTCATCCTTTTTTATTATTCCGTCCTCACAAGTACACTGCCTGTGTAAGGTGTTTATGCAATCATTTCTAATGATGTCCATATGGACTGTACTCACATGCTGTAAAAGTGTCATTGGATAACACGAAATTCAGCTGCTAAAATGCATGTAAGAAGTCTTCAGAATATATAGTTTATTTTTTTTTTTTTTTTTAGAAATCTTGAGTAATGCACAGTACAGCAGGTAAAAAGTATGATTCTTAGAGGTATGAAGATGTGAATAAAATGGCTGACTGAGCACAGAAAATGGAGGAGGGAGGGGCAACTGACATCTGAGAAGCTGCAGGGAGTGGGAGTACACAAAGTTCAAAAGTGGCAAACCACTGCATAGCAATGTGGAGCCTACTGGGACGGGTACTCGGTACCGGACCGGGGTATCACGGGGGTTATCACGGTGGTCTTAATCCGGACCATATCCCGGGCCCACAAGTTATGGGTTTGGGGGTTGTTTACAGGGGAGAAAGTCATGACGCCACCCGTGGTATGTGGTCAGGGTGACCACCGCTGCTGCAGAACCTCCGGGGATGATGTTTGGCAGCCGGTGATGTAACGTCTCTCCACGGCCAGAGCCTGGTTCCCCGGGGCAGTGGTGATGATAGTCTATGGATGATGCAGGGCAGGGGTAGCGGTAGAGATGATAACAGTTTGTGAGGGAGAGTAGGGCTCAAGCGCCAGGATCATACAGACTCACGGTTTTGTAGTTTTCCAAGTCTTTACTGTTGATGGTATTCAGTAAGTATTGTCCACAGAGTCTGTACCGGGGCCGGGTTGCTCCCACCCTGGCTGGATCCTTGGCTTCCTACTTCTGCGCTGTGTGTGTGGTCCTGCTGCCGCTTTAGCGAGACTGCCGGCCCTGTCTCATCTCACGGGTATCAAACTTGCTAGGCAACTTGAGTCTTATCTCTGTGTTTCTGACCCCGCCGTGTTGCTTCGCTGTGGTACAGTGAAGATATATAATCTTCACTAATCCAGTGTTTTCTGTGCTGCTTGTGTCAGGCACAATTTCGGATCCGGTATCCGGTCTTTGCGCTCCTCTGGGGTGAGTCTCAGGGGACTCGGCCTCCCAGGTGTGTTCCTCTCTGCTCTGTCTCCTTTTCCTTAGACCCAGGCTTGGCCTGGAACTGGACAGTGAACCGTGGGGTGAGCCCAACGCAGCCCTTCTACACCCAGGTCTCTCTTCCTCAGTGCTGCTCCGCACTGAACTAACTGCCACTTCCTCTCCACCCAGAGTATATACAGAAGCAGCTTTAGCTCCCCCTTCTGGCCTAGAGGCTCTAGTATAGTGTTGTGGGTTGTGTGGGGAATTAACCCTTGGTGCTGTTACTGTGGCACATTAACCACTGGGGTTAACACTGTATAAATCCCAAGTTGGGTGACATGATATAGGCCACCTGTGATATATAAAACGCCTGGGTCATACATCTCATGCCTGAAAGAATAGCCCAAAACTTCTGTTTGTGTTTATAATTCACCTTCTATTGGACATATGTTGAACCTCGGAAATAGGTCAATTACAATGTTGTGAACCTGGCAGCCCCAGACCAGATCAGCACACAGAACCAGAGGGTTAATATGCCCTCCGGTCCGGTGTACAGCCTGACGCAGCTCATGATTCAGGACCGCAGCTCACAAGAAGTAAGCCGCGGCCCTGAAATAACAGCGGCATGCAGCTGCAGGTATCCGGTTCCCGAATCCTCCCGGAACGGGGCAATCCAGCCCCATAGGCTCCCATGCTAGGGAGAGCTGGATTGCCCAGGATCCGGGAGGATCCGGGCGAACCGGGAGGATCCGGGAGAAGGCAATTAGGGGAGATTTTTCTCCTCGGACACAAAAACGTTGCAAGCAACGTTTTTGTGTCCATGAGAAAAATTTGAATTCTCCCAGATTCTCCTGGAGAGATAGAAACCGGATGGCAGAGAGGTGCCATCCGGCTCCATAGGATACTATGGGGCCAAAATCTGGTCCGGGTCTGTCTGGCTCAAGCTGACAGCCACGGATCGGATCACACCTGCAGTGTGAAGCCGGCTTTAGACATTCAAAGCCAGATTAAAACACAGGGGTGTGTCTGACTTCCCACATGCTTCCACTCAAGGATTTGTTTCAGATGTAAGGGCAGGGACACACTGTCCAATAGACATCCGAGTCTCTTGGACAAGACTGGGATGAGGCTGAAGCAGTGACCCCGAACGGCCTCTCCTGTCAGGACGGGGAGTGTGCAGCTGCACAAAAACACAGGCAACTGACAGCCCCGTCCACAGAGGGAGAAGCCATTCCGGGTCACTGCTTCAGCCTCATCTGAGTCTCGTCCGAGAGACTTGGATGTTTATCGAACAGTGTGTCCCTGCCCTAATGGTGGAGTCTGTTTATTTGACTTGTGATCAGTGTTGGAGGATGCAGTTCTCTAAAGTATGGCTCTGAGCAAGCTCAGCTGAACTCTAATCTTCTGCAGGTGGATTTCTGCAATTACAGGACTGTACTAAATGTTATTGTGTTTCTTTTATCTCAGGAAGGCTCCTGTTATATTAAGGCTGCGTTCACACATTGTGTATTTGTGCACGCCTTTCTGCGCGCGCTTTCAAAATACGCAATGTGCTTTTTGTCTGCCTGCAAAGTGAATGTGAAATTCACTTTGCTGTGCAGACAGTGCGTAAAAATATGCGCTTTTATAGGGAAAAGCGTCTGTGTAAAAAGAATGACCTTGTCAATTCTTTACTCAGCAGCGCCTGGGCTTTTTCCTATAAGGGCTGGCGCTACTGCATCTGATGTCACAGAGGGGAGGAAGAATCCTGTGTGACACCTGTGACCGCCCATTTGATATGGCAGTGTATTAATATACACTGCAAAATCAAAGTTAAATAAAGACAAATGTATTAAAAATAATAAAGAATGAAATACTTACGCTCCGACGGGTGTTCCGGTGTCCGGGAGCCAGGAGCCGCCGCTGGAATTGCCCTGCTAGGACCTGTGGTGATGTCAGAGGGCATGTATCACATGACCGCAGGTGGCCAATCAGCGCTCGGGACATCACTCTGACATCACGGCAGGTCCTGGCAGGACGATACATCGCCTGCCTCTGCACCGGAGAAAAGGAGTCGGAGGGTAAGTATTTGAGTCTTTATTATTTTTCATACATTTGACTTTATTTAATTTAGGTTTCGCAGTGTATATTAATACACTGTGAAAACTAATGGGGGGTCACACACGTCACAGGGGTGAGGAGGAAGCAGGATCCTTCCTCCCCTCTGTGACATCACCTGCGCTTTGTGGGGTGAAGAAAGCGCGGTGTGTGAAAGCCCCTGCGTATTTTGTTGCGGCAAAAAGCGCAACAAAATACGAAAATGTGTGAACGTAGTCTAATTCTGTACTGGTTTATGGAACCCTTTAATAAACCAGCTGCACTTTAAATGAAGAAACGTTCCTACCATTACCTTGCAAACCATGCTAAGCACGTAATCCCAACCCATACAGTGAGCAGATTATTACAGAACTGATCTGTGGTGAGTGCTTGAAATTTACAACATGTGAATTTCTCAGGCACTGACGCTGAGTTTTATGTGCAGATATTTTCCATAGACTTGCATTAGATATGGAAAACCCTGGGGGAAAAAGTATTACAATTTACATAAGCGGTGCAAAAATTCTGCAACAAAAAAAAACCATACCAAAAGCTGATAGTGAGAATGTAACCTCAGTGTCGTACCCCTGTATCATTCATCATCTCCAGACCAATATACACGCTGCTTTTCTGCTTTCCTGCAAGTAAATGCGGACAAGAGATATGCATAACTTATGGACCATTATAAGGCATGGTCTTTTACTATAAAGTTAGTAAAATAACCCTTGAGAACCAATGCAACATAAATGCAAATATATTATACCACAGAGAGCAAACCTGGAACAGAAACATTTTTTTTTATTTCACAGCGCAGTCAATTTTTGAAGTGAACACGAGTCCTGGGTCTATTATAAGAAATCACAATTCTGTTGAGTCAGCAGGGAATTCAGCATATAACAAATCCCTTTGGATACTTTGCAATAAATCATACTTAGCTGTAAACTCCACTAACAATTTAAGGAAGAGATATTATGTCAGTGTTACAAGGGAGGATTTTTCCAAGCAAATAATGTTTTAAAGACGAATACAATAAAACGGTATTAGCCTTTGGCAAGCGGCGTGTTGTTATGTGCTATGGAGTGTGCGGAACAACTGCAATGCAGATCTTAATCTCTTCTGCTATATGATTAATCCTATTCTCTTGCTCTGGAAGGAAGGTTTACAGACAGTATGAATGAAACATTTTCCAAATCACTAAAGCTAATTTATCATTCTCCCTGATAATTGAGCAGTTATATCCAGATAATCTCTCTATTAAGACTGATACACTTGCGTATAACAATTAATAAAGTAAATGCACTGTGATCATTTAGCTTATTTATATTTATTGTGTAGATTTAATAGTCAGGCAGGCTCTAATTCATGATAAGTGGGTGAAGATTTCATTACATAACATAAATCATTCACTCTCTGCTGAAAGGTGCTGTATAGTGATGAGCGAGTACTATCGTGCTCAGGTGCTCGGCACATGTAACCAGTAGTGATGCTTGGACGGGCTCGACTCTATTACTGAATATAATGGAAGGGAGTGGGAATTTTTCAGGAAGATCTTTTGGAAAAATGCTTGAGTTCTCCTTTGACTTCCATTATACTTGGTAATCGAATCTCTCCCATCAGAGCGCACAACTGCTTGTTATGAGCACCCGTGCATGGTGTTGTGTAGAGAGGCTGAGCAAAATAAAATGAGTTCTTTGCACTTTGAGGGATTAACTCAAAGTGCCCTTAAAGGGAGCCAACCCCCAGGATTTAACCCCCTGTAAATCAGTGCAGCAGGTGACTGACATGTGCGGCATATCATGACTATTTGTTTTTTTTTATTCCTCCCTTGTGGGCTTGTCTTTCTGCTGTAAACCAAACATCACCTGGATGACTATGGATGAGAGGGAGGGGGTTCAGCTCACAGCAGAATGATAAGCCCATGAGGGAGGAATAAAAAAACCCCCAGATAATCATGTCATGCTGCACACGTCAATCATCTGCTGCACAGAAATCCTGGTGGTTGGCTCCCTTTAACACACATTTTCCATAAATGAGGTGATGTAACAATTGCAGCAAGCACACTGCTATTAAACACAGCTTCAGGTAGTGGTGGATGATGCTTTAATAACGATCCTTCTCTTCATATAAGGTCTCCAGCAAATAATGCATTAAAGTCTCTGTCCTCTCTGCTACATCCCCTGTGCATAGATATAGATGTCTATGCACAGGGAACGAGCAGACTGAGAACAATCTCAGCTCTGCTACATCAGGCAGCAGGCGGGCTCTAGGACCCTGGAGCTGCGGCAGCCAGCACACAGAGCAGACAGCCTGACTCATTACTGTGCGAGTTTCCCAGCGATTACTTGCACAGTAAAGGAGTCCAATGCAAGTCAATGCCAATCCTAGTTTTGTCAGTCTCCGACAAAACTAGGATTGCTTCAGGCTGAAGCTTCCGAGACACATCTGCGATTTGTAAATCGCACATTACTCTCTATTACTCGCTTCCCCATTCATTAACATTGGACTCGCTACACTCGCAACGAGTAGCGAGTCCCGGGCTCGGACTCGCTAGAGTCAAGCGATTCCGAGTAATTTAAGACTCGCTCATGACTAGTGTGCACAAAAAAATCATTGGACATCATCCTAACAAAGGTTTAAATATAAATGTTCACTTCAATATGTGATATTTAGACAGAATGATGAATGGGAAATGACACTGACAAATGAGTACAGAATAAGGAAAGCAATGCGTAGTCTACTTTCTTAAGTGTCCAATTATTCTTTCTTACAGCAAGAGTTTTTTTGGATGTACTATGGCCCTGGTATGATTACTACTGCTAAATTACAATTTTAAAGAGAATGTATTGTCAGAAAATTATCTATTGTTTAAACCCAATTCTTATGTTAAACATATTTTATCAATTTTTTTAATATTTTCCATGTCAATAATAATTTTTGTTATTTTTCATTTATTAATAAACATCCATTAATTTTTACTCTTGCTACTAAGCCGCGTGTTACTCTTTGTATTCCCTGTTTTCTAGAGATTACTTTTCAGTAGTTATGTCATTATCACAATGGCTGTATTACAATGAAAGGTAAGCTTACAGTTCTGCAGTGGAGTCCTTGCACCACTTCCATTAGTCTTTAAAGCTACTCCCACTTAGTAGTCAAAACATTAGCAAAAAAAAGATGGCGTTACACATTTTTTTTATTTTATCATCTTAAAAACGACAGACATTGGTGACACTTCTGCTATAGATTACCTTTTCTAAATAGTAAGAGCAATATCAACAAAATACACACAACATCTACAGAGCTATGCCAACTCAGATACATAATTGTGTTGATGTTCCGGGTGGGAAGCCAATCAGGGCGCATAAAACATCCACAAGTTGAAGACACAAGGGCTTGTCATTGACTGGCTTAAGTCAAAAGCTGCTTAAGTCACATGTCCCTCAGGATATAAAAAGCGTCCATTTGCCGTTATCGCCATTTTCAGAGTGTTACATCTTGGGGACAGTGCTGCTGCCCACTCTGTGCTGCTCCATCCATTTCCATCTGTGCTTCACAAAGGATAGCTAGCCAATAGATTGCATTTTAGATACAATAGGAGGGTGAGAACATCTATCCAGAGATACTAAAGGATGAGTACTAAATCTTTGTGAGTTACCAAAACCGCATTTTTTTTGCATACAGCATGTGATTGTCAAATCTTTGGGTTCTCCCCTAAAGAGCTGTTTATAGTCTCAAAGCAGTGATTGCCAAAGCCTTCATTTCTCAATAAGGCTGTGTTTGGCCTCAAACCAGTGATTGCCAAATCATTTTATTTTCACCTAAAAGGCTTTTTTTTGGGCCTAAAAGCAGTGATTTTCAAATCCTTTCCTTCTAGAGGAGGAATGTATCTGCACCGATGCCCAAAGTCTTCTGGAGTTGGATGAAGGAATGGACGAAGTAGGGTGCCATCAGAATCCAGACCCTCATTATCAGACATTAATCCACTTCAGTAGAGGCAAAAAAAACAATTTGGAATGAATTGCCACATGGCACCATGCATTATTCTTGCAGTTACTGCACTAAAACTGTCCCTAGTGAGCCTCATCGAACATCATCCACCACATCGTCGGCGACATTGCCATTGCCCATTTACATTAGGCGACGGCGACAACTCTGAATGGTCGCCTGGCTTCACATCAGAGCTCTGAAGTCAGGCGACCATTCTTGGGCGATGTGTGCTGATCGCCCTGTGTAGCATCTCATGAGCGATGTCAAGGGCGACAGCACACAACGCCTATACCTTTCTGGTAGGCGGTCCAGGGCGTATTTACTACCTTTGCTGGTGTGCATGGATTGGTGGCAGCTTGAGCGTTCCGATTGGTTGTCTTGTTCCACGGCGCCATATTTGATGATGTGTGCGTCCAAAGGTGTATTACCCAGGAGCGTACATACTGTACAGTAGCGCATTGATGTCGCCTCTGTGTTTGCGGCTGTGTTCAAAAGTGCAGCGATGTGCGACGGCCACAAATATGTGTTAACATAAAACGCAATTGTCATTACATCTCAACTAATGTCTACATGAGCTCTGTAGTGGCAGCCTTCCTGTGTAAAGTACATGACGCACAAGCATACAGTGAATCCTTTTGCTTTTGCGGCGCCTCTGGGCCCCCGTCAACATGTGACATATCTCCCATGCGTTCATTCGCCAGAACGTTGTCAATCTTTTGGCGCCGCCTTCCTGGTGCTTTCGCTTCCGCTGCAGAATAGGAAAAATGGCGGCACCCAGGCGAGCTGCAGTGTGGGGAGAGCCTGAGCTCCTTATTTAATTGATATATGTGACACCAGGGATTACTGGTGTCACCAGCACCACACCCATCCAAGCCTACACAAGCAGGCTGTCCTGCGGAGGGTGCAGAGGCGGCTGGAGAGGAGGTAGGGGGTTGTGCGCAGCCCTAAGCAGATCTTCAAGAAGATCGCAGATCTTAAATTCAAGACGCCTAGGCGTATCAACAGACTGCGTTACAGGATTGCCCAGATGAGTGGTGAGTAGCATGACAACATACGCATACCCTTCTGTGTAAAGAAAGACATATGAAGGCAAACACATGCCACTGTACACCCCAACATATATAGGGGCAATGTATGTGAGAGCTGCTTCATGACTCTGCAGCTGCAGGATCATCTTCCTGCCACATCCACATACACCCTATATTCCCCTGTAACCTATATGTCTACTTTATATAGCCAAATATTGTTTGTCATATATGTTTACCCTACCCACATATGACATAATGTTGGCCTATTCTGCCCTCCTTTCAATCTCAACCATCCTGACCTAATGAACTGCAAACAGCACTGTTTATTAAGTCCCCACATATGTGGCCATGTTGTTATTGAGATTAAGTATGTTGTTGCCTCAACAGGTAGGGACAGAAGGCCTGAGCATCCCCCATCCCCTGCTGTAGGACCACCACCAAGCCAACCAGGCTCGCCAGCCGAACCACCACCTGGAACGCCACCAAATCCACAAGGGCCCACATCACCCCACAGAACATCAGGATCAGAAAGGACCCCCAGGGCTGCACCCACCCCACCCTTTGAAGGCGAGTTTCTCGAGTGGTGGGAATTCCGCTCAGTGGTCCCCTCAGGACCCCACAAACGGCCAAGAAGGTGTGTGGAATGTGAATATTACTCGTATATACTGTGCACTATATCTGTCTTTCTGTTGTTTTTGGGCGTGATTTTGAAGGTAGGGACCTTTGTTATGGGCAAAACAAAAACACATATGCTTATCTCATTACAGATGACTCAAGGCAAGGGGTGGACTGGGCAATAAGCCCCTCACCATCCCCACCCCCCCCAAATGGTGGGTCCACATCCCCCTGGTAAGTGCAAACACTTCTATGGAAACACACCTGCTATGTGTCCTACACATGTTGCTGATGTTGATGTTCTGTATACTCTGTAGGTGGCCCATCCCTGCAGGACCTGGAGGCGGCCCATGATGAAGTGGCGTTGAAGCTGAGCCAATTACGCCACCTTATAGAGGAGTATAAACGGGCCCATCCCACCTCTGCCCCTCAAGAACCCCAGCATCTACCTCATGTTTGAGGGTTTTTAAAATAATTTTACCCACGTTTCTGGGATTTTGGATACTGATGTTTTGATGTTATTGACCATGTTGGTCATGTGTTTAAATAAAAATACTGTTTTTATAACCATGAACCCTTGTTAACTGTTTTTGTGCATGTATGTAGATGTTTAATATTTGTTACCCCTGTAAACGGGGTTTAACCCCATACCATTATACGTAAGAAAGGTTCACACGATACCACAAGTACATATTGTTGTCCTCAATTGTGTTTATTTATCCCAGGAAAGAGATGCATGTTCCAATATGGTGTCATAATGTCTGATTTATAGGGGTGCATAAGCATTGGGGACATATGTACGGCACCCAGGGACAGGCCTTTGTGGTGACATTGTATGGTGCCTGTGTGTGTTTGCCTCCATATACATGTATTTTATTACACATATTCTGTACACACACATGGACAAGGAAATGTTAGGTGATCAATACATATGTGCCACATAACTGCAAGCACACAAATATCTGTGCACACACATACTTGGTCATGGCTCCAATATTATCCTGAACAAGAACGCAAGAGTGAGTTTATTAGCCAACGCAGTAGCACAACACACATTACATCAAAGCGCCATACGGCTTCACTATACAATTACTCGACACGCGAGCGCCGTGTTTTGCCTTGTTGCCCACGCCAATGCGTCTAGCAATAATCTGCGACACATCATACGAGAGTTGAATGAGCACCGAGCCAATATGCACATGCATGCTTACATTTAACGATGTGGCGCTGCGAAGAAGGACACTAATTGGTGCTTGTTTGCAACCAATCACACGTCTTCGAGGCGTCACAAAACATAATGTGAACGCCTACCTCCGAGACGCGGGACAAAACAACGCCCACGTCACTAATGTGGTTGCTCTGTGTGACGTCCAAGTGGCCACCAGCGACATGATCGTCCGTCGGCTTTGGGCGACGCTCAGGCAATTTACGGTCAGGTCGTCGCCTGAGCGTCGCCTGAGTTGTCTCCCCGTGTAAATGGGCGTCGGCGACCTTGGGTGACACGCAAAAACGTGCACGTGCGTCGCCTGTGGAATCGCCGACGATATGTCCAGGTGTGACGGTACCCTTACAACTTTAGAGACGTCAAGTTGTCAGCATAGAAACATTAGCAACAGCAGTTCAACTGTCAGAAGCAATTTCTGGAAGTCATTTGACTAATTTTTTAAACAAGCCCATCCACTGGCTAAGCTACTTACAAGTCTGATACAGTGAATGACTGGAGAGGATGTGGCAGGTCAATATCCATGCCATCGGGGGGAAGTTTGAGAGGAGGGGTTGGACCATTTTGCATTTTTTCAAAAGTGAAGAAGTGGCCTGAGGTTGCCAGTCACATATTGGAAGTAGGTTCTGTTCACATCATAGAAATAAAAAACTAAAACTAAAATTGAGATACCTGCTCACCTCTTGTGGAAGTGTGTCAGATCTAAAATCCCCAGTAAATAGTAAAGTCAAAAATTTGTAATCCAGCACTAAGTATACAAATAAAGTGAACTTCTTCTAGTGTTGGATTATGACTTTTAAACTTTAATAAAAAATTGACTGGCACCCACCACCTAACTAACAGAATCAAGAAAGTGTGAACAGGTGCAACATGATTTGACTGTGCTATATGACAACTAAATGTCATGGTGGCATTGGCAGTTCTTAAGAGTTTCCTTGGACATAGGCTAGGCTCACATTTGCATTTTTTTTAACATCCTGATCCGGTTTTGAGCATTAAAAATGCTCAAAACCAGATCCGGATCCACAGCCCCATAGGCTGCAATCGAAAAACCGGATTGCCCAAATGGCAGTCCGGTTACCGGATCCGGTTTTGCAGCCTGCATTTTTCGGAGCGGTTGCAAAACTGGATCCGTTTTTTTTTAACATGGGCGCCTATGGGACCAGATCCGTTACCGGATCCGGTTTTGAAAATTGCAAAAATCCTCATTCCAAAACCGGATGCATTAATGCATCCAGATCCGGAATGAGGATTGCACTTTCATAAATTTTTAGACGTATGAAGGCACAGTCCAAAACCGCATCCGGTAATGGATACTGTTTCCGGATTGTGCCTTCTAAGTGTGATCCTAGCAATAATTAGTGCTAGCAACTCTGTCTATTAGATACCAGTGGATGCCCTGACCTTCATCCTTTAACCCCTGTTTATTGATCTGGATTTCCACTGGAGCCCCTAGGCTAGCTACACAGAGTAATTGCTGACTAGGGGAGCAAGTTGCTCAGGACATTTTGTCAATATCAGAAGATCATGGACAGAAAATGTTCAGGCAGACTAGTCAAAACACAGGCCGAGGTAAGAAACAGAATC
The DNA here is from genome assembly GCA_033576535.1 of Allobates femoralis. Classification (NCBI taxonomy): domain Eukaryota; kingdom Metazoa; phylum Chordata; class Amphibia; order Anura; family Aromobatidae; genus Allobates; species Allobates femoralis. Next base: position 172,518,797 of record JARQOC010000011.1, on the reverse strand, counting down.
ACACAGATTGAAAAGAAGCTGAATAACTGGAGTAAAGCAGAACAACTATAGACACTTCACAGAATCATGAAAGGTTTTAATGCTATTTGAATGGTCATTGCAAGAAATTGATTACTCATTCTAAACAGCACACGATCGCTGTCACCCTCCGGCCGGTGGGACCCATATCCAGGGTGCAGGAAGATCGGGGCTCATCTGGTCGCCAACATCCCCTGGTGCCCCACTCTCATACTTACCAGGTCTGTGCTCCCGCGATGCTCCCTCTTGCTGCAGCGGCTTCCTGGCCTTTCTCGTCCGTCTCCTCATTTCCGAGTAGTAGGGAGAACAAGCATAGGGTGCGCGCACCGCTACTCTAAGATTTAAAGGGCAAGTGTACCCTTTGCTCAATTATCTCAGCCAATTGCTGAGAGGTGCATATATAAGGCCCTCACTTCCTTTGGGAGGTGCCTGGGCAACTTTCTTCATAGCATAGTAGCCAGTGTCAGGTACTTTTCCAGCTCTTGCGTCTTGGCTTGATTTATCTGATGTGCTAATGTGTTTTGTACTTGTTTAAAGTTCTGGATCCCTGTCTTCATCCATCCGCAAATCCTGAAGGCTCCCTCCGACCATCTTAGCACCTTCTTGGATCCCTCCAGCAGCACCGATCCCTTCCTCTGGTTGTCCCTCCCCAGTTCCCTGGATTCCTTGTTCTCTTTCCTCTGGCATCTCCGGTATCCTTGGGTCAGACCCTCTGGTCTTTGCTGGTTCACTGGAGCCTCCTTGGCTGTACCAGGACAATCCCTGTTTAGGTATCGGCTTCTTGTAGCTCCCTTGGAGAACTCCGGTGCTCCGGTCCAGAGGACTTCCCTTGGGGGTTTGTTCTGTTATATTTTCAATAAAACCCACTCCTTTATCTGATTTATTTCTCCAGATAGTTTCTGGTATCAGCTTCCACAGTATCTCTGTGGTCAAGTGGGTTCACTGTTTAGCTTCGCCTGCATTGGTATGACACTCGCACACTGTCAGATTGGGCAGCACTACATGTACACAGCCATACTAGCATCACTGAATAGACAGAGCAGGAATAAATCTGGGCAATGGTCTCTCTGTCTACTACATCATCATCGCTGCCCACAAATTGGTGCCCAGTGACAGAAGCAGACATTGCAGTAGCAGATCCAGGCGGAAGAGTTTGAAGGGGGATGTACAATCTAAGTCTAAGGTGTGCGCAATCCCGTACAAAGGTGAGTATTTGCTTGGCAAAGTACTCGATGAAATCCTTACCAAAGACAGGGAAAGAAAGAAGGGGTTCCCTTACCAATCTGTTGAATCCCACAGAAGGGCCCTCAAGAGACAGCCATTTGGTCAGAAGAAGTCTTATGGAGATCGGGACTGTTTTAGGGCAGACACAGTGTCTCAAGTGGTTAGCACTGCAGCCCTGCAGCACTGAGACCCCAAGACCCTAGGTTCAACTCCCACTACAGACACCAAGGACAACATCTGCAAGGAGCTTGTTAGTTCTCCCTGTGTTTGTGTGGGTTTCCTCCGTGCACCCTGGCTTCCTCCCACATTGCAAAGACATACTGATAGGATATTTAGATTCTGAGCCTCAATAGGGACAGCATTACTGATGTATGTAAAGTGCTATGGAATTAATAGCGCTAAATGAATGAATAAATATTATATATTATTAGTGGATCATCCTCCAAGCATGGAAACAAATTGCATTGATCTTGATCCTTCTGTGGTTGGCAGGATAAGATTCTTTGGTCACAAATTTTTCACACACTATGACATCAGGTTGGTTGCCACATACTAATGTGCATGACAAGCAAGAACAGACATCAACCAGACTGTGGAAATGATGTCAGATTGCAATAGCCTATCACAGAGCATAAGTGTCTGTGATTGACTGTTGCTGGTCAGTGAAGTGAATATACATGAAGTTTCATGGGTGGGACAAGAAGTAAGTGAGAGGGAGAACGGACCCAGAAGCAAGCAAGCAGCGAGAGACTGATAAGATGATCTGTGTGTGACTATGTGTGTTTGGCAGCTTTTGTACACCTTTGAAGGTGTTTTCTATGTGTGCCATGTTTCCTGTTTTTGATTTCAATGGTGTTCGGTAGGTTTGGCGAATTGTTTGGCGAACAATAATCGAACACCCCACATTCGGCAAACCAAAGCGAATTTGAACACTCAGGTGTTTGGTCATCTCTAGTTATAGTTCATATGGGAAACAGTGCAGTGATTTTAGTTCATAAAGGTAGAGATTGTGGAGGTAATGTACCGTAAGGCTTGTACCTTAAAGCTTCGTTCACACGGTGCATATTTTTTGCTTTTTTTCTGCAGTTGCGCTTTTTTACGCGCGTATGGGCCAAAAAGTGCAACTGCATTCATACAGTGAGCTTTTTTCTGCATGCATTTGCTGAACCCATTTTATCATGTGGGCAATGGAAAAAGCATGCAGTAAAAAGTGCAAAGAATTGACATGTCTATTTTTTTTACACACGTGCTTTTGCAGTGAAAGAGTGTGCATAAAAAAATGTGCAAAAGGGCAAAATGTGAATGGATTTCAGCAAAACCCTTAGGTATTGCTGGACTATGTATCCAGAATTGTATTTCACTGCATTTACGCTCGTGTAAAAAAGCACTGCGTAAATGCAGGAAAACAGAGGAATATGCAGTAACCCTGCGTGAACTGCGCCTAAGGCTAGGGTCACACTTGCCAATATATTTGTTATAGTGTTCATAACACCAAATCCGTTATTTTTAGGGTGTTTTTGTGCCACCAGCACTGCTATGCGTTTTTTGGACTTAGTCATTTTTTCCAAAAAAACGCATGCAAAAATGCATGCGTTAACGCATGGTGCCTATATGTACCATGCGTTAACGCATGCATTTCACATAGGTGCCGAGATGTAAACAGAGGTAAACTTAAAACAAAGTCCATTACTCAATGTGTATGTCACACTCTGGCTATAACTCCACCGCAGCACTTCAGTGACAACTGTTACTCACTGACCTCAGTCAGTATACAGCCCCCTTTCTTTGAGGTTACCTTCCCAGATTAAATGGCCATCTCCATACACTGTCTCCTGACAATGTCTGGGAAGGCTACCTATCTGTAACCACTGATCAGGATCTTTTTGTGATATACTCTACAAAAATTCCCATCAGTCCAGGTCCCCCAGCAGGACAATAGCTTCCCAAACTCAGATCCAGTAGAGGAGCGAAAGAGACAGCAGAGAGAGTGACCACAGAGGAGAAAGAGACAGAACAGAGTAACCACAAGGGAGAAACTGCAGAGGAGAGAGAGACAACAGAGGAAGTGCCTGAAGAGTAGAGAGACAGCACACAGGGGGAGGAGAAGCGCACAGGGAGGAGGGAGACCACACAGGGGGAGAGACAGCACACAGCAGAGAGAGCACATAATGAAGGAGAGCTAAAGTATAGGGGGTTGAGTGCACAGGGAGGCAGAGAGTTCGCACTTTGGGGAGAGGCTGTGCATGGAGGAGAGACAGCCCACGGGGAGAGAGAAGAGAGAGCAGGGGGGGGGAGCCAGCACACGAGGGGAGTAGAGAGCACAGAAAAGAATAGACAGCATACAGAACGAAAGCACATGAGGAGAGAGAGAGCGCACATGGGGGAGACAGGTCAAAGGAAGGAGCACAGAGGAGAAGAAAGCACAGGGGAGAAGGACAGCACACAAGGGGTAGAGAGCACACAGGGGTTAAGATGTCCATCAAACCCAGCTGCACAGTATTCACCCCCATCGTGACGTCACTGCCTTACCGATGCGATAGCATTGGGCAACCATCATTCTATATAATGTAATGATGTAAATGCAATTTACATTTTTAATGTATACAATGCATACAGTATTCTGTCGTACTCTTTGTTCTGGTCAGTGGTCACTTCATATTCAGAACCTAAATTGGATGGATATATTTAGAGGATATACATTGCAAAATGTTACCATTGCATTTCATAAATCTTCACATGTAAATGTCCACTATGCCATACCATAACACAAAAAAGGTATGTTGACACTATTGATCTTAAAGAGGCAAAAAGGGCTGTTTTATTCATGAATTTATGACAAACATATGCTCCAAATGTCATGGAAATATAGCCTATATATCATCTTAATTTAGTCTGATTTGCTGTTTTACACTTACAAAAAAATAATTTTAGCAAAAGTAACCACAAACGCTGTAGTTTCCAACACAAAGCTACTTGTATCTAAACAATTACAATGCCTTGACCTTAAAGCTCATGGTTATTGAGCTCTTTCCTGAGTATAATGTGTGATGGATAAAAATAAAATAGTTTAGATTGACAATCTGGCAGTTGTATCACTCCTACAACAGATGGTGAGTTTGGGAACAAACCATTTAGTGCTTGTGTAATCTCAGTAATATGTATGAGTGTATACCACTGAGCAGTGGCGTAGCTGGCCAGCTTCGGGCCCCGGGGCGAGATCACCACCCGGGCCCCCCATGTGAGGACCGGGGGGGGGGGGGGCTGGTGGAGAGATTTGAGGACCGGGGGGGGGGGTACAGGTCACATAGATAGGTGCAGTATATAGTCAGTCACCTGGGTGCTAGGTACAGGTCACATAGATAGGTGCAGTATATAGTCAGTCACCTGTGTGCTAGGTACAGGTCACATAGATAGGTGCAGTATATAGTCAGTCACCTGGGTGCTAGGTACAGGTCACATAGATAGGTGCAGTATATAGTCAGTCACCTGGGTGCTAGGTACAGGTCACATAGATAGGTGCAGTATATAGTCAGTCACCTGGGTGCTAGGTACAGGTCACATAGATAGGTGCAGTGCACCTATGTGACCTGTACCTAGCACACAGGTGACTGACTATATACTGCACCTATCTATGTGACCTGTACCTAGCACACAGGTGACTGACTATATACTGCACCTATCTATGTGACCTGTACCTAGCACACAGGTGACTGACTATATACTGCACCTATCTATGTGACCTGTACCTAGCACACAGGTGACTGACTATATACTGCACCTGGTGCAGTATACAGTCAGTCACTTGTGTGCTAGGTACAGGTCACTTGTGTGCTAGGTACAGGTCCAGTGAGGACAGGGGAGGGGGGGGTGATGCTGGTGGAGAGATTTGAGGACCGGGGGGGGGTGATGGTGGAGCGGTGTGAGGACCGGATCGGACCGGGGGGAGAAGGGTGCTGACACTCACCGCGGCCGGCCGCCTGCGTGCGTCTGCTGTAGGAGGGGGAGGAGGCGGGGCGGGCAGATCTGCACAGCAGGAAGTCACGTCCTCCCTCCTCTCCGGCCGCGCGGCTGCCAGCACGGGGCCCCCCAGGGAGTGCGGGCCCCCCCCGGGGGCGGCCAATGGGCCCCTCAAGCCGGGGGGGCCCGGGGCGATCGCACCCCCTGCCCCCCCGCTAGCTACGCTACTGCCACTGAGAGCTAGACTGGTCTTTGACATTTTACTTGACATGAAATCCATTAACAGAATACTGACTATTACTTTAAAAGAAACAGTGTTCATAAATATATAGTGTGTAGCTAAATCTATAAGTAAATATGCTGTAAATGTGAATATGCAAAACTACAATACCTTGAATCATCCTCAATATCCAGCAGCATTTAACCCCTTTTTCCCATCAGTACGTTCTGTAAATGTTGCAATGAAGTGGCTTGCTGCATTGCAAATAGCAGGTGTATGTCGCAGAGGGAGGCTGTGCTCTGCGATATAAACTCAGAAATGTGTATACCGTACTTGTAGTTCAGCAAGTTTAAGTAATGCATTATGCTGGGACTTGGCATAGGTGGAGTTAATGCATTAGAAATACTGGGCTGCAGGTGAGCCAAAAGACAGGGGCATATCTGGCTAACTTGATACCTCCCACACCTGGGTGTTTCAGGGGATATAATCTCTGTGTTAATTTGATTACATGTCTCTGCGTGTTTGGAAAAACAGGAAGACGTATGGCCAGGAGGCCAGATCTCATGCTTAAAAAAACGGTGTTCCTGTAAGACATGTTGGTCAGGGACCATGTGATGACCTCCCTTGTTTGAAACCAGTTAAGGCCCTAGAATTTATGAAGTCCAGAGATCATGTGCAGAGCCTGGTATGGCTCTGGAAAGTACCTGGGATGGCTCTCTCTGGCTGTGCTTGGATAAGGTCCTGGAAGGCATAAACTGGGTCTCACTCTTAGTGCTTGAAGTGGCCATTGTCCTGGAACACACCTCGAATGGTATCCTTGGAAGTGGCCAGCATCCTGGAAGGCATGCGGTGAGGAGACCATGGGACCTGGAAGGTAACACATGCCAAGTAGGGATGGGCGGTGACAGGACAATTGTGTACAAGATAATTGTGTACGGACAATTGTGTACAGACAATTGTGTACAGGGCAATTGTGTCCAAGGACAATTGTGTACAAGGACAATTGTGTACAGGGCAATTGTGTACAAGGCAATTGTGTACAAGGCAATTGTGTACGGACAATTGTGTACAAGGCAATTGTGTACGGACAATTGTGTACAAGGCAATTGTGTACGGACAATTGTGTACAAGGCAATTGTGTACAAGGCAATTGTGTACGGACAATTGTGTACAAGGCAATTGTGTACGGTTGTGTACAAGGCAATTGTGTACGGACAATTGTGTACAAGGCAATTGTGTACCGACAATTGTGTACAAGGCAATTGTGTACGGACAATTGTGTACAAGGCAATTGTGTACAAGGCAATTGTGTACGGACAATTGTGTACAAGGCAATTGTGTATGGACAATTGTGTACAGACAATTGTGTACAAGTGTGTACAAGGCAATTGTGTACGGACAATTGTGTACAAGGCAATTGTGTACGGACAATTGTGTACAAGGCAATTGTGTACGGACAATTGTGTACAAGGCAATTGTGTACGGACAATTGTGTACAAGGCAATTGTGTACGGACAATTGTGTACAACGCAATTGTGTACGGACAATTGTGTAGAAGGCAATTGTGTACGGACAATTGTGTACAAGGCAATTGTGTACGGACAATTGTGTACAATGCAATTGTGTACGGACAATTGTGTACAAGGCAATTGTGTACGGACAATTGTGTACAAGGCAATTGTGTACGGACAATTGTGTACAACGCAATTGTGTACGGACAATTGTGTAGAAGGCAATTGTGTACGGACAATTGTGTACAAGGCAATTGTGTACGGACAATTGTGTACAACGCAATTGTGTACGGACAATTGTGTACGGACGATTATTTACAGACAAGTATAGGGAAAACAAAAAATTAAACGTCCAAAAAAAGGAAATACTTTATTCATCATTGATTTTAACGTAAGATTGCTTATTGAATAACAGTTTCAAAGCTTCTTCTATTCTTATTCTACAAATATTGCTGGTCTTGTCTATCGTGCCTGCATGTTGCTGATCGCTCGTAGATACCGCAGCTTGTCTCCTTGATTGTGATAATCAGCCACTTTCACACGCAGTCGTTCAGCTAGCTGGATATACTTGCTTCGTGGATGCTCAACATTCAGTACCTCAGCATTCTGGGCTGTAAGTCTATGAATTGCCATGTCACTAATGAGTCCGTTGAACAGTTTCCACACGGTAGGATGAGCACAAAGAAAGAGTGCTTGTAAGGCGTTATGAAACCCCTCGCAGCAATTCGTGGTCTTGGGGGCAGAAGCCAAAGTGTCAGCATAATGATTCCAGACCTCTGGAGTAAACCTTGCGTTTCGAAAGCGTCCACCTACTCCTGGCCCCCTAACGTAGGTATGCTCAAAGTAGGAGAGGAGCTGATTGGTAGCATCATCATCAGGGAAGATTTGGGCTAGTTCGTCATACCTTGCACTTACTTCGGCTGGTGGGACAAACGCCAAGGAGGCCAAAGATTTTACCTTGAGATTGAACTCTCCATCCTCAGCCTCAAATTCAGCCTTTAGGCCCAGCTCATTGACCTTTCGAATAATGGACTGGCTCAGATGAAAGAAGCAGCCAGAAATCGCTGCAGCTGGAAACTCATCTTGGAAAGCTGACATTGCTGCCATCTCAAAGTCAAGAAGAATTTTCTGGGGATTTGCACCTGGCATCAACCCTTTGAGCGCCGTGATCATTCGACGATAGGTTGGACCAGTCTTGTTTGGCAGCAGGCAGTAGATCAGGGGAGGATAGGAGTTGCCGACTTTTGCATGGAGAGAATACAGCTGAAAGAACATGGTTGGCACCACCTTGAACGTTCCATCGCCAAACCATGTCTCTCCTCTTTCGAAATAAGGCAACAGTTCATTGCTACCAATGGCAAGAATCCTGTGGGGGTCATCTCTTGCAGAGTCATATAAAATGATGTCGCTGTATTCCTGGGGGATAGCAAAATTGATGCTTTGAGGAGGAGTCAGCATGGTGTTTGCTCGCTGCCTGACCCGACGTGTATTTCGCTCAACGTCACTTCGCTTGGGCATTCGAGACAACACGTCATCAGACCTGTCTCGAAGAACCTGTCCAACAATGCTTCTAGTAGATGCTTGAGAGCTGATTGCTTCTTGCCTCAGAGCAGCCATTGTAGCTCTGGCTTCAGCTTGAACTGGATCTGCAGAGTGACTGTGCTCAGTCGGCTGTTTAACAATCGCGGCTCCAGATGTGTGCATGCGTGCGGGACACTTGAATTTGTTGACTTGCCTGCACCGCCATTCTTTGATGCTGTCATCACGTGTCCTGTGCAGGATATACTCGTGTCCCCCAAGCCTAAGGACATCTTTGTCTTTTTCAGACTTGCTCATAGTAAAAGTCATGGTGAAAGTTGCAAGGGGTGAGTAATGAAACTGAAAGTAAGCGTCATTGTGAAAGTGGCCTGTACAAGTGGCCTGTACACAAATAATTGCCTTGTACACAATTGTCCGTACACAATTGCCTTGTACACAATTGCCTTGTACACAATTGTCTTGTACACAATTGTCCGTACACAATTGCCTTGTACACACTTGTACACAATTGTCTGTACACAATTGTCCGTACACAATTGTCCGTACACAATTGCCTTGTACACAATTGTCCGTACACAATTGCCTTGTACACAATTGTCCGTACACAATTGCCTTGTACACAATTGTCCGTACACAATTGCCTTGTACACACTTGTACACAATTGTCTGTACACAATTGTCCGTACACAATTGTCCGTACACAATTGCCTTGTACACAATTGTCCGTACACAATTGCCTTGTACACACTTGTACACAATTGTCTGTACACAATTGTCCGTACACAATTGTCCGTACACAATTGCCTTGTACACAATTGTCCGTACACAATTGCCTTGTACACAATTGTCCGTACACAATTGCCTTGTACACAATTGTCCGTACACAATTGCCTTGTACACTATTGTCCGTACACAATTGCCTTGTACACAATTGTCCGTACACAATTGCCTTGTACACTATTGTCCGTACACAATTGCCTTGTACACAATTGCCTTGTACACAATTGCCCTGTACACAATTGTCCTTGTACACAATTGTCCTTGGACACAATTGGCCTGTACACAATTGTCTGTACACAATTGTCCGTACACAATTATCTTGTACACAATTGTCATGGAACCGACTCTGTGGGGGAAGCGGCAGTGAGCAAATTTCACCGCCGGCTTCCCCGCCTGAGTCCTGAGTCCCTGCACCTGCTCCCCCCGCCCGGTCCTAACTAAGGATCGGGTGGGGAGGCTGCGGGGGGGACGGAGGGATGGTGGACTCGTTACTGTGCGAGTAGTAGCTTGGAAACTCGCAGAGTACCGAGTCCTGCGATTCCACTATTACTCGCAGAGTCAGGCGGGGAAGCCGGCGGTGAAATTTGCTCACTGCCGCTTCCCCCACAGAGTCCTGACCAGGGGTGGGCTTGAGGGGGGAAGGGCCGGACTGGCCGGCTACTTACCCCTGCCTCCGCCGGCGCCAGCCGCAGACTCGCTCCCCGAATCTCTCTGCTTCTGTTTCCGGAGATTCCCGAATGGTGACAGAGTAGTGAATAAATTAACTTCCGTCACCGCTCGGGAATCTCCGGAGGCAGAGCGAGTCAGGCTGACAGCAGGGTTCAGCTCAGGTCATAATGACCTGAGCTGAACCCTGACTGTTTAGTCACTTCTCAGCTCTGCTACATCCCTGTCTGTCTCAGCACAGGGATGTAGCAGAGCTGAGATTGCGTTTTGGACTACGTCGGACGGAAGAGGAGTCCCTAATTGTCTTCTGTTTTATTTCTAATAAAATTATTTTTCTCTGTGTTGTGTTTTTTTTTTATATTGATTACTGGAAATTCATGGCGGTCATGTCTAATATTGGCGTGACCGCCATAAATTTCGGGCTTAGGGCCAGCTGATAATACAAAGCTGGCCGTAACCCCTTTATTACCCAGTGAGCCACCCACCACCAGGGCCACTGGAAGAGCGGGGTTCAGCACCAGAGGATGGCGCTTCAATGAACACGCCATCTTCTGGGGCTGCTGCGGGCTGCAATTTGCAGTGGGGGGTGCCCAGAAAGCTTGGGCCTCCCTGCGCTGCGGATTCCAGCCCCCAGCTGCTTAGCTGTACCTGGCTAGACATAGAATTTGCGCGGAGCCCCACACATTTTTTTTTTAAATTATTTCATGAAATTCATGAAATAATAAAAAAAGGGGGCTCCTCTATATTCTTGTGTCCGGCCAGGGGGGTTGGGGGCAGCCCGTCGCTGCCTGCTGGATCCGGCTGGTTACAGAAATACGGCGGAGCCCACGTCATTTTTTTTTCTGAAAAATCAATAAAACCATGGTCCAGGGGTTAATAAAGATGCAGTCCCTTTTATTTATATTGTTTTATGGATTTTTCAGAAAAAAAAATGACGTGGGCATCGCCATATTTCTGTAACCAGCCAGATCCAGCAGGCAGCGACGGGCTGCCCCCAACCCCCAGTTGTCTATTTGTACCTGGCCGGACACAAGAATATAGGGGAGCCCACTTTTTTTTATTATTTCATAAATTTCATGAAATAATAAAAAAAAAAATGCGTGGGGCTCCGCGCAAATTCTATGTCCAGCCAGGTACAGCTAAGCAGCTGGGGGCTGGAATCCGCAGCGCAGGGAAGCCCAAGCTTTCTGGGCACCACCCGCTGCAAATTGCATCCCGCAGCCGCCCCAGAAGATGGAAGAGCCATCATTGGCGCTGAACCCCGCTCTTCCAGTGGCCCTGGTGGCGGTTGGCTCACTGGGTAATAAAGGGGTTAGGGCCAGCTTTGTATTATCAGCTGGCCCTAAGCCAGAAATTTATGGCGGTCACGCCAATATTAGACATGACCGCCATGAATTTCCAGTAATCAATATAAAAAAAAACCACAACGCAGAGAAAAATAATTTTATTAGAAAAAAAACAGAAGACAATTAGGGACTCCATCTTTATTTGAAAAATCCTCTTCCGTCCGACGTAGTCCAAAACGCAATCTCAGCTCTGCTACATCCCTGTCTGTGCTTAGACACACAGGGATGTAGCAGAGCTGAGAACTGATTAAACAGTCAGGGTTCATAATGACCTGAGCTGAACCCTGCTGTCAGCCCGACTCGCTCTGCCTCCGGAGATTCCCGAGCGGTGATGGAAGTTAATTTATTCACTGCTCTGTCACCGTTCGGGAATCTCCGAAAACAGAAGCAGAGAGACTCGGGGAGAGGGTCTGCGGCGGCCGTGGCGGAGGCAGCGGTAAGTAGCCGGCCAGTCCGGTGCACCCCCTCTCTCCACCTGTACCCCGCCAACCCCGACCACCCCCACAACATCCCCCCAAATCCATTTTTTTTTTTTTTTACTATTCTTTAAAAGCCAGCGGCTTTTTGCCACTGGCTTTAAAAGAATAACATGGGGAATTGCAGGTTTTTCCTCTGCTGCCAGACCCCTTATAGGGTCCGGCAGCAGAGGAATCGCTGCAACACTCATTCCCCATTCATTTACATTGGAATCACTAGACTCGCAACGAGTAGCGAGTCCTGGACTCAGACTCGTCAGAGTCTAGAGATTCCTAGTAATTTAGGATTTGCCCATCCCTAATGCCAAGGGATTGTGTAAATACTGCAAGGTGTGCCAGGTGAGTATATCCACCATTGGGACAGATTGAATGTCACTAATGTTCCATTAAAGTACATATATAATCATGAACTATTTATGTAGTGTGGTTTATAGTGTAATAAGCCAGTGGACTTATTTTACTAAAAAACGTGCCTTTCTACCTCAATCCTGCTACCCTTTCAGTATCCCCCAACACGCTCAGTGAGCAAATCATTACAATGTTTAGAAACTGCTTTTTCAAGATAATCTGCAATATGGTATACATGCAGGAGAGGAAGCATCTACAGTTTCACTAGCTTTCAGGCTGTCCCACTGTGTTTGTAAGACTGCAGTTTATCAGAAAGGAATCTTAAAAGTAGGAGATGTGTATTTAGTAAGTCATCAAATTATGGGACAATTTTACAAGAAGATCCTGCCTACACTGTGTTTAATACATTTACATGAGTCATGCAAAGGAATGAATAACGACCCACAATATGCAGTTTGGACAAACATTTCTTGGCTGCACCACATGTGCTACAGACTACAGTCTAATTTTTAACATAGTTTCCGGAGGCGGAGAGTTTTAACCATAAATAATTGCAAAAACACCTGCTCTATCTCAATGCTTATTTTATTAAATGATGCATATGATAAAACACAAGCTATATATTGCACAAAGAGTATTTAAAAATCTTATAGAAACTATCCGGTTTCTTGGAGACACAGGGTGATAGCCAATTACTACTGCCCAACAGATAACAATTGGAGTACAATTATCTCACAGGATAAGGTACAATGGGAATTCATTATATAGGTACAAACATCTGAAGCAGGGATTACCTCTATAGAACTATTTAAACACATAGTCTCTATATCCTGTATAGCCCAGATATTTCTATAGTACAAGGTCAATAACCCTCACCACCTATGAGCCCACTGTTCTAACCCTGGAGTAATTTCTGCTTACCCATTGTATAGTCTGCTGGAAGTAGATGGCACTCTGGGATAACCCAACGCGTTTCCCTCAGCTTCCTCAGGGGGCACCGCATGTGCTTCACACTACAGTCCAATGTCTAAGAACAAAGTGGTCAAGTGGTCTCTGTATAAATAAACAGTCACAGACTATATAGGTTTAATTGCTTGATTGTTACAATTTTCATTTAGTGCATAAGGATTGGATTGAAGATGGCACTATCACTTGGATGTTCAAAACACAACTTGAACAGACTTAGATATAATATTCACAGTGGGGTGTTACAGCAATACTTTTTGTACATAAAAAAGGAGGATCAAATTGCCACTATTGGGTTTCACCCTTCCTCAGCTGACCCCTTCTACCAAGATTCTGGCCAGCATGGATCTGAAGCACCAGGTCACAGTACAGGATAGGCAATTTTCCACTACATGATGCTCACCAATCCTTCCACACCAGAGTCCTTCCCATACTGCCTAGAGAAATTTAAGGTGAAATATTTATGATGTGTGTAAAATGAAACACATAATATAAAAATCAGGGCTCTGTTGCTTAATAAGGAAAAGTAGAATATATTATTGTCTGGGAACAATTTAATATTTTATGAGGCATTCCATTTTAAAATAAAAATAGAGGAAGAGGAATGATCCCCAAAATGTGTAACAATTTGTAGACCATAAACTATTCTACATTCTTTTAGTAAGTGATGGAGCCCTATTTCGTCTATATAGTTTATTTGTACAGTATTTCACATTTGTAAATGGCCAGAGGGGCCAGTCTGAAGGCTTGTATGCTGCATAGACCTGCTGCCTTTTACTAAATTCTGATGTAATTTAAGTCCACAGCGCACTTGTGGTACATCACTATCCAACAAGGTGAAAGCATTTTATTTATCATTTAATTTTCATTTTTCATTTAAAGGGAACCAGTCACCTCGTTTTATTCCCTCTCCTACCACTCCCTGTCCCTGCACCTTGTGAGCTCATCCCTAACCATCCCTCACTGGCCTAAAGGGGCCCTATAATGGTTTAAAAAAATTACTTACTAGCTGTTAGCAAGAGTCAGCCAATTGCTGATATCTGCTTTTATTCTGTCTGAGAGCACAGGGTGGCCATGCCCCCTATTTTTGGACTGCATGAAAACAGATAATATCAGGGAGCTGGTTGTTACCAACTACATGTGTTCAGCCCAGGCCCTGGGGGTACTCGGATCGCTCAGGCGCGGTCTCTGGGGAAATCATGGGTAGCGGTGCCTGAGGCCGTGGGCCCGGGGGATGCAGATGTAAAAAGAATGAGTGGGAAGAAAATAATAAACGTGTCTGTCGTGACGCCACCTGTATGGTTCCGGTGATAGCACCGGCGCTGCTTGGGCCTCTGGGGTGATGGGCGGCATCAAGGTGGAACCGCTCCCTTCAGGACGAGCGGGGGTCCCCGGGGCTGTAAGTTGTAATGAGGGTAATAGGGTAGCGCAGTCAGTGTGGTGCAGATGGAAGGAGGGACACGCACACATAAAGTCTCTTTGATACCTTTACTGGTGTTCTGTACTGGTACACTCGTCCGGAGGTGAGGGAAACACTTTAGGATCTCCACTTCGAGTAGGGTTGTAGGCCTCCTTGTCTTGGTTACTCTGCTTTGAGCCTGGCAGGCTTGGAACCCGACCAGACCGTTACTTCTCTCTCTCTCTCTGTGTGACTCTCCACACCCGAGTTTGCTGCACTGAAGGCTCTCTATAGGATTCCTGTCGTCAGGGCCCTGACTCTCAATCCCTGGCCCTCAATTGTTGGTGCTGCGGGCGTCCTGGAAGCTGAACCTCCTTGGGGTGCTGGATTCTCTGCGGGGTCTATTGTCTCTGTCCCTGCAGCTCGGACCCAGTGACCGGAACTCTGATGGGGTGAGTCGGTATGACTCCTCTGCCCCCTTCTTGTAGCACGTTTCTCTCCTCTGCCTCCGATCCCTACTCTGCGGGTCTACCACTGTCTCAGGTCGTTGCTGGTATGGGCCTAGCACGGCTCCAGTACCAGCTCAGCTCACTCAGGTTTTCACAGTTCTGTAGTGACTGCACACTCTGGTGTTTTCCCTCCAGGACCTGTATTTATAGGGGGAACTGGCTTAAGGCAACCAGTGGAGCTCCCCCTACAGGCCTGGGATGAAAGGGTGTTGTGTGTTAGTGGATTACTCGCTGTAAGAAATCCCTCAGTGTCCCAAGGAAGTATGTGGTGACCTGGCACAGGGTGCCACACATGGAGCAGGCTTCACTTAATGATGTGTGTTGTATTGTCCTAAAATAGAGGGGAAACAGCAAAGAGCTACACCAGCATCCCATTTAATTACAAGTAGTGTGAGTATATGTAACAGAAATATGGATCTCTTTATAGTTCATGGGACAGGACCAGTAGAAGAATTTTTTTTAATATGTGCTTAATTTGTGTTGCTTTAATGGCATCCTGCACAATTCCAGAAGCTGCCGTATTCTGAAGCAGAATAATAACAGAACACTACTGGAAAGCAAAACCAAATGGACAGATCAGCTTAGAGTTTGGTATTTATGTTTTACAGAGGTCGTGGTTTGCTTTACATAATGAGCTGCTTCAAACCTTCTCCATTATTTATTGTTCTCATCAATGTGGTATAGGTTGATCTTAGTTTCATCTGTCCATAGAATGATTCCCAGAACTGGGCTGGCTTCTTTAATTTTTTTTCGCAAAGCCTAATCTGTCCTTTCAATATTTAAAGGAAACCTGACCTCTAAAAGGCTCTTTTAACCTGTCCCTGTGTGGCGCCCCACTATGTAGGTGCCACAGAGGGGTACTGCACCTGTAAAAGAGGTGTAGTCGCCCCAGCTGCAAGTGGATTTTCGGATGATAGGCGGAACCCTAAACCCACACCCCACACTAGGTCACTCTGTGGGAGGGAACCCGGGAGGGGATATAGTCACCTCCAGGGGGAACTAGAGAGCAGCAGCTCAGGTCTGGGTCGGAGAGTTAGTTGACTTCCAGGCGGATGGCCTGAGGGAGCAAAAAGGGTCTCCCAGCTGAGGGACCCGGGAACAACAAGGACAGATCCCAGAAACAGAGAGCGAGTGGGGATAGTATGCCGCCAGTGTGTTAATTATGCACGCCCATATGGGTGTGCTATAGAGCAGAGACTGTGCTTGTGCTGCAAGGGGCGATATAACTCGATTTTCGTCATACCGTCTTTACCGCCCCCTTGCAGGACAAGCACAGTCTCTGCTCTACAGCACGCCCATACGGGTGTGCATAATTACCACGCTGGCGTCGGGGAGAAGCACAAAAGACCGCCTTTTGTGGCTTCACATATAATGAGTGGTTAATTCTTTGTATTTGCTTTCATAAAATCTTCTCTTTATTGTAGGCTTAGATACTGAAACAAATACTTCCTGGAAAGTGTTCTTCATTGGTTGGATGTTGTGGAGGGGTTTTTCTACAACGTGGAAATAATTCTGCAATCATCAAACACTTGTCTTTCATGGACGTCCAGGTCTATCACCTTTTTGAGTCTGGAGGAGCAGCCTCTGCCACTGACCAGAGGTGTGTTTGTTTTGAAGCCTGGGTGCAAATGTCAATACTTGTCAGTTAGTCCCGGTCTCCTAGAAGCATGCTTCAGACTCCTACAGACCCGCCCCCCCGTTTCCTAGAAGCACACCCCAGATGCCAACAGGCCCACCCCCCCAGAATCCAACATGCCCGATTATCCCCAGACTCCTACAAGCTGCCCCCCAGACTTCAGCATGCTTGCCCCACCAGACTCCTACAAGCCCTCCCCAGTCCCAAGCATGGCCATCCCCTAGGCCCCAATATAACCACTCACTCCCATTCACCTATGTAAACTGAACAGCATTGCAAACAGTGGTCACCTCCCTCTCTGCCACAGGGTGCCGAATCTTTAGTTGGGTGAAGGAAATGAACGCTCACCTCCGCCCCCTGTACCTGCACTGTCAGTGGAGATGATTCTCCTCTCTGCAGCAGCTGCCCGCTCTGTGAATGAGATGAACGGCAGTACTGACACATAGTGGGCAGCTGCAGCAGAAATAAATATTGCCTCCACCTACAGCTCCACTGACGGCACAGGCAGGGGGGCGAAGTTGAGCGCACACACCGCATTGCATGCAGCACTCATCTCCTCTGACACAATGTGCCGAATCCACAGTTCAGTACACTCAGCAGTCACCTTCTTCACGTAGCTGCAGATTCAGCACACTGTGGCAGAGGAGGATGTGACTGCTGTGTGCAATATTGGGGACTGCAAGGGCTTGTAGTAGTCTGGGGGTGGCTGAGCATGCTGGAGTCTGGAGGGGTGGGCCTGTTGGAGTCTGGGGCATGCTTCTAGGAGAGTTGGCGTAAAGGACAATTAGTGAAATTTGCACCAGGCTCCAAAACAAACACGACTCTGGTCAGTGGCAGAGGTTGCTCCTCCAGATGCACAAATGGACTATCTAGGTAACCCAGCAAAATGCTGACAGGGTGTCAATTACAAACTGTCAGCATTTTGCAGTCTAGATACACCTATAAATTATACAAAAAGGCCGGACATTCCCTTTAAGAGTGAGATTTTGCACTATAAGCCCATATTGATATATAACTGTATCTCCAATATGTTTTCGTAAACTGCTAAAAAGCCAAAACTTGTATTGCTGTTCAAATATTTCTGGACCTATTTGTACATTATGTATTTTCAGGTGATTTTTCAAAATAAGTTGTCATGTGCATATACATGACTAGCTGTGAGCCCGATGCAAATGCATCGGGTGTCTAGAATATTTTTAATTTTTTTTTTAGATTTTCAAATAATAATCCAATTATTCCAATGACATCTTTACACCAACTACATATATTAGTATGGTTGATATCATTTAAGGAAAATTGAACTATTATGTTGTAAGGGTCTTAGAACACAAAGTAGCAATACTTCTTAATATGTCAATTTTTTGAATTGATGAATTAACAGTACTAATATATGTATCAGCCACTTTGTGTCAGCCCACCAATCGCGTCAAGATGCCCTTACGCCTGGTGGGACCTACTCTAACTAAATCCGAATTGATATAATTTAGATATTTTTAATTGCTGGATTTTTCTTAGATTTTTTGAGGATTGTGATGTAAATAATAAAATTTTGTAAATTGATACAGAAGGAGTTACCAACTACAGACTTGCAGCAATATCCGTGCAATAACAAAAAAACTTGTAATTAACCTACAGTAAATGGAGTTAACATAGCTTCAGCAGGTGCATAAGATGCATCCACTAACTAACCACAGGTGACTGCAGTTGATGTGGATGACACTGCCACAACTATGTTGTCTGCACAAACTGCAAGTTAAGTACAAATTACATATATGCAATTATGAAAATTACAGCAAGTATGTTCTTGATAAGTCCTTCATGTACAATTATTATCATTTAGTATATTCCTCAACAAAGTGAAAAAATCTAAGAAAAATGTCGTGGTAGAATCTAATTAATAATTTATGTTTGTCCCTATCTATCTAAACATGTGGAACACACCTTGGTAATGAGATGTGTGTGAACAGCCGTCCCACCCGTCTCTTAGCTGTTCACAAAAACCTCTCCCTTTAAAGAATAAGAATCAAATCTCTCAGCACGTAAAGCACTGGAGCTTAAAATAGTGGTTTCTATCACCCTGTGATAAAATCAGAATGATACACATCTCCAATGAAATCTAAAATGTGTTTTTCCACAAACATTGTATAAACTATGCACATAAAAAACTGAAATTGAAAAGACTAAACTAATTTTTTTTTTTTTTTTTTTTTTTTTTTTTTTTAAATAGAAAAGGTAAAAATATAAAATATGCAAAAGTTCATCCCAAAATATTCCGATAGACAATATTTTTGGTAAAGACTTTCTCACAGTTAGGCACCAATTTCCCTTGAATGCATGAATCCACCACTTTCACCTTCACATTGCATCGTCTCTTCACACGTGAGAAAGCCACATATAATTGTCCATGGCCAAAAACAGGTTCTGGCAAATAAATCCCCACTTTCTCCAAAGTTTGTCCTTGAGATTTATTTATGGTCATGGCAAAGGCAGGCTTCACGGGAAATTGCCGACGTCTTAGTTTGAAAGGCAATCCAGTCTCTGATGGACAGAGATCAATTCTTGGAATGAAGACTACATTTCCTTCATCCGAGCCAGAAATTACTTTTGCTTGTATCAAGTTGTCAAACAAAGCAATAATAATCATCCGAGTCCCGTTGCAAAGTCCTTTTCTGCTGTTAAAATTACGCAAAAGCATTATAATTGTACCAACTTTTAATTTCAGGAGATGAGAAGGCATTCCTGTTGGTGTTAGAGAATTTAGAAATTCCACAGGATATTGTTCAGGATTTTCCGTCTCATCTGGATCAATGGAATCATGGCTCATATATTCCATGTATTCTCCAGGAATACAATCCATCACTTTTGAATTGATCAAATCCACAGCGTCATTTTTGGGACAAAGAATGGCATGTGATGCAGCATTCTGAATACTTTCATCATTATTCACATCAATGACAATGTTTTCACCAAATATGTCCAAGATTAAAGAGCCAGTGCAGATCATGTCTTGCGGGATCTCAATGACATCATCACCAAGGTTGTAATCATTGGACAATTCTCCATTTCCCAATTGAATTAACCAATTGCTATATTCAGAATCAATGGAGCGCATGTTGTTAATGAGCGGCAATTGATTGAAAAGCTGCCATTGTCGTGAATATTTAATGCAGCTCTCTACAATGTCTGTCCTTGTTCCGTGGGAGATGATAGGAAGACACTGCCGAAAGTCTCCTCCCAGAACAATGACTTTCCCTCCAAAGGGTAATTTATTTTTGTTGAAGACATCAGTTGTCATGACATCCCGTAATAATTGATCAATTACATGCAAAGCGTATTTTGACAACATAGTAGACTCATCGATGATGAAGAGTTTGGTAGTCTTCAAATGTTGGGCCGCATCAGTATCATTTTTGATTCTTGAAACGGATGTCTCATTAATTGGTATTGGTATGCCATACAGTGAATGGATAGTTCTTCCTCCTTGCAATAGATTAGCAGCAATCCCTGTACTGGCTGCAGGTGAGACAACTTCTCCTTCTCCTCTCAGTTCATGAATCAATAGATGATACAGATATGTTTTCCCACTTCCACCGGGACCGTCAAGGAAAAAGCACTTTGGCTTATCACTTGTATCCTCTAAAGCTTTATGGATTGCAGTATAGGCCAAACGTTGTTGATCATTTAAGGTGGCTTTCATTTCATGTGCTCTTACTAACTCTTCTTCTTTGTTGTATTGAGGACGAATGTGTGGTTTTCTTTTTGGGCGTGGCAGATTAAAATCAATGAAATGTTTAGCATGAAATTTTAAAACATGTTCAACATCAGTCATGGCGTATCCTTCACAATGTTCACAATCATCAGTGTCAGGGTGGTAGGCATGGCAGTAATCTTGAACGAAGTGTTGTTTAAATTCTTGCCACAACTCCAGGGGATGATTAGGAGGACCAAAGACACATATATACGCAAACATTTCACGGAGCTGTGCAGGCATATTGAGAACACAGGCATCCAATAAAGTTTTTCTCCAAACACTGTCATCGAAGAGCAATCCAAGGGCTAATGCCGCCTCTTTAAACGTTGGGTATGTGACTTCCTTAACAGTCTTAAGGTTATCAAAACTTGTAGCTCCTTTAACATGGAGTAACAACAGCCTTAAAAAATAACGTTCTTGTTCTTGAATACTAACAGTGTAGAGCCTACCAATGACTGAAGCACCTCTTCTCCTTCTAACTTCCCATGCACCTTCTTTCCAAACATAATGCTCAGGAATTTGACGATATAAGTACTCCCGAGCTTTGGGATCATTCTCATTGAGGGTAAAGTAGGCCATGAGTGTTGATTGTCTGTCCATTGAATAACTGATGTTGTCCGCAGAATCACCCTCGTGAAAAAAAAGTGATTGTGAATGAGGCAGATGTACTGCAAGACGACTAATGCTGTGAGATTGTCTATGCATTTGAAAAGCAAAGATTCGCCAAGCTGCCTCTGGTGCACTGACATATCTGGAATCCATGAATTTATGAGTTTCATCGTGTCTGATGTTGGTTTCACAAATTTCCACATTGGCTTTGTCATGACCTTTGTACACATATTTGAAGAGGTATTTTACGCTCTGAATGGAAGCACATACTTCCACATTGATATGGCACTTATATTTTAATAGAAGGAAAGGGTTATATGGAACCACCCAAGAATTATCAATCATCTTGGAATGGTGTGGAAAAGAAGGTCCTTCGTTTCTTTGATAACTTGGATATGCATCCTCAGGTATAACAGTTTTTGTTTGAAACTGTTTTGGAAAATTTTTTTTACACTTTCCATTCTCCATACATGGAGAATTGGGATTGTGTTGTCCACAGGGGCCATGGATCATGTGTTGCATGACAATTTGATGGAGCAGAGGGTAATGTGATGGATCAGGAATTTCAGCCCAAACAGTATTGTCCACTTCCACCTCAGTTCTTAGTTTTGAGTTGGCATCCAGAATAATTAGAATGTGAGCATGTGGTAGGCCTCGCTTTTGAAATTCTATCACATGAACCATAGCACAAACCTTGCCAAATAATCCAGAATTAATATCTTTCAAAAGGGCTTCAAGTTTAATCCTGAATACACGTGCCACTAAATCCGGGCGATGTTCAGCACGCTGCCATGGCTGTAAATTGGTTACAATTTCACTCCATTTTGGATTGCAGGTCATCGTTATAAAAAGATCTGGTCTTCCAAATTTAGTTACAATCGCCATGGCATCTTGATACCTCTGCTGCATGTTTCGGGGACTTCCCTCAAAGGAAGATGGTAAAATTACGGTTTTGCCAATGGGGATTCCTTTTTCTACGGATTTTCTCAGCAAATGTTCTTGAAGGAGACAATAATCTTCCACCTTCAAATCTTTCTGGTGTTGTCGTATAAAATTTAAACGATTGGCCTCGATCTTAACATAGGCATCCACCAAGTACTGCTGTGTCAGTTTTCCTCCATTAAGGACAGGATTGAATTCTGCCCGTACTGACAGCAAATAACAGTAATACTGCAGCTGTGTCACCCTGCGAGGATTTTGGCCTTGGTGTATGAGTGATTCATGCCACCCTTGCTCTCCATGAGGGAAAAACAATGGATACAGTAATGCATCCAAATTACTGTGTAAAATACTTATTTGCTGTGTTTTGGGGCCAACGGATTATTTGTGTCTGGTTTTAGATGTATTAAAATGTCTCTATTAAATGGTGGCTCTCCATCAGCATTTTCAAAGATGACTGCAACTTCATGGACAGTAGGTTGTTATACCGTCTTGGGTCTTGCTCTCTGTCTTGTTTAATTGCCATGATGATATTAGGCATTTTTGTGCCATGTTCAAATGCTTTCTGTTCTTCCTCTTCCTCCACTTGCCGTAACATTTTGTAGGCTGAAACAAAGGGATTAATACCTTCCAATTGCTCAGCAATAATTCTCATCAAGGCTGGATTACACTTGAGATTTTCTGGAGACTGTAGGCGTTGTTCAGTAGCAGTAGCACTATCCAAAATATAGAGCTGTGCATATGCTGGAACTTGACCTTCAGCGGGGTGGAGAGTTCCAGTTCTATGGTAAATTTGGCCGTGAATCCGGAAACAATAAGGACCGTGTCCAGGTGGTTGCGAAACACTTGCACCCATCGAAGCAAATGCAAAGGAACTATTAATGCTCCTGATATTCTCCATGAGATTTTTACTATATGGGCTGTCTCCTTTTAGTAAAGTAGTGAAGAGCTCAGGGTACTGAGGTAATGGTACCTTAACTTTACCCTTGTGACAACAAAGGGAGAACTGTCCATCAGATGGCCTTTCAGCCTCAAAATGTTGTGCTTCACAATGTTCACATAACACATTCATGGGCCCACAGGTATGTTCTAAAATACTGCTATCATCATCAGTAAAGCCAATAGGGATTAATGACGTTGGTGAAGTGAGCAACCGATGACGTTTTTTGTAGATGCCTACAAAAATAAGGCGTAGCTGTGTAGAAGTTTCAACACATTCAAGAAAAGAAGTAGTGACTGAAGACTTATTCCTGAGGTTTTTTTTTTTGGCGTAATTGACGCTGTGAGGCAGCCAAATGGGCCAAACGGCGTTGTTTTGAGGTAGGTGACATAATTTGTAAACGCTTGACTTTAGCCAATTTGTGTCTTGTGATGGCAGAAGCAATCTTGTCTGTTCTTGTTTTAGAAGAACCTTTGCACTTCACTTTACCCGTGCCAGATGTTGTAGGCAGTTGAGTTTCCAAAAGTGTTGGAGACACAGATATAGACGCCATATCAGAGGTAGATGGTTTTCCTTGCACCTTCACCTTTTTTTTTTTGCGGCCAGATGTTGTAGGCAGTTGAGTTTCCAAAGGTGTTGGAGACACAGATATAGACGCCATATCAGAGGTAGATGCTTCTCCTTGCACCTTCACCTGTTGTTTTTTGCGTCTTTTTCGTTCCACCTCAGCTTTTTTGGCCAACCGACTGCTTCTTTTTTCAGCAGACTCCTTTGCAATTCTTTTATTCATATCCTCCTTGAGCTTAACCAAACGGAGACATCTTTTTTCCGGGATCTTCCTGCTCACGCTTCTTGCGCTGGCGTGCAGCATTCTTAGCTCTAACAGAGCTTTTTGGTTTGTCAGAGCTCATATTGAGCACACTACAGCAAAATGTATGCAATAATAGCTACAGTATATTATTTAAGGAAGCAATCAATATACATTCTGCATAGCAATATAGTCAAAGTAGTAATATTTATATTGATAATTGTTATTATATCCAATATATTTTTATATATAAATTATATCATAAAAATATATCCAAAAAAATAACATCAGCATTTTTCGTAATTCGCAGGAGATGCAGTAAAAAGAACCACATCTGCCGCGTTAGCCGCATTACCGTTACACTTATGGTGCGCTTGCGTTTTTTGCCATGCAAAGTATAGACTTACTTGCAGCAGGTGCAGCAATTGCAATTTTGCACTTGCAGAAGGTGCGGCTGTGAAAAAAAACTCAGCTGACCGGTTTTTTTTTTTTTGCGGCCACACCTACCATAAGTTCAAAACTGCATTTGGCGCAACTGCACCTATACTTTGCATGGCACAAACCGCCACCGCGCCGCAAGTTCCGCAAGTTCCACAAATTACTGCAAATTAAAAGGAAAAATACATTTGAATGGCGCATTTATGCCACACGTGAGCCATTATGCGGAACGTGCAGAAGCGATTATTTTTCCCACAAATTCCTGATAAAAAGGTATTGTGAAAGGTCTCAAAGGCAAGAATAAAATTATAATCAAAATAAGTCACCAAAGAAGTTAATGAAGTAAGGAGCATTATTTACATATAGATGACTAATGTTTTTTACAAAGCTTATATACATTAAATATTGAGGCACTGGCATAATTTCAGACCAAAATTTAATATAAGGCTGAAAAAGATTTATATAATTGTGTATCATATAGATCAATAATCTATTTAATATCAATATATACAATATATTTTATAAATAATATCCTAAAAATATATCCAAAAAATATATTATATATATTATTAACTTTAAAAAATTATGTATATTATATATTACAATTTATTATAATGTATAGATATATATATATATCACATATCTATATATATTAGATATATAAAATAGATATATATATATACATATACATATATAGATTAATATACAATATATATATATATATATATAATATATATATATATATATATATTTTATCTTAATCTATATATGTATATCTATATATATATATATATATAATTATATATATATAATATATATAGATATGTAATATATATATATATATATATATATATATATACATTATAATAAATTGTAATATATAATATACATAATTTATTTAAGTTAATAATATATATAATATAGTTTTTGGATATATTTTTAGGATATTATTTATAAAATATATTGTATATATTGGTATTAAATAGCTTATTGATCTATATGATAATAATCCTATACATATATATAATATGGCATGTCTCTCTCTCTCTCTCTATATATATATCTATATATATATATATATTATATATATATATATATATACATATATAAATCTATATCTATATCTCTCTATATATATATAATAATGAATATATCAATAACTAATCAATTATATTAGGCCAAAAGATATCTTTAGCTGATATTGTAGGGATGAGGTTCCAGCACAGCTTTTCCAACGTCCGTCCCACAGGATCACCAAAGCAGGAATAATTTGTGAGGAAAAGTTATAGAAAACACTATAAAATGACATATTAAACACATTCTTACAAAACCGCACTTGCCGCAGGTCCCCCTATACTTTGTATGGGGCTTACCGCAACTGCTCCACAACTTGCACGTGCGGCGCGATTGCGGTAATCCTTATGGAAATTACCGCAACCGCGCCGCAAGTGAAATGACGGCGGAATGAATATTGTGATAGTGAACATATGGACTGCATATATATACATATATAGATATATACATATATATTAATATTGTTTGGGGGGTCCAATACATTTTTTGGGGGGTCCAATACTTTTTTGGGGGGGTCCAATACTTTTTGGGGGGGGTCCAATACTTTTTTTGGGGGTCCAATACTTTTTGGGGGGGTCCAATACTTATTTTGGAGGGTCCAATCATTTTTTGGAGGGTCCAATACTTTTTTTGGGGGGTCCAATACTTTTTTGGGGGGGTCCAATACTTTTTTGGAGGGGTCCAATACTTTTTTTGGGGGTCCAATACTTTTTGGGGGGGGGTCCAAAATTTTTTTGTGGGGGGGTCCAATACTTTTTTTGGGGGGTCCAATACTTATATTTTAATTAATTAATGTAATTAATATCTTAATGATTTTTTTTTTATTATTATTATTATTATTTTTTTTTATTATTTATTTATATTTTTTTTTTTACTATTTTTACTATTATTAAATTTATTTATTATTTT
>JARQOC010000011.1:172372734-172487734 GCA_033576535.1 Allobates femoralis | reverse complement strand
GAACTTTCAGAGGTTCGCCGAATAGGTCTGTGAATGGTTCGCCAAACCTATCGAATCTCATTCAAATTAAAGAAAGGCAAAATCAAAGGCAAAGAAAACACTGTCAAAGGGGCCTAAAGGCTGCCAAACACAGTTCAAACCATTTTACAGTGGAGTCCCACAGTTTAAGCACAGCCATTAGCTTCCTAGACTATTACTTACCAAGCTTCAGTGCCGCTGTCACCCTGCTTTTGGACCCATTCATTAACGTCATACATAGTCAATACTTCAGTCCCTGTGATTGATTAAAGTTAGACCTTGCCCCGCCCATCATTAAAAATTATCAAAAGCTCTCTTAAAGGGATGTTTAAAGGAGATTTTAAGGTTCCTGGCATTCACAGCTGCTTGCACGTCTACCAATCATCCAAAGGTTCACAGCCTGCAGGTGTCCCAACAGCTGTAAACTCAAGGAAGCTTAAAAACATTCTTTTAAAGCTTCCTTAAATTAACCATGTTGAAAGAATCTGGTAAATCAAATAGCTGTGAACTCAGCTAACCTTATCTTAGCGGAGTTCTAAGCCACCGGGCCTTCCGGTGAGTGTATTGGGGTATGTTTGACTGTATGGCCCAGCACCAAACTTTAATGCTGTTCTGATATGTTTTGTCTGCTGAAAATATCTAATTCTAGCATCAATGTAACTGTCCTTTCTCCTGCCCCCCAATGCCTGTTTATGATCCTTTGTTCAAATAGGCCTGTGAGTGACCATTTGGTACAGCCTTGCCTGGTCATGGGTTAATGGACTCCAGTTCCCTCCCCCTTTCTGCACACTTGAAATCAATGTTTCTCAGCATATTAAGATGTTTTCCTAGTCTGCCGACAAAGTGTCTGATCTAAAGTGTCCAGATATGAAATAGACCTGAAATTGACCAGAATTGACTGGGATAGACTGGAAGGTAATGACAGAGAGCCACTTAAACAATGTCTATAACTCTATTCTCTACTAATCATAACCATGTCTTTAACGTCACTGTTTGTGTTTCTATGTGCCATCACCACCAACTTGTATCACCCTATCCCCCCTCCAACACCACTGATCCACATCAGCCCCTCTCTCCTGCCCTACCCTATGTACAGCTCCCACGCCATATTCAGTTTACTGAGGATTCTCAGCCCATCATATTCTAACATTTGTCATAATAAACCAAGTCATAAATCTAAAAACTATCTGCTCTTCCTCTTTCTGCTGCTGCTCCTGTCAGGTGATATCTCCCCCAACTCTGGTCCGCCCTCTAACTTCAACCCCTCTCCCACCACACATAGAAACCCCACTAACCTTATTACCACCACTTGCACTCCTTCAACTCCCTCTTTTAACTGCGCTCTCCGGAATCCACGATCTGTATGCAACAAACTTCCCTTCATTCACAATTATTTCCTTACCAACTCTCTTAACCTGCAGGCCCTCACAGAAACCTGGATCCAGGATTCAGACACTGCTTCCCCTGCTGCTATTTCTCATGGCGGCCTACATTTTTCTCATTCCCCTAGACCTGGAAACAGACATGGTGGAGGAGATGGCTTCCTCCTGTCCTCCTGTCCCCACAATGTACTTTCCCGGTCATTCCCCCAGCCCCATCACACTCATTCCCTTATTTTGAGATCCACACCATTAGGCTATTCCGCCTCCCCCCCAGGGTCACCCACCCAGTTCCTCGACCATTTCTCTGCATGATTGCCGCATTTCATGTCCTCAGAATTACCAACTGTTATTCTGGGAGACTTTAACATTTCCATAAACAGCCCCATCTCCCCATCTGCATCCCAGCTCCTATCTCTAACCACCTCTCTTGGCCTCTCACAGCTCTCAACCTCTGACACGCACAAAGATGGTAAGACCCTTGACCTGGTCTTTACCCAGCTCTGCTCTACCTCCTCCTTAGATAACTCACCTCTTCTCTCCGACCACAACATTCTCTCCTTCTCACTCACTAACCCTTGACCACCACAGCCCAATCCTACCTATCACACATACAGAAATCTACAGCCATTAACCCTCATGCACTCACAGATTCCCTCATCTCATCACTGTCCCCAATCTCTTCAATCTCCTGTCCAGATCAGGCAGTAAACCACTACAATGACACTCTCAGAAGCTCCCTGGACCAAGTAGTGCCCTTCACCCTCAGAACCTCCACACATATAACAAAACAGCCTTGGCTCACATTACAAACTCGATTCCTCCAGCAATGCTCTAGGAGTGCTGAACGTCTATGGAGGAAAACTCGCTCACCAGGAGACTTCATCCATTATAAATTCATGCTCAAAACTTACAACTCTGCCCTTCACCTTGCCAAACAGACCTACTTCACAACCCTGGTCTCCTCACTATCCAACAATCCAAAAAAACTCTTTGACACCTTTCACTCTCTCCTCAGTCCTAAAGTGCAGGCCCCCATCACTGACCTCTGTGCTGATGACCTTGCTTCTTACTTTATGTAGAAAATAGACAACATCCACCAGGAAATCAGCTCCCAGCCTCCAAGCGCTACCACTTCCAATTCTTCCCCACATCCCCTCTGGTTCACTCTCCACATTTGACCCAGTCACAGAAGAAGTCTCCAGGCTCCTCTCTTCCTCTCGTCCCACCACATGCACTACTGACCCCATTCCCTCACACCTACTCCAGTTCCTCTCTCCAGTCATCACCACTCATCTAACCAAAATCTTCAATCTCTCCCTCTCTTCTGACATCTTCCCCTCCTCCTTCAAACACTTCATCATTACTCCATTATTAAAGAAAACCTCTCTCGACCCATCCTGCACAAATAACTACAGACCAGTGTCCAATCTCCCCTTCATCTCTAAACTCCTGCAGCGCTTGGTCTACTTCCGCCTCACCCGTTATCTCTCCACTCACTTTCTTCTAGATCCATTACAGTCTGGTTTCTGCCCCCTTCACTCTACAGAGACTGCCCTCATCAAAGTGACCAATGACCTTCTGACAGCAAAACGTAATGGTGACCACGCTTTGCTTATTCTGCTAGACCTCTCTGCAGCTTTTGACACTGTTGACCACCATCTCCTACTCTCCATGCTGAATTCCATTGGAATAAAGGACACTGCTCTCTCCTGGCTCTCCTCCTATCTTTCTGACCGCTCTTCACTTTCTCTCCTCTTCTTCTCACTATTGGGGTCCCTCAGGGCTCAGTCCTCGGTCCTCTTCTCTTCTCTCTCTGCACAGCCCCAATTGGACACACCATCAGCAGATTTGGCTTCCAGTACTATCTTTATGCTGATGACACAATTATACACTTCAGCCCCTGACCTTACCCCTGCGGTATTAAAGAACACCAATGACTGTCTATCTGCAGTTTTCATCATCATGTCCGCTCTCTATTTGAAACTAAACCTTTCAATAACTGAACTCCTTCTGCTCCCACCCTCCACTAACCTCCATAAATCAGACATCTCTCTCTCAGTGTGCGGCACCAGGATAACGCCTAAGCAGCAGGCTCACTGTCTGGGTGTTATGTTTGACACTGATCTCTCCTTCTCCTCCCACACAATCTCTCGTCTGCTCCTGTCGCATACACCTGAAGAATAGCTCTAGAGTCCGCCCCTTTCTCACAAAGCAAACAACAAAAATCCTCACCGTGGCCCTAATCCATTCCCACCTTAACTACTGCAATTCTCAATTGAGTGGCCTCCCCCTCACTAGACTTTCTCCTCTCCAGTCCATCCTTAATGCAGCAGCCAGGATCACCCATCTGGCCAATTGTTACTCAGATGCCTCTGCTCTGTGCCAGTCATTGCACTGGCTACCCGTACACTACAGGATCAAATTCAAATTGTTTGTTCTCACCCACAAAGCTCCTTACAGTGCAGAACCCCATACAACTCCACCCTCATCTCTGTCTATCACCCCACCCATTCTCTACGTTCTTCAAATGACCTTCGACTAACATCTGCACTAATCCAATCCTCCCACTCCCGGCTCCAAGACTTCTCCCAAGCTGCACCAAATCTCTGGAATGCTCTATCCCAAGAACTCAGGACTATCCACAACTTGCATGGCTTCAGACGATCCCTAAAAACACATCTTTTTAAGGCAGCCTATCATATTCCCTAATAGAAGTCCTTTGCACTGTAGATAGTGAATGGGCTATCTCTCTGGACATTACTCTTCTACAAACTCCACCAAACCAAAAAGGTCTACACAGACTGTCTGATGACCATCCATGTAAGCTTATTTCTATCCCCCATTTCCTCAAGATGCCTGGACCATTAGTGCAATAAGCCCCTGTACCCTGTGCAACCCCTATCCCGTTGTAGATTGTAAGCTCTTTTGAGCAGGGTCACCTTCATTTCTTGCTTTATTTATTGTATTTTTTTTTTCTTCATTGATTCTATGCCTATTGTTTTGTATCCAATTATTGTACTGTATTTGTTCTCTACTGTAATTACTTACTGTATTATATTTTCTGTACTCTAACCACTGTATTGTAAAGTGCTGTGGAATATGTTGGCGTATATAAATAAAGATGTATTATTATTATTATTATTATTATTAATAAAGTTCAAGGAAAGTTTTAAAATTTTTACATTTGTAATTTCTTCCCAAACAAAGCCACATTTGCAGATTTTTTTATAGTAAATTGCTCAGATATTCTGATCACAAACCAAATCGTCAATGTTTGCTTTGAATTTGAATTTGTCGAACCTCGTTTGGAAACCTTTGCTCATTCCTAGTGAAGACTAGACTATACCAGAGTGCATGCCATATGTAAATGTACTGAGCGGATTGAGTACATACTTTTTTAATTGTTTTTAACCCCCTCCTTACGCATTTGGCTCTGGCTCTTGACACACATGCGTTGCCTCATGGTAATAGTGTCTCACCTAACCATGTAAGATGAGGTACATCATAAATTCATACAATACACTGAGGCCTTGTCTGAATTAAAGGTTCTGGTAAAAAGTGAAGAAAACACTCAAATTAAATATTACGTAGATAGGTCAGGCCTAGGCAGAGTTGTCATGTTAAGGACGGGTGAGTGGTGAGGTGTATATTATATTTTTGTTTTTTTTTAACTCCTTCCTGGCCACCAAATTGCTAGATTCATGCAAATCAACTTTTGTAAAATTCTAAATTAATTTAAGTTACTTTAAATCGATTTGCCTTAGTTAATACGTTACATAAAAATGTTAATTCAAAATATGAAAAAGAAAGTAGCTTTTTTGGCAGCACAAACAATGCCACTATTGTCCACAGGTAATATCTCATACTACACCTCCATCCTAGTCCCCTGAAAAGTGCAATGACAGACCCTATTAACACCTTTACGACATATGACTTACTTGTACTACATATGTTGTGTCCCATTCTGTGATGCAGGCAGGGCCGGCGTCAGCACCCGGCGCACCCGGGCAAGTGGCGGGCCTGGACTGCTTGGAGAGGGCCCACTGGGCCCCTGTGAGCTAGGATCACACTTGCGTTGTGACCCTAGCCTGGCACAAGTATTTTCCATTGCAGAGCTTTCAATGCTATGCGCTGCCAGACAATGGAGCCCATAGAAACCCGCGGTTTACCTTGCCAACTGTAAACAGCAGGTTTCTATGGGCTCCAGCACATAGCATTAAAGCTATGTGCTGCAGCGGAAAATACTTGCCCCTAATAGGGGCCCCTGAGCAGTGCCCCCGCAGCCAGGCCCGTGTCCAGGGGGAAGCTGGGGGGTCATCTGCCCCGGGCACAGCAGGCAAGGAGGGCGCACTCAGCCTCCTCCTGCAGTGCCTGAGGTCTCTCCCTGCCACCCGCATGTTGAGCCCCCCAGTGGGAGCCGGCTTTCTTCTCCACTACACAGCAGCACACTGTGCTGACAGGACCTGTGATGATGTCAATGGAGGGGAGGAGTCAGGGATCACATGAACATTTCCTCAGTGTATGCAGGTGACTCACCGTAGCCGAAACTTCACGAGGCAGGTGTTTTTCTTCTCCCTGTCACGGAACCGCGCCTGCCGTAGTGGGGCCCGGTGGTCCAGAATCAATAGAGTTGGCTGAACAGATTTAAAGGTTGTTTCAAGTCGTGACGCCACCTGTGAGTGTTCCGGTGATGTCCACCGGCGCTGCTTGGGCCTCCGGGGGATGGAATGCAGCAAGATGGGACACTCCCCACAGGATGAGCGGGAGTCCCCGGGGCCAGGAGCTGCACAAGATGTTGTGAGGCAGCTTAGTTACCTTCAGCATGCAGAGATGGAGAGTTCTGAAAAAGGCACGGACACTGAAAGTCTCTGCAACGGGTACTTTACTGTAACCAGCAGGCAGTACAATGTATACAGTTAACGGGTAACGGACTGGGTGGACTCAGCAATGACCAGTGTTTCTCAGAGCTCCGCGGTGTTCCTCCATTCTAGCTTATTCTGAGTGAGTTGCCATTGTCGCCTTTGAGTGCCAAGGTCGGGTACAAGGGACTACTTATATTGCCCTGCCGGAGTGTACGTTCTGGTGTGAGGGGTAGTCTGGGTCCTTTTGGTGGGTACTCCACTGGCAAGACGGCTCTGTTTGCGGTGGGGTACTCCTGTAGAGCGGTCCCTCCACTCCTGGTTTGCATGGCAGTGATAAACGACTCCCAGCTTCGGAACCAGTAATCCGGCTGTAGATGGGCACGGGTGTATTTTGACCAGCATGTGGTTGCCCAGGGTCCGGTTGTTGAGGCACCGAGGTAATGGCGCCTAACCGGTGGTGGTGGTGGCCTAGTGGCTGCACGGAACTGTGCAAGGCCCCTCTCCTACGTTCCTCCCGGCTACGCTCTGCTTCTTCCTTCTCCTACATTTTTGCAGACTCTTCTGCTGCCTTGGCAGACTATACTCTACTGTCTGGCTGCACTAACTTCTCCACTAACACACTACTCCTACACTCCGCCCACCAGGACCTTATTGGCCCTCTATGCTGATGTGCATGTAGGGTATGGAGCTCTGAGTTTTAACCATATCATTGCTTAGTCAGAGAATATTGCAGCTGCAGTCTGGGCTGCAATACACTCCTGTGACGCACTCGTTGCGGGGCGCCACACAGGACTGTGCTGTGCTGGTTGTCATGGTGCTGGATGAGTTGAAGTTTATGTGTGGGGTCAGGATGGATTTACAGTGTGGATGTGGCAGAGCCGATTGTGTACTAGGTGTACCGAGCAGAGCTGAGTGTCTACAAGGTGTATGGAGCGGAGCCGAGTGTGTATGAGGTGTACGAAGCAGAGCCGCGTGTGTACGAGGAGTACGGAGAAGAGCTGAGAGTGTACGAGGTGTACGGAGCGGAGCCATGTGTACGAAGTGTACAGAGTGGAGCCGTGTATGTACAAGGTGTACAGAGCGGAACTGAGTGTGTACAAGGTGTACGGAGCGGAGCCGTGTGTGTACGAGGTGTACAGAGTGGAACCGAGTGTGTACGAGGTGTACAGAGTGGAGCCGTGTGTGAACTAAGTGTACAGAGCCGAACCAATTGTGTATGAGATGTATGGAGCGGAACCAAGTGTGTACGAGGTGTATGGAGTGGAGCCGCGTGTGTACGAGGTGTATGAAGTGGAGCCGCGTGTGTACGAAGTGTACGGAGCGGAGTCGAGTGTGTACGAGGTGTACGGAGCGGAGCTGTGTGTGTGCGAGGTGTACAAAGTGGAGCCGAGTATGTACGAGGTTTACGGAGCGGAGCCGTGTGTGTACGAGATGTACGGAGCGGAGCCGAGTGTGTACGAGGTGTACGGAGCGTAGCCAAGTGTGTACGAGGTGTACGAAGTGGAGCCGTGTGTGTATGCGGTGTACGGAGCTGAGTCGCATGTGTACGAGGTGTACGGAGTGGAGCCGTGTGTGTACAAGTTGTACGGAGCAGAGCTGAGAGTGTACGAGGTGTATGGAGCAGAACCAAGTGCTTACTAGGTATCCGGAGCGGAACTGCATGTGTACAATGAGTATGGAGCGGAACTGTGTCTGTATAAGGTGTACGGAGCAGAGCCGCGTACGGAGCGGAGCCACGTGCGTACGAGGTGTATGGAGCGGAGCCGCATGCATACGAATTATGTGTACCAGTGGTAGCTCCCCGCAGACTCTGCAGCACTCAGGGGCCCCGAGTGTTGGGGGCAGCGCTCCGGGGCCCCTCAGTGTTGGTGGCACGGGCACAGCTCAGGTGCAAAAAATAAGCCATCACTAAAGGCCCCGTTACACAGTACGATGTCCCAGCGATTCGACCAATGATCGGGTCGCTGGGACATTGTTAGCTGATCACTGGTAAGCTGTCAAACAGGCTGACTCACCAGCGATCAGCGACCAGCGAGAACGCTGGTAACCAGGGTGAACAGTGGGTAACTAAGCATAGCGCTGCGCTTAGTTACCTGACGTTTACCCTGGTTGCCTGCTCCCAGCGCTTGCTGTGTGGCGCTAGGAGGTCATTCATCGTTGGTCTCCCGCTGTCACACGCGCCGATGCTGGCTGCCCAGCGGAAGACCAAGAATACATTTATGGTCCAGTTCATTCTTGCACGATCAACAATCAACGAACTTATCGTTGGTCGTTGATATGTGTCACATGCTACGATGTCGTTTCGACATCACTGCAACATCACCAAACTGGTGACGTTGCAACAATATTGCATGTAACGGGGCCTTTAGCCTTAGCTACAGAAAAATTAGAACATTACAGGTCTTGGAAAATGTTAACAACAAAAAAACCCTTTTTTTGGAAAATTTCTGAATTTTAGTTCACCAATTAAAAAAAAAAAAAATTGTGTTTGGTACCAACATACAGTTAGGTCCAGAAATATTTGGACAGTGACACAAGTTTTGTTATTTTAGCTGTTTACAAAAACATGTTCAGAAATACAATTATATATATAAAATGGGCTGAAAGTGCACACTCCCAGCTGCAATATGAGAGTTTCCACATCCAAATCGGAGAAAGGGTTTAGGAATCATAGCTCTGTAATGCATAGCCTCCTCTTTTTCAAGGGACCAAAAGTAATTGGACAATGGACTCTAAGGGCTGCAATTAACTCTGAAGGCATTTCCCTCGTTAACCTGTAATCAATGAAGTAGTTAAAAGGTCAGGGGTGGATTCCAGGTGTGTGGTTTTGCATTTGGAAGCTGTTGCTGTGACCAGACAACATGCGGTCAAAGGAACTCTCAATTGAGGTGAAGCAGAACATCCTGAGACTGAAAAAAAAGAAAAAATCCATCAGAGAGATAGCAGACATGCTTGGAGTAGCAAAATCAACAGTTGGGTACATTCTGAGAAAAAAGGAATTGACTGGTGAGCTTGGGAACTCTAAAAGGCCTGGGCGTCCACGGATGACAACAGTGGTGGATGATCGCCGCATACTTTATTTGGTGAAGAAGAACCCGTTCACAACATCAATTGAAGTCCAGAACACTCTCAGTGAAGTAGGTGTATCTGTCTCTAAGTCAGCAATAAAGAGAAGACTCCATGACAGTAAATACAAAGGGTTCACATCTAGATGCAAACCATTCATCAATTCCAAAAATAGACAGGCCAGAGTTAAATTTGCTGAAAAACTCCTCAAGAAGCCAGCTCAGTTCTGGAAAAGTATTCTATGGACAGATGAGACAAAGATCAACCTGTACCAGAATGATGGGAAGAAAAAAGTTTGGAGAATAAAGGGAACGGCACATGATCCAAGGCACACCACATCCTCTGTAAAACATGGTGGAGGCAACGTGATGGCATGGGCATGCATGGCTTTCAATGGCACTGGGTCACTTGTGTTTATTGATGACATAACAGCAGACAAGAGTAGCTGGATGAATTCTGAAGTGTACCAGGATATACTTTCAGCCCAGATTCAGCCAAATGCTGCAAAGTTGATTGGACGACGCTTCATAGTACAGATGGACAATGACCCCAAGCATACAGCCAAAGCTACCCAGGAGTTTATGAGTGCAAAAAAGTGGAACATTCTGCAATGGCCAAGTCAATCACCAGATCTTAACCCAATTGAGCATGCATTTCACTTGCTCAAATCCAGACTTAAGACGGAAAGACCCACAAACAAGCAAGACCTGAAGGCTGCGGCTGTAAAGGCCTGGCAAAGCATTAAGAAGGAGGAAACCCAGCGTTTGGTGATGTCAATGGGTTCCAGACTTAAGGCAGTGATTGCCTCCAAAGGATTCGCAACAAAATATTGAAAATAAAAATATTTTGTTTGGGTTATGTTTATTTGTCCAATTACTTTTGACCTCCTAAAATGTGGAGTGTTTGTAAAGAAATGTGTACAATTCCTACATTTTCTATCAGATATTTTTGTTCAACCCTTCAAATTAAACGTTACAATCTGCACTTGAATTCTGTTGTAGAGGTTTCATTTCAAATCCAATGTGGTGGCATGCAGAGCCCAACTCGCAAAAATTGTGTCACTGTCCAAATATTTCTGGCCCTAACTGTACTCGTATAGACCCAGGGAATCATCCTGCCCCATCAACTTTTCCGTTCAGTAAACTTGGCAAATAAAAAACCCAAAAAGGAATTGAAGAATTGCACTTTTTTACAACTTCACCACACTTGGAATGTATTTCCAGTTTTCCAGTACACTACGAGGTAAACTAATAAATGGTGTCATTTAAAAGTACAACTTGTCTCACAAAAAACAAGCCCTCATATGGCTATATCGATAGATAATTTTAACATTTCTGGCTCTTAGAAAAAGAGAGAAAAAACTAAAGCACAAAACATAGAAAATGGTCCTTTCTATTCATCTGTCTCCACATTCTCCAAGCATCTAATAGGACATGGTAACTACACTTAGATACTGGCTACAAATTGATCCATGCAGCTTTATTTGAAAACCCCTATCTATTAACCCCTCTCTTTGATCTGAGCTCACGTGATGTGCTCGCATCATTCCCTGCACATGTGAGCTGATCTGATCAGTTTGTATGTGCAGCTAACAGATTCTGATGATATTCCCCACCACCATCGGCAAGCAATCACTGGGCATTGATGTGTAGCGATAACAGCGCAGGGTCAGATGAGGACCCCTGTCACTGTCATGACTCACTTACTGTGTATGCCTGCCGAGAGATGATCATTTCTGCTGTGCAGAGACATGCATCATCATTGCTCTGTTCTGCAGAGATCAAGTTGTGCAGTGTTGAGGCTCCCTAAACGGCCAAATAAGATACAGTAAAATTGAAAATTTTATCAGCTTCCTCCTCCGCTGTACTCATCGCAGCGACCGTTCCCAAACTCCGCAAGACACCGCTGAGCAATCACCATCGGCGCGAAAGTGAAAGCAAAAGCGGATGAGGAAGCTGAGGACACCAGACCACCAATAGTTGGTAGAGTGCAACCACTATATAGTGTGGATCCATTGTTACTATTACCCAGTAGTACCACTGTCGAGCCTACTGGGACGAGGGTACTCGGTACCGGACCAGGTCTTTACTGGGGAACTCACGGGTGGTCCTGGTCCGGACCGTGTCCCGGGCCCTGGCAATAAAAGGGGATATTTACAGGGGTTGTCAGTCGTGACGCCACCCACTTGATGCGGCCAGTGATGGGGCCGCCGCTGCTGCAGAACCTCCGGGGACGATGGGACAGCAGCTTAGATGGTGTAGTTCCAGTGGGTAGAACTGTGTTCCCCGGGGCAGTAAGGGTTAAGTCTATTGTGAAGTTGGTAGCACACTTACTTTACAGACGCTGCAGGGATCTCTCCTCCTGGCTGGTGCTGACAGGCTGTAGCTGTGGCTCTGCAGGTGGAGGCTTGTTGTATTCCTGTATGGAGGGAATAGCTTTCACGCAGAGACACAAGGGAAGCAGTTCCAGGGTTTTCCAAAGCTTTACTCTCAGCTCTTCAAGTTACTTTACAGCACAGTTACGGTTCTTACACAGTTCAAGTTCAGTTCTTAGTACATGGGCACATTCTCCCTCTCCCGGTTCCCTTTGCTCTGCAGCCAGGCCTCTTTCTCTGTGACCTCTCACACAATCTGCTATGTCCTTCCCGGGCTGTTACGTTCTCTCTTTACTTCGTGTTGTGCGACATTGGACAGTATGGCGGTGGCTCGGGCTCCTGTGAGTCCTACGTGTGTCACTGAGCTGCCTGTCCTTAGGGTAGGGATCTCAATCGTGTTGTTTGAGGATGCCGGGTAAACTACGGTCCCCTCTAGAGCCGACACTCTACTTCAGGCCAGCCTCCAGCAGTCCTCAAGCCTGAGGCTCTACCAGGCTCCTTCTCTCTGTTCCTCTCGGTATATAGGAGGGCTACTCCGCCTGCAGTCAGTTGCTTTAGCTGTAGTTCTAGGGCCCCGGGTTACACCGTCCCTCTCTGTCCTCTCACACTCCTGGGGATCCAGCTCTGGATAGGCTTTCTCTCTCCTCTGGCTTGCACTGGCTCAGTACAGATTCTGCGTTCCTTCTGCCCTCACTCTTCCAGGACGTGTGGCTTTCTGTCTGCTCAGCTTCAGCTCAACCTGCTGCTATTCTCTGGCCTTTGCATCTCAGCTCACTGTGGCCTACTCTTGGTCTTTGCTGTTCAGCCTACCTCGGCCTACTGAACACCTTCACTCCTCCCCCTTCCTATATACTTTCAAGTCACCTGACTACGTGTGTGCCCAACCCACTCCTCTAAATCCACCACCCCTCAATCTCATAGAGTCTCTAATCTCAGGGCTGGATGCTACCTTCTCTTACACGTGGGTTTTGTGGGCTGTGAGGGTGTTGGTGTGCAACAATGTCCTACCTGCCTGGCTGCAGTTCCCTTTGTGGCCTTCTGGACGCAGGGGCGCCACACCACAATATAGTACATCCACATTTATGTATATTGACAGACATTGAAAGACCATATACAGAAATATAGCTACCAGCAGCAAAGAATCTAAATTTATGTATGTGGGCAGACATCAAAATACCATATACAGGGACAGAATCACTAGCATCATAGAAGCCCAAATAAATACACACATAGCAATTA
The DNA here is from genome assembly GCA_033576535.1 of Allobates femoralis. Classification (NCBI taxonomy): domain Eukaryota; kingdom Metazoa; phylum Chordata; class Amphibia; order Anura; family Aromobatidae; genus Allobates; species Allobates femoralis. The sequence continues at coordinate 172,474,793 of JARQOC010000011.1, read as the reverse complement.
TACACAAAGAGAGACGCTAAAAGACAACACAGATCTTTACATCACTGATATTAACCATTATCCAATTTTTTAACCCTAGCACACCACATAAGACTGCCAACCATATCTGGCCATACACACCAGAACCCAAGGGAAACATCTTAGAAGATAATACACTGTGTGCAGAATTATTAGGCAAATTAGTATTTTGATCACATGATACTTTTTATAATAATATTAATAATATTTATTCATTTATATAGCGCTATTAATTCCATAGCACTTTACATAAATCAGTAATGCTGTCTCTCTTGGAGCTCACAAGCTAAACATCCTATCAGTATGTCTTTACAATGTGGGAGGAAACCGGAGTACATGTTGTCCTACTCCAAGCTGTATAGGGTTGAGAGCCAACTACCAATTAAGTAAATCAGGTGATGTGCATCTCTGTAATGAAGAGGGATGTGGTGTAATGACATCAACATCCTATATAAGGTGTGCTTAATTATTAGGCAAATGCCTTTCCTTAGGCAAAATAGCTCAGAAGAGAAATTTGATGGTCTCTGAAAAGTCCAAAATTGTGAGATGTCTTGCAGAGGGATGCAACAGTCTTGAAATTGCCAAACCTTTGAAGCGTGATCACCTAGCAATCAAGTGTTTCATGGTAAATAGCTTGCAGGGTCGCAAGAAGCGTGTTGGGCGTAAAAGGCGCAAAATAACTGCCAATGAATTGAGGAAAATCAAGAGTGAAGCTGCCAAGATGCCATTTGCCACAAGTTTTGCCATATTTCAGAGCTGTAACGTTACTGGAGTATCAAAAAGCACTAGGTGTGCTATACTCAGGGACATGGCCAAGGTAAAGAAGGCTGACAAACCACCACCTTTGAACAAGAAACATAAGATAAAATGTCAAGACTGGGCCAAGAAATATCTTAAGACTGATTTTTCAAAGGTTTTATGGACTGATGAAATGAGAATGACTCTTGATGGGCCAGATGGATGGGCCAGAGGCTGGATCAGTAAAGGGCAGAGAGCTCCACTTTGACTCAGATGCCAGCAAGGTGGAGGTGGGGTACTGGTATGGGCTAGTGTGGCACCCCCGCGACCAGGGTGGCCACAGGTAGAAACTGCAGCCAGGCAGGAGGGTAGACAGTTTGTTTAGCAAACACCTCAAAACACATATCCACTGACATGGGGACCTAACCCGGAGCCTGGGACTCTAGGCAGGCAAGGGGTAGTAGGGCTAGAAATGAGTGGATGAGCGTAGTCATTGTAACGGATGAGTATATAAGGAAGAAACAGGAAACAGTTAGCCAGTAGGCCAGTAGGTCCCGAGCAGAACAGAAAAGACCAAGAGTAGGCCGGTGTAGGCTGAGAGGAACAGATGAAGGAGAAGGAGTAGGCAAGTGCTGAGCAGAAAAGACCGGACCAGTACCATCAGGTCCAGGGAAGATGTGAGGGCCAGCAGTTAACTGACAGAGGAGCCTCCCCTAATATACTGGGAAGTTACATGGGAAGAGAAGAACCCGGTGATCCCTTGTGAAACAGGGATACCTAAGGTTAGGCTAAAACCAGAGTGTCAGCTCTGAGGGGGACTGAAGATTAAAACCAGCGCTCCAGACAAACTGACGGGGGTCACAGACTCCAGATCTGTGTTCCCACCAGTGGATTGGGGGCACAGCAGCAGCTGAGAGGACCCGGCTTAGGGGGAAGCTACTATTGGGGACCGAGCTGCCGCTCCGCAATTCACTTAAAAAGGAAACACCAAGATTAAGCCTGAAAGGACACATAGAAGGACTGAGGAGTCTAGGAGAGATAGCCTGGTTGCACTGGGTTCAAGTGTACCGGAGTCAACTGAGTGAAACTGTAAAGAACTGTATTGTACCGTGCACTGTCTGATAAGTTGGAGAAGTAAACCCGGGTGAACCCTTCTACGGTGTCTGGGTCTGATTTCAGGTATGAAGAACTGTCAGTCCTCCATTTGACCCTGTCAGGAGCCATCTCCACATCATCCCCTTTTCCTGCAACACCTACAATAACCATCTCAGACTTTAATCACCACTGCCCCGGGAACCAGGCTCTAAGCTGCCAAAACATCATCCCCGGAGGTTCTGCAGCAGCGGTGGTCATCCTGACCACAACCCACGGGTGGCGTCACGACAAACCTAATCCCTTGTAAATACACCCCATTTACTTGTGTGAACCCGGCACACGGTCCAGACCAGGACTGCCGTGACATCCCCCAGCAGTACCCCGGTCCAGTACCGAGTACCCCGTCCCAGTGGGCTCCACATCCGGTATCATCAAAGATGAACTTGTGGGACGTTTTCGGGTTGATGATTGAGTGAAGCTCAACTCCCAGACCTACTGCCAGTTTCTGGAAGACAACTTCTTCAAGCAATGGTACAGGAAGAGGTCGGTATCGTTCAAGAAAAACATGATTTTCATGCTGGACAATGCTCCATCACATGCGTCCAACTACTCCACAGCATGGCTGGCCAGTAAAGGTCTAAAGAAGAAAAAATAATGACATGGCCCCCTTGTTCACCTGATCTGAACCCCATAGAGAACCTGTGGTCCCTCCTAAAATGTGAGATCTACAGGAGGGAAAACAGTACACCTCTTGGAACAGTGTCTGGGAGGCTGTGGTGGCTGCTGCACGCAATGTTGATCGTAAACAGATCAAACAACTGACAGAATCTATGGATGGAAGGCTGTTGAGTGTCATCATAAAGAAAGGTGGCTATATTGGTCACTAATTTTTTGGGTTGTGTTTTTGCATGTCAGAAATGTTTTTTTCTAAATTTTGTGCAGTTATATTAGTTTACCTGGTGAAAATAAACAAGTGAGATGGGAATATATTTTGTTTTTATTAAGTTGCCTAAGAATTCTGCACTAGTGATGGGCGAGTCCTAAATTACTCGGAATCGCTTGACTCTAGCGAGTCCGAGCCCGGGACTCGCTACTCGTTGTGAGTCTAGCGAGTCCAATGTTAATGAATGGGGAAGCGAGTATTAGCGAATACTGTGCGATTTATAAATCGCAGATGTGTCTCGGAAAGCGCTCGCATTGCCGTTTTGGAAACCCCACTCGCAACAGTTTTTTGCTGCTGTGTCCGAGGCCAAACTTAAATATAAGGAATCTTGAAGTTTCCCTACACTGACTGACACTCCCTATGAACTGCTCCAGCATCTACCTCACCCTGCACTAGCTCAGATCGTCACAGGAATGTGGAGGAAATGGCGGTGGCAAGGCTTATATACAGCCTCGCCTCTCATACATGACATAGGCATCACGATGGACAGAAGCCAATCATAGTCCTGCCACAACCAACATGGCTGTGGCATTACTGAATATGATTGGCTAACATGCTTGTCCATCTTCACAAGTTTTCTGACCTAAGACGCTAGGCTGTCTCGGAAGCTTTGTCGGAACATAACAGATTCTGTATTCGCGAGTCCCGAATACAGTATACAGGACTCGGATTCGTAGACTCGCTCAGACTCGCTCAGACTCGCTGCTGACAGCGGGTATCCGTGAAGCGGTGCAATTGTTTAAACAATTTGGGGAGATTCAAGCTACATAGCGATGTGATATAGCGAGTCTAGCGAGTGAGAAAAAGTAAACTCTGACAAAACTAGGATTGCCATTGACTTGCATTGGACTCGCTACTGTGCGAGTAATCGCTGGGAAACTCGCCGAGTACCGAGTCCTGCAAGTCCCTTACTACTCGCCGAGTAACGAGTCCTAGCGAGTAGACTCGCCCATCCCTATTCTGCACATTAATAGTTACCTGCAAAGATATCCTCAAAAGATAGCCAAATCTAAAAAAAACCCACTCTAACTTCCACAAATATTAAGCTTGAGTCTTTTGGGTTGATTGAGAACATACTTGTTGATCAATAATAAAAATAATCTTCTAAAATACAACTTGCCTAATAATTCTGCACACAATGTATAAGTAAGCAACATTCCAATATTGAATCACCGTATATACTCGTGTATAAGCTGACCCGTGTATAAGCCGACCCCCCTACTTTTGCCCCCAAAACCTGGGAAAACCTATTGACTCGTGTATAAGCTGAGGGTGGACCCCAGCACAGGTATTCAGCCTCCCCAGTGGTAGTATACAGCAGCCTCCCCAGTGGTAGTATACAGCAGCCTCCCCAGTGGTAGTATACAGCAGCCTCCCCAGTGGTAGTATACAGCAGCCTCCCCAGTGGTAGTATACAGCAGCCTCTGCAGTGGTAGTATACAGCAGCCTCCCCAGTGGTAGTATACAGCAGCCTCCCTGTGGTAGTATACAGCAGCCTCCCCTGTGGTAGTATACAGCAGTCTCCCCCTGTGGTAGTATACAGCAGTCCCCCCTGTGGTAGTACACAGCAGTCCCCCCCTGTGGTAGTATACAGCAGTCTCCCCTGTGGTAGTATACAGCAGTCCCCCCTGTGGTAGTATACAGCAGCCTCCCCAGTGGTAGTATACAGCAGTCCCCCCTGTGGTAGTATACAGCAGTCCCCCCTGTGGTAGTATACAGCAGTCCCCCCTGTGGTAGTATACAGCAGCCTCCCCTGTGGTAGTATACAGCAGCCTCCCTTGTGGTAGTATACAGCAGCCTCCCCTGTGGTAGTATACAGCAGTCCCCCCTGTGGTAGTATACAGTAGTCTCCCCCTGTGGTAGTATACAGCAGTACCCCTGTGGTAGTATACAGCAGTCCCCCTGTGCTAGTATACAGCAGCCTTCCCAGTGGTAGTATACAGCAGCCTCCCCTGTGGTAGTATACAGCAGTCCCCCCTGTGGTAGTATACAGCAGTCTCCCCCTGTAGTAGTATACAGCAGTCCCCCCTGTGGTAGTATACAGCAGCCTCCCCTGTGGTAGTATACAGCAGCCTCCCCTGTGGTAGTATACAGCAGCCTCCCCTGTGGTAGTATACAGCAGTCCCCCCTGTGGTAGTATGCAGTAGTCTCCCCCTGTGGTAGTATACAGCAGTCCCCCCTGTGGTAGTATACAGCAGTCCCCCCTGTGCTAGTATACAGCAGCCTTCCCAGTGGTAGTATATAGCAGCCTCCCTAGTGGTATATACAGGCCCCTGCTCTCCCCCCCGTGGTATATACAGACCCTTGCTCCCCCCCATTGCATATACAGAACCCCGCTCTCCGCCCCATGGTATATACAGATGCCTGCTCCCCCCGTTGCATATACAGACCCCCGCTCCCCCCCTCGTGGTATATACAGGCCCCCCCGCAGTATATACAGGCCCCCCCGTTTCCCCCCCCCCAGTGCTATACATGCCTCCAGTAGATGCCGCACACCTGTAAAAGAATCGCTTTCATACTTACCCTCCTCACTGTCATCGCGCGTCCTCCATCCAGTCTCCTTCCCGCTTCTACCCGGCGTCATGTGACCGTGCAGAAACAATTACGTCATTGTGGAAGCGCCGGCCGCCGGGTAGAAGCGGGAATGAGACCGGAGGAGCGCGATGACAGTGAGGAGGGTAAGTATGAAAGCGATTCTTTTACAGGTGTGCGGCATCTACCGGAGGCATGTATAGCACTGGGGGGGGGAAACGGGGGCCTCTATATACCGAGGGGGACCTGTATATACTACTGGGGGGAGTGGGGGCCTGTATATACCACAAGGGGGGGGGAGCAGGGGTCTGTATATACAACGGGGGGGAGAGCGGGGGTCTGTATATACCACGGGGGGAGCGGGGGCCTGTATATACCACGGCGGGGGGAGCGCAATGTAATATGCACAGCTCCCCCTGCCACTGATGGACAGGGGGATGCAGTGCATATTGCATTGCACTAATGAGCGGCCCCACGTGACCGGGCGCTCATATTACAGCCTCCCCCTGCCTCCTCCAGCCCCGGACACCGGCCCCCCCCCACACTCAGACGTATAGTGACTCGTGTATAAGCCGAGGGGGGGACTTTTCAGCACATTTTTTGTGCTGAAAAACTCGGCTTATACACGAGTATATACGGTAAATCAACTATATATTACGCATATAGGTGTACTTTAACTAAACATATTGTACCAATAGGATCCCTACACTGCATGAATCCTTAACAGACGCATTATACGAGGACCACCACCAATTCACCGGTCTGAAACAAAGGCTTAAATAAGCACACCACAACCATGAGGTGAGGAAAAAAACCCTATAGTGGCGAAACAATACTGCAAGGGAACTAACAATAGTGACAACCACAATTTCCCATTTCAGACCCAACATTTAGAGGTGTCCCTAAGAGTGGAAATAGAACTAAATAAAACCAAAGCAGACAACGGACAAAGACACTCCCCCACCATCTAGTGGGAAATGCAGACCACCACCAGGGGTACACAGGGGTGCTGTATAAATGACCACACACGGTGAAGAAATCAGAAGACAGCCCATTTCTATCCTTATGAGATTTTATTCTATCTTTATTCAGATTTTTTATTTTTAATCTCTTTTAATCTTTTTTATTCTAATATTTGTTTTTAATAGCACTAATCTACAGCTTTATATACAAATATACACTTTAGATAATTTATTGTATATCTATAAAACTATGTTAATGTAATAAACATCCCAAAGAAAAAAGGGTTAAACTTAGACCTTTGTGTGTCCCCATTTTTTGGATAATCAAAGCCAAAACCAACTACTTATTACCTATACATCCTTTGTGACGCAATTTCCCAGATAAGCCAAGGAGGGCAATAACCTATAGAGTTAGCGCATAACCAACACCATACACATTCTGGAATTTCACTTTTTTTTTTGCAATTTTAGAGGTTTTGGATTTTTTCTTCCTGTTCCCAGTGCACTGTAAGGCTACCTTCACATTTGCGTCTGCCACCGCAGCGTACGATGCGCATGCGTATCCGCAAGGCAATATGCATGCATACGCAGGCAAACGCAGCGTTTTCTATATGCAATTGCATACAAATTCCTTGTTAAAAGCACAGCGTTTCCTTGCGTATGCATGCGTTTTAGCATGCGCATGCGTTTATTGTCCGCATGCGTATAACAAATCTTTAGGAAGTTTCCGCCTTCCTGCATCATTAGAACTCCCATTAGGAGTGTCTAAAGGTCTGTCCTAAGGACACGTGCAGTTTTATGCCGGATGTTTGTGGGCTGTGGCATGGGCGGAGATTGGGTGGAAACTAAACTCTGTTTCTGGGCTTGCGCAGTGTCGTGTGCGCATGCATACCGAAAGCTGACATGCGCAATGTCTTGCTTACGCTTGAGTACCCATAGACAGCAAGACGTTTATTAGGCGCAAGCGTGTGCATGCGGATGGTTGCATATATTTTTCCCACCAAAAAATGCAACATGTTGTGTCCCAAGGCCGCAGATTTTTTCAACGCTCGTGCCCATACGCGAGTAAGCACAGACATACGCAAGCTAATCTAGATGTTTGCAGACGACTGCGCACACCATGTTAGAGATAGGTACGCAATACGCATGCGGATTACTTAATTTGTATCTGCACCGTATGCTGCTGGGGCAGACGCAAATGTGAAGGCACCCTAAGATAAAATGAATGATGTCATTGAAAATTACAACTCGTCCCGCGAAAAACAAACCCTCATATGGCTATATTGATGGGAAAAAAAAATTATAGTCCTTTGAAGTAATGGAAGAAAAAACAAAAATGAAATATGGAAAATTGCCTGGGGTGAAGGGGTTAAAACAATGGCCAAACCATAAATAAAAAGCACTTTTTAGCTATTGTGTCCCCCCCTATTTCTTTAAAGAGTGTAAGGTGTCCAACATAGACCTCACTCCTCCTTTTACCTGTTGAATTATATGCTCCTCTGTAATGTCTATATTGTCTGTACTTGTCCTCACTTAATTGAAAAGTGCGGCACAATAATAGATACAATACAATAATAGACTGGAAGTAAATGACATTATATTGAAGTGATGGCATTCAGAATATTTTTATTACTTACTAGTTTATGGAAGCACAAAGTTACAATTACAAATAAAAAATAAAGTAAAAATTGCAACTCTATAAAGTGCTGTTAGATTACATAAAAACCCATTGTCATTCAAGACCTTCCGCGTCTACAATCACTATCCTGCTGGGAAAGATATAAAAACATCTGTTTTGTTGGATAAGGTTAGCTCCTTCCAAAGCACATGTAATGCAATCACCTTGTAGAAATATACAATAAAAAAAGTCTAAAAATTGAATTGATTTTGTGCTCCAGACAGAAGAAGAGGATGTATGTTCATTTTTGTTGCAGATGGCATTATACTGTATAATAGATAAGGAATGTATTCACATTATGATTGAAACAATCTGTTAGTAGTGGAATTATATCAACAGGGTTAAACACTTCTATGTACCGTATTTAAATGAAGACGCATTGCTTGTGTGCTGTCCTGGCAATCGTACAATCTCATTACTGAGTTTACGTGACTATACAACATTCATTCATCATCTATTATAAGGCCAGAAGTGGCATTATTTTTGTTATTGTGACTTCATTGAATTCTTCAGCTGCATGCTATACAGGAAAGAAGCGTATGCATTTTGGCTTTCAGCTTCTGGCACAAGCAGATAAGGACTACGTGAGTCACTCGTCTATCATTAAGGAAGCAAAGGAGCTTAAACTCACAGTTCTTCCACTTGCAGATTTGTCAGAGATTTTAAAACCCGAAAAATCACTCACTGTTCCATTTATGACAAGCGAGCAAATATATGAAGTGTTAGCTTGTTGCTATAGATAGTAGTAATAATTTTGATGTAATAGTGCAGAGATTTGTTGCTAAGGTTGCTCACATCTGCGTATATAAAATCAGCATAAAAGTTATTGAGTTATGCTATTGTCATGCATATGTCACTCTGTATGACGTGTAAGTGTGGCGCCCCTGTGGACCGGTTGCCACTAGATTGCAGCCGGGATTCGTAAGTCGGTCTCCCCACACAAACACCCAACACACTCCCGATCCTAAATCTAGGGACTCTATGCCCAGCAACGGAATAGTGAGAGGAGCCAGGTGGTGGGCGGAAAGTTAGAGAAGAACATGGTTAGGGGAGGTTATAAAAGGACACAACACCAAGTCCAGAAAAGAGAAGTGGAGACGAGGGAAGTAGAGACCAGACCAGTCAGCCAAGGGAAGTCGAGGAGTGAAACCCAGTCACTAGAAGGAGAGGAGAAAACACCACCATATAGGACTGAGAGGACACAGACCCGGCAGCTTAAGCCACCTTGAGGCTTGTCTAAGTGCTGGGCTGCAGACCATGGTGAGGGAAAGAAGGAGACCAGGTGTGCTTGAGTTAGCGAGGACACTAGGCCGGAACCAGAGTGCTGGCTCTACTGAAGTGGCCAGGACACTGTATGTTCCAACCACAAACCCCGGCGGGGTGCGGGGTCTTTAAGTCCCGAGAACCAACCTCTGGCGCAGTGAAGAGAAGGCCATTTTACTAGGGCTAGCGGACCCGGAAAGTCACACACTGAAAGCCCATGACAGCTGACTAACGTGTGGACAGCCCGAAAAGGCCCGAAAGAGACACGAAAGGGGGAGACGAAGATGAACCATCCCGGCTGCTTAGACCACACTGGAGCCCCTATTGAATTGTTGTAAACTTTACCATCTGTTGAGAAAAGAGAGTAAACCAGGTTTAAAGATCGATGCTGTCTGCGACTGTGTTTCTTGTGACTGAGAGGAGGTAGACTGATTTGGGAATCCGGCAGCCAGAGAATGTCTGTAACTGTGAACACTGTACCCCTATACTACTTTAGACTTTACGGTTGCCCTGGGGACCAGCTCTATCCGTGGAGGGCTCAACATCCTCGCTGTTACTCCCATCAACCCAAGAGGTCCCGACTGCAGCGGCGGCTACCCATAGCCGCACACCAAGGGTGGCGTTGCGTTAATTCCTAATTATTTAAAACCCCTTGTATTGACTGCCCAGGGCCACGGAACAGGGTCTCGACCCCTGTGACTCCCCCCAGCAGAACCGCCGCCCGATTCTGAGTACCTCACGGCCCTGGTGGGTGTGTCATAAGTACTATGAGAGTGTGCATTTTTTTTTCTTCCATAGCATCCATATGCAATGCATTTTTAACATAGTTTTTTACAAATTACAATATTCTAAGTACATTAAAGCTAGTTATCATTTAATATATAAAGCTGAGTGTATGTATGTGGCATTAACCCCGCCACTCCACATAGCCCCACCCACTCTGCATTGTCATGCCCACTTCACATAGCAACACTCACTTTGCAGTCTCCATCTCCACATATCCTCACCCCTCCACATAGCCCCCTGGAACTATGTGGAGGGGTGGAGCTATGAAGGGGTGGGGCTGTACATGGGTGGCACTATAAAAGGGACAGGGCTATGTGTATGGGGTGGAGGTATGAATGGGCAGCGCTACTGGAAGGGGTGGGGCTATGTTACATACACACACACATACATAACCATATATGGGCGACATTACTATATATGACTATTATGATCATATATGGGTGTGGCGCCCCTGCGGACTTCGTCGCCACAGAGGTACTGCACCCCAGCCAGAGGTGTAGTACCACACTCTCGTTTAAGGAGGGGACTCTGACCTGTATTCAGACACCGATAGAAAACACTACACCATTCTAGTTCAGGGTTAGGGCGAGATTGCTCCTAAGGGAGATCACAGTCCCTGGTCCTGTCTGGAGGGGAGGAACAATGGTAGAATGGATGGGTGGAGAACAGAGTTTATGGGAGCACCCAGGAAATAGTAAAGTCAGGGAGAATGTACGTTAGTAACATAGGACACATGACAGAGAGTATAAAAGGACCAGTAGAAAGATCTAGAAGGCAGTTGATGGGTGGCTGACAAGAGCTAAAGGACTCTGTGAGGTTCAGAGAGTCTGTCAGAGAAAGACAAGAGTGAGTACGAGACATCTTGGGCACTGGAGCCAGCTCGTCCCAAGACCAGGAGGGACAAGACCTGATGGTGGAGCTGAAAAAAGAGAGGGTACTCCCGAAGACAGAGGGGGACCCAGGGGCCCTGGTAGTGAGTAGTCCACCTGTGGGTGCTCGCATCCACCTTAAACGAAGTTGTGTGGAGGGGCCAGGTCGCAGTGGAGGGGGACCGGCACCAGACTAGTGGAGAACAATCAGGCTTAGCTAGCAACCAGTGGCCACTGGCTTGGGGCTCTGATAGTGAGGTGCAGGACAGGAGGGCGGAGCCAGAGCAGAAAGAGATGACCTAGAGAGGACAATAAAAGGGGGTACCGGTTAAGTGCCACCAAGTTACCCAGGAATTAGCTGGATCCCCTCCTTCAAGAACACAGTGCTCAGCAGGCTGTTGCAACGGTGATGATTATTGTAACTTGGAACAACGGAACTGTGAGTAAACATCTTGAGACTGCACCGTGCTGTGTTTGTGAACTTTATTGCTGTGCCATCAGCCCTACTCTGTAACATCAGTACCAACTCACCTTAGTAACATCTGCTGCCCTGGGGTTAGCAATACCCATGGAGAGCTTTCCAACTTAGCTGCATTACCATCAACCCCAGAAGAACTGTATTGCAGCGGCAGCCATCAATAGCCACAACCTGCAGATGGCGTCACGAGGACTATTATCCCTGAATCCCTAGTCCTGTTATCCCCTAAAGGGCCGATTCACACTGCGGCATGACACGGTCCGTTCTGTCCGGGAGGACCCAGACAGCTGCGGACCAGATCAGCACATAGGACTGGGGGGCTATTATGCCCTCCAGTCCGGTGTGTAGCGCCGCAATTCCCGCTGCTGATACGTCAGGGCTGCGTGCGCTGCACACAGGACCGGAGGGCATAATAGCACCCCAGTCCTGTGTGCTGATCCAGTCCGCAGCTGTCTGGGTCCTCCCGGACAGAACCGGACCGGTTCATGTCGCAGTGTGAAGCGGCCCAAAGCAACAAAAACCTCCCCTTTTAAATGACCGCTCAAGGGCCACGGCCCGGGTCACATCACCGTGACATCCCCCAACAACATCAACAGACCCGACTCCGAGTACCCCACGGCCCCACGGAGCGTGTCATAGGCATTACGCATGGGTAACGCCGGGCTCCTCAGCTAGTAAATAATAAAGCAAACAAATATAAATATACATATAGAATAGATAGATATCCTGCTGCTATAAGACTTCACAGCCCCCTGTTCATTAAAAATATGCATCCTTTCATGTGGCACTAAAAGTGTTTAGCCTTGTTTAGCTTAATAAATAAATAATTGTAAAAGCTACAATGGGTCCCTCCTATTTTTGATAACCAGCAATGGTAAAGCAGACAGCTCCAGGCTGATATTATTTATCAGATGGGAAAGTGCATAGGTTTTTGTGATGAGCAGTAACGTTTCTGATGTCACAACTCATCAGAGTCACCAGGTACATTGAAGGAAATAATTATTTGATCTCTAATGGTACCTTTACACGCCGCGACGGCAGGCTGGATACATCGCGCTACTTCACGTGCACGAGCACGCTCAAACGGCTACAAACGGTCAACGCACCCTCTTTACACGCCGCCATAAGGTGCGCTACGCCACGCTACATCTGTAGCTAGCTACATCGCCGGGTGTCTCAAGTAGCCAGCTGTAGCTTAGCGTACCACGTTTACACTAAGCTACTATGGGCGGACCTGGTGCAGCAGGGACAAAACATAGGCGTGCCACAATCGTGGATTACGAGCCGTCCGTACGCTGATAGGACAGCGCAATATCATCATGATTGGCCAGGCATCGCAGGAGGCTGAGAAATACAGCACGCTCGAGCGATTGTGTAGTGTGACTGGTCAGCTCCTTAAATATGCCGCCCTAGGCAACGACTACCAATCGTCATGCAGGAGCTTCCTCCAATGATCGGTGATGGGGCGTGGTAACCCGGAGCCTGGGACACGCCTTAGCTACATTGCAGCTACAGCCCCGGGTGTCCAGAGTTCCCTTCCGTTGCCTCTTTACACGCCGATACAGCTCGCTACCATCGGCGATGTAGCCATCGGTTTTCGAGCAGAGCCCATAAACAGATGTATCTGTCGCCGGCTGTAGCGTCGCGTCTTCAGACGCCGCTACGACGGGCTACATTGACGCTACAAGCTACATTTGTAGCCTGTAGCGGGCTGTATCCAGCCTGCCGTCGCGGCGTGTAAAGGTACCATAATGGTACCTTTACACGCCGCGACGGCAGGCTGGATACATCGCGCTACTTCACGTGCACGAGCACGCTCAAACGGCTACAAACGGTCAACGCACCCTCTTTACACGCCGCCATAAGGTGCGCTACGCCACGCTACATCTGTAGCTAGCTACATCGCCGGGTGTCTCAAGTAGCCAGCTGTAGCTTAGCGTACCACGTTTACACAGCGCTACAATAAGCTACTATGGGCGGACCTGGTACAGCAGGGACAGCACATAGGCGTGCCACAATCGTGGATTACGAGCCATCCGTACGCTGATAGGACAGCGCAATATCATCATGATTGGCCAGGCATCGCAGGAGGCTGAGAAATACAGCACGCTCGAGCGATTGTGTAGTATGACTGGTCAGCTCCTTAAATATGCCGCCCTAGGCAGCGACTACCAATCGTCATGCAGGAGCTTCCTCCAATGATCGGTGATGGGGCGTGGTAACCCGGAGCCTGGGACACGCCTTAGCTACATTGCAGCTACAGCCCCGGGTGTCCGGAGTTCCCTTCCGTTGCTTCTTTACACGCCGATACAGCTCGCTACCATCGGCGATGTAGCCATCAGTTTTCGAGCAGAGCCCATAAACAGATGTATCTGTCGCCGGCTGTAGCGTCGCGTCTTCAGACGCCGCTACGACGGGCTACATTGACGCTACAAGCTACATTTGTAGCCTGTAGCGGGCTGTATCCGTTTGTAGCCATCGCGGCGTGTAAAGGTACCATGAGAGATAGAATATCAAAAATAAAATCCATTAAATCACATTGTATCTACTATAAAATTGTCTAATGTTGTCTGTCACGGAAATCGCGCGCCAGACAGCGCCGCTCATTGGTGCCCGCCGTATGCGGGCGCCAATGAGTGCAGACTATGCAAATAGGCGCTAGAATTCATAGTTCAAATATCACGCCAATTTGCAGCCCGGCTACAGCGGTGCGTAGCGCTGCTGTCGCCGGGATACACGGTCTCTCCTCAAAGCCCCCCGTTCCTCCTGCCCGCGATCCCTGCGCTCCGTGCGGCCCCCCGCTCTTCCTGCCGCCCTCCGCTCCTCCTGCCCCCCCCGCTCCTCCTGCCCCCCTCTGCTCTTTCTGCACTCCTCCACTCCTCCTGCACCCCTCCGCTACCTCCTGCTCCACTCCTCCTGCCCCCCTCGCTCCCCACGGCCCCCCTACCTCCCATAAGGATACTTACCCTTCGCCTGCTCGCATCACTTCTGTCTTTTAGCTTCTAGAGGGCTTGAGGACCTGTCGTTGCCTGGGAAACCCACAGGTCCTGTCCTGGGAGCTACAAGACACAGAGGTGAAGCGAGTCGGTGGACGGGTAAGTATCCTTATGGGATTTTTTTATTTTTAGTTTCACCGTGGAGGAGCGGGGGGGCGAGGGGAGCAGAGGAGGGACAGGAGCGCCTCCATTCTGCCCCCCCACCGGCTCCATCCTGCCCCCCACGCCACCATCCTGCCCCCCTTTAAGGGAACCTGTCACCACGCCCAGGACCTATTAAAGTAAAAGAGCCACCTTCAGCAGCACTTATGCTGCATTCTGTGAATGTGGCTCTTATGTCTATATTCCCCAGGGACACAGAAAGAAAGACTTTTATAAATTTTCCTCCATGTATGCAAATACCTCAATTGTGTCCGGGAGGTACGTTCTCTCTCCAGGACCTGAACACCTGCTTGCTGTCAATCATCCTCCTCTGGCCTCCAGGCACTCCCACCTCTCTTCCTCATGACGTCATTGGCATCTGCACTCATCAGTTAGTGCTCGGGCATGCGCAGTGCGCTCTGCCCAAGAACTTAGATCACATAATTTAATCAGATTGTGCCTGCATATAGCGGACACCACAGATCTCGGCCTGCAGTGTGTTATGATGCATTTACCCTACGGGGCTGGTAATCTAGTGCCTGTGCAGAGAGGATTACTGTGCCTGTCCCCTTCTCCCTCTGCCTTTTTCATCTCCACCCCACAGTGTGAACGTACCTCCCGGACCTAATAGAGGTATTTGCATACATGGCGGGAAATTTATAAAAGTCTTTCTTTCAGTGTCCATGAGGGTTATAGACATAAAACCCACCTTCACAGAATGCTGCAGAAGCGCTGCTGAAGGTGGCTCTTTTACTTTAATAGGCCCTGGGGGTGTGTGACAGGTTCCCTTTAAAGGTAGGGGTAGATGAAAATTCCACCTTGCCGCCAGGCACAATCTATTAGGACATAAGAGATCGCTTGCCAGAGATCAGAGGGAAATACCAACTTTCAAAATTGCCAATTGTGGGGTAAGATCTACAGAGCTACCAGAGAGTGGTCCGATCAGACTAGCAATTACTGTCCAATAAGGGGTGATCCTTGGACAAGTCCACCACATGTGTGTCAGAGTCCCCTCAAGCCCACATTGTGTCCAGCACAGTGGAGACTGGCCGGGGGCAAAATAAGCCAGATGAGAAGGAAACAGGTACCACTGGAGGTGAATCTTTTTCAGATTTTCCAGATGGTTGACACACCTCATGGCCCTGTGGATCCCCGACAGAGCCGCCTGCCAGTCTTCATAAGAAGCTGCAAGGCCCAGGTTCACCTCCCACCTCTGCATGTAGTTTAATTCGAGGGGAAAGTCTGAGAAGAGAAATTCCCTATAAATGCCCAAGAGGCCTTTGGTACAGCGGGGGTCAGGATAAATCTTTGGAGCATAAAGGAAGTATATGAGGGCCTCAAGCCTTTCATGTAGAAAGTGGAGGCTAGGAAGTGCTGAATTTGAATAATTTGGTAGTAATATCTGCTTGCCCCTGGAAACTCAGAGCACAGGAGGGAGAAACCTCTTTTTTCGTATAATGTCACCGAGGTAGAACATCCCCAGCTCCTCCAGACCCTACAAATCCAGAAAAGGGATGTGGACAAAAGGCCCGGAGGGGGACTTTCTCAGGGGAGAGGAAAATTAATTTCCCCACCACGCGCCTCCAACAAGAAAGTAGGGTTTGCATGGTGGGCAATGGGGGATGAAGTCCAGTGGGTCCGAACATTTCCAAAGCCAGCAGATCCCTGAGGGAGGTGCCCCCTGCGAAGGAGGATTCAATTTGTACCCAACCTTGGGAGTAGGAGGGATGCCACCAATTTTTGGCTTCCTCCAGGATAGCTGCTGAATGGCACCCTGACAAGTCTGGGACACCCATGGCTCCAGAGCAGAACGGAAGAAAAAGGGTCTGGTGACCCTCGTTTTTTTTATAAGAACATTTTTTTATAATCCACACATACCGCAAGACTAAGTTTTGAAGTTTGAGCATAGTTCTGCTCGGGATAACAATCGGAATAGTGATTCCTCGCAACCCAAGACCCATAGGATAGAGAATGCGAGGATATCTCACCTCCCAAGGGTAGACATGAAGTTGCCAATGTTACAATCTATGGTTTGGTACGAGGGAGTCAGAGTTATATCCAGATAGGGAATCTAACCAGCTTCCACTTGAAGGGGAATTTTGTGAGACGGCTGTCAATAGTAGGTTGTGCGACAAGAATTGGGAAAATTATGGATTTCAAGGCATTTAGTTTATAATATGAGACCGTGGAATAGGTGGTCAGGGAGGATAGGGACACCAAAAGAGAAGAAGAAATGTTCGCACAGGTTATTATAATGTCGTCAGCGTACAGGCCAATAACATGATTTTTGGAGCCAACCTGAATACCCGAGATGCCCCAGTTGGATCAGATCATTCTGGCGAGAGACTCAACAGCAAGGACATACAGTCATATGAAAACGTTTGGGCACCCCTCTTAATCTCACTCTTTTTTTTGTTTTAAAATTGTTTTTTTGCAACAGCTATTTCAGTGTGATATATGTAATAACTGATGGACACAGTAATACTTTAGGTTTGAAATGAGGTTTATTGTACTAACCGAAAATGTGAAATATGCATTATTTCAAAATTTGACAGGTGCCAAAGTATGGGCATCATTCTGATTTTCATGATTTGAATACTCCTAACTACTTTTTACTGACTTACTGAAGCACTAAATTGGTATGGTAACCTCATTGAGCTTTGTACTTCATAGCCCGGTGTATCCAATCATGAGAAAAGCTATTTCAGGTGTCCACTTGCAAGTTGTTCTCCTAGTTGCATCTTCTCTGAGGAGTGGCATCATGGGCTCCTCAAAACAGCTCTCAAATGATCTTAAAAAAAGATTGTTCAACATAGTTGTTCAGGGGAAGGATACAAAAAGTTGTCTCAGAGATTTAACCTGTCAGTTTCCACTGTGAGGAACATAGTAAGGAAATGGAAGACCACAGGGACAGTTCTTGTAAAGGCCAGAAGTGGCAGGCCAACAAAAATATCAGAAAGGCAGAGAAGAAGAATGGTGAGAAGAAGAATGGTGAGAACAGTCAAGAACAATCCACAGACCACCTCCAAAGACCTGCAGCATCATCTTCCTACAGATGGTGTCACTGTGCATTGGTCAACAATACAGCGCACACTGCACAAGGAGAAGCTGTATGGGAGAGTGATGCGAAAGAAGCCGTTTCTGCATGCACGCCACAAACAAAGTCGCCTGAGGTATGCAAAAGCACATTTAGACAAGCCAGTTTCATTTTGGAAGAAGGTCCTGTGGACTGATGAAACAAAGATTGAGTTGTTTGGTCACACATCAAGGCGTTATGCATGGCGCCACAAAAACACACCATTCCAAGAAAAACACTTGCTAACCACTGTCAAATTTGGGGGAGGTTCCATCATGCTTTGGGGCTGTGTGGCCAATGACGGCACCGGGAATCTTGTTAAAGTTGAGGGTCACAAGGATTCCACTCAGTATCAGCAGATTCTTGAGAATAATGTTCAAGAATCAGTGTCAAAGTTGAAGTTATTCCGGGGATGGATATTTCAACAAGACAATGATCCAAAATCTCCAAATCTACTCAGGCATTCATACAGAGGAACAATTACAATGTTCTGGAATGGCCATCCCAGTCCCCAAACCTGAATATCATTGAACACCTGTGGGATGTTTTGAAGCGGGCTGTCCATGCTCGGCGACCATCAAACTTAAGTGAACTGGAATTGTTTTGTAAAGAGGAATGGTCAAAAATACCTTCATCCAGGATCCAGGAACTCATTAACAGCTACAGGAAGCGACTAGAGGCTGTTATTTTTGTAAATGGTGGATCTACGAAATATTAATGTCACTTTTCTGTTGAGGTGCCCATACTTTTGCACGTGTCAATTTTTGAAATAATGCATATTTCACATTTTCAGTTACTACAATAAACCTCATTTCAATCCTGAAATATTACTGTGTCCATCAGTTATTACATATATCACGCTAAAATAGCTGTTGCAAAAAAACAATTAAAAAAAAAAAAAAAAGAGTAAGATTAAGAGGGGTGCCCAAACCTTTTCATATGACTGTGAATGATTGGAGAGCGAGGACCCTTGTCGGGTCCCGTTGGTGATCGGGAAGCTGCACAAGAGAAAGCCCGAGGTGAGAATCCTCGCATTTAGGTTGGAGTATAAAGACAGGACCACCGAAAAGAATAGGCCAAGAACACGAACCGTGGCAATACCTGTCGGAGGTACCCCCAGTGCACCTTGTCGAACACTTTTTTCAGTGTCCAGGGAGAGGAATACACTTGGAGCCCTTCTCATCTCCATCACATGGATGAGGTCGAACCTTCTCCTCGCACCATCTTTGGCTTGGCATCACGCCATAAAGCCCGCCTCGTCTGGGTCCACCAACATCGGGACCACCTCAAGCAACCGGTTGGCAAGAGGAAAGGGGCTAGAACATGGGGAAATGCCCGGAAATACTCATTGGGGAAACCATCGGGTCCACGGGCAGATTGACATTTGGTACATTTAATCACCACCACGATTTCGGCAGAGGAAAAAGGAGCATTTAAGCATTCTAATGGTGACACCTTGGGGAGATCAAGACCCGACAAGAACAGGTCAATCTCATCTAGAGAATGATGGTTGGTCAGAATTTTGCAAAGACTTCTGCAATATCTAAGGGATTTTTAACTGGTGCTCCGTCTTTGTTTGTTGGTTAACATCTCTATCACCCCTCGGCTCGCTCTCTTCTTGATGCGTCTCGCAAGAAGTGCCCCAGCTCTATCTCCAGATGCCTGATAAGCGGACTTAAGACGCCGAAGGGACTTCTCATGCTGAGCAAGAAGAAGGGAGCGCAGCTTGAATCTAACCCATAGAAACTGTTCCATTCTCTGGGGAGAAGGTGCTGTCTTATTAGCTATCTCTAAGGTTTGCAGTGGGGAGTTCACTGATCATTGGGCCCTGTCTTTAGCTTTTTTGAGTTCAGTGGCTTTTTGTGAGAAAACACCCCTCATGTGAAAATCACCCCTCAAAGTGCTTGATCAGATACCTCTCCTTTGTCATTTAGTTCAAAGAACTCAAGAAGTTTCTTTTGGATGTCATCTGTTATCCCCTGGTCAGACAAAAGACTGGGTTTGAGCCTTCAACTCTGCGGAGGGACTAGCCGTTCAACCAACTGCACCTCCAGACTGACCGGTGCGTGGTCTGACAACATGATGAATCCCACTTCCGCAGAGGCATAGGCAGAAAAGGTATAACTATCCACCAAAAAAAAATCAATTTGGGAGTTTGACCTGTGCCTGTGTGAGAAAAAGTAGTAATCTCTTTCTGACGCATGGAGGTAGCGCCAGATGTCATGGAGGCAGAGCTCCCGGCAAAGCGGCCCCATTTTCCCCCACCCCCGTGAAGCTGAGCCGGATGATGAATCCAAATTCGTCTGGTGCGTTATGTTAAAATCTCTGTAGATGATCTGTAGTCCTCTAGATACTTCTGCTACCCTCTTAAAAAATCCCTGGGGAAAATTTGAGTTGGGCATAATTTGGAGATGCTAACGTAACCTCAGACCCGGAAATAGAGCATGTCAGAATTACAAATCTACTGAACGGATCAATAATTGAATCAATCAACCTAAATCGCATAGAGTTCTAAATTAAGATACATACTCCTACTTTTTTTTGGGGGTGGTTGGAAAAAAGGAGTGAGAGAATAAACAGTGATGAAGTCTTGCATTGTCCTCCTGTAGCAGATGTGTCTCTTGAATACATAACACATAACAACATTTAATATTAAAGGACACAATTTTTATGCTCATTGTCGCAAGCCTGAGTGAGTGCAAAAGAGTCTGATGGCAAATAGCCTGGCTGAAAAGGAGAAAAGGGTCTGGAGAGAGGGAGAGGAGAGGCAACAACACGGGTACACATATGTAAACCTAGAGTTCAGGCAAAAACCTGGTAGAGGGGGCAAAAATTGTGCGCACAAGGGTGCGCAAGAAAACCGCCCAGCCTGGATGGTCATAAGCAAACCAGGCGCGGGAGCTGGGCCATCGCAGGTGGGCTCCCACATGGTTTGGCACCCAAAGTAGAGACTTGTGCCAAAAAAGATAGGAAGTAGAAAGAAACAGTTATATCAGCCTTCAGCCAACTCTTTCCCAATTAAATGTAACTGACCTCTTGTCTGACCGCTAAGCAGAAATGGAAGGGCTTGAACGTGTGGTCAGAAACAAGTTCCAGGATTATAAAGCCTTCCCCAGCTGTTTGGGGGAAGTCAAACACATGATCAGAGCCTTTATACCTGAAGCATACTTTAACAGGGGAACCCCAATTGTAGAGACCTCCCTGCGCTCTTAGGACATAGCAGTAGAGTGCAAATTCCCTGCATCTTGCCAGGGTGCCTAGGGAAAGGTCCGGGTAGACAGAAAGTGCAGCAAAAGCTTCAGGGAGGCTGGGATTCCTTCTCAGGGCTAGTAGAAGAGCTTCCTTTGTGGTGTAGCTGGAGAGGCAGACTATGATGTCTCTGAGCAGATTGATTTACATGTGATGGCTTGGGCAGTCAGTATGTCTTCTCTATGCATAAATCACTCAAGGGGGTCTCAGGGAGGACATTTTGGATAAATGCTGTAGCAGTAAAAGCAATCTCCCCATCTCCCACTGATTCAGGGACACCCCGCAGGCGGAGGTTGCAGCGTCTAGTTTTATCCTCCAAGTCCCACATCTTATATTTCAACTGAAACATCTCCTTCTTCATAATGGCTTAGTCATCTGCTAAAGTGTTGTGGGCTGAAGCAGGGTCGGCCATCTTCACTTCTATGCGAACGTGCGCTCCCCTTTTGATGATACTGTATATCCCTCCTCAGCTCCCCCAGCATAGCTTTGAGTTTATCTTGTAATGATCTCCTAAGTTATCCCAGAAGGAACTGCATGTGACTCTTGGTGATGAGGGTATCATCATCATCCTGTTCTGTCCCCACTGCAGGGCTTCGGGAGAAGCATGAGTAGGCTGAAGGAGAAGCAGGCACCATGCTGGGGGAGGGCGCAGAGGGCCACTCCAGTGAGAAAAAGTCAGTCACTTTCTGTGACTCTCCTGCTCTCATGGAGAATCCCCTCGGCATGGTGAGGACATCAATCAGTCCCCACTGGGTTTCCACCTCTCTGGGTCAAAATAGGAGCCAGGTACTTTCTTCTGTAGCCGCTTGTGAGCCAGTGCCCACGGAAGCTCTCAGTTCAAGCGGCCGGCGCCATGACCTCACAGGCTACATCCCCACAACACAAGTAGGCTCCTCCTGTCTTAAATTGTCAACTGTATGAAAGACTCCTGTTCACACACTCAATTAATCAGTCAGACTCTAGCCTTTACAACATGAGCAAGTCCAAATAGCTTTCTAAGTATGTCAGGGATTGGGTAACAAAACCATAAGTAAGACGCTGGGTGAGAAGGAGACAACTGTTGGTGCAATAGTAAGAAAATGAAAGAAATTCAAAATGAGTGTCAATCGAAATTGATCTGGGCTTCATGCAAAATTTCACCTCATAGGGCAGCCAGGATCTTGAGGAAGATGAGAGATCAGTCTAAACCTACATAGGCGGAACTTGTTAATGATCTCAAGGCAGCTGAGACCACTGTCATCAAGAAAACCATTAATAACACATTATGCCATAAAGCATTAAAATGCTGCAGTGCCCTCAAAGTCCCACTGCTCAAGAAGGCACATGTGCAAGCCCATTTGAAGTTTGCCAATAAAAACCTTGGTGATTCTGAGTGATTGGGAGAAGGTGCTGTGGTCAGATGAGGCAACAATTGAGTTCTTTGTCATTAACTCAACTCATCATGTTTGGAGGAAGAGAAATGCTGCCTATGATCCAAAGAACACCGTCCCCAATGTCAAGAATGGTGGTGGAAACATTGCTTTGGGGGGTTTCTCTGCTAAGGGCACAGGACTACTTCATCAATGGGACAATGGAGCCCCAAAGGCGCCCACCTAACAGAAAAGGAGATCTGCGGCGTCTTGATTTGTACATTTCAGAGAAGAGAGATAGAAACTAGAAGGAGGAGAGGAGGAGAGACCACATTGAATGAAATCCAACACAAAGGTATAGAAAGGTCAGAGTATGACCACTACAGTAGAGGAATAACTTGAATGATAAGGCAATATTGTGATTACAGAAAGAAATAAGAACAACACTGACTGCACCAAGGCAAAAAAGACAGTTAAACGATACAGGTGAGAACAAAGAGGAAAAATTCCACATCCTGGTAAAAAGTAGGGTAAATTACAAATTGAATCATTGCAGGTTGACACTGAAGCAACAAAGCAAGACGATCATTACAAAAGGAAAGAACCCCAGCAATATGACAAAGGTAAATAAATTAACATATACTGGAAGCCAAAAAAATCAAGGGGTACAATAGTAATACACATATATTTATATTACAGGCATACAGAGAGGGACAACGGGAGGAAGCACCAGAAGGAGGGACTCATAATAATGTATCAAGATTCCTCATAACCCAAAAATCTAGTTTTAAAAAACCTTTATAAAAATCATTGTTTTTAGATGTGATTATTTGTTTTAAAATTGTTTTAAAGAAGTTCAATAAAATTCCTGAGAAAGGGTTATACCAATACACTGTGTTTTTAATAGACACCAAGACCAAGAACAATCTATAGACTGAAAGAGAAAGGTTCTAGCCACTAGCCAGATTGTGCGCTTAACCCATGTATATATATATATATATACAGAGATTGGATATATATGAATACAGTTTTTAATACTCGTATATTCATCCGAATAGTGTTTACAATGTTAGTCAATTAGTGATAGGCTCCGCCCACACACATCCAGCCATAAAATTAGTCTTTCCAGGGCAGGGTGGAAGGGTGGGCCTTTTTGCGTTTCTACTGCTCTACTGCATAAAACGCATTGCAGTTGCCCCCCAGAGAAACCCTAACATTCAAGAGGCTTTCACTGGGGTGCCAGCTCCCAATGTTTACAAAAGGGAGCTGTCAATTTGTGTCAGATCGATAACGATGGACATGGATCGCCGAGTAATGAGTATGGCGAATACTGTACTATCCGTGGTAGCAGTGAATAGTAACGTTTACACTCACTCATCACTACATACAGGCTCACTTACCAAAGACGGACCCAACATCCATTTCACTTCTGGTTATATTCTGGGATTTCTTAATAGCGTTGGCACCTTAACCCCTTTACTTTTCTCTTCATTTTACACTTATTTTTGGCTGCTGGACACTTTACATAAATGTTTATTTTGTGCATACACATTGTTACCTGCTTATCATTTATACTCAGGAATTTATCATTATTTCATATATTCTTACCTTGGTTTAGACATCAAGGTGCATTCACCTTCTGAGTTTTTACTATTTTCATTTTCTTCTTTTGCGGTAATCTCTCTGTATGGCTCATAAATTTTTCATATCTGTATTTGTTATGTTGGATATTTATTTTTTCCATTTTGGATTTTAATATTTAATTGTATTAATATTTAAATTATTATTATCTAATTTTGTCCTGGCACTTTTTTTTTCTCTTTTTGGTGTTTGTATATTCTTAGTGAAACTAGGACATTTTCCCCCCTTGGCGTTAAAATCCTTTCTATTGATTTAAAATGAAGCAACTGAGATGCAGTTGAGGTGTAGACTTTCAGGTTTTATTAAAGGGGATAAACAAAAATATTCTGTTAAACATTTAGGAATTGCAACCAATTTTCTACAAAGCCTTGTCATTTCAGGGGCTTAAGTTTACTTTACCAAAATAAAATGTTCATTTTTAATACTTCATGTATTCACTTGGTCTAAATTATATATGTGCATACCAACTTCAAAAGCACAGATTTTTATACACATTCCATGACAGTAAATCAGGGAATTAAGAGATATATGTTAAAATTCTTGATTTAAAAAAAAAATATATATTTTATTGATAACATGATTCAAACATGATAAAAAGGAATAAACCAACAACCATCAATAAGTAAAAATTGCCAAAAATTAAATGTATAAATAAATCTCCAAGACTTAGCTAAGGAGTCACTTATAAAAGTGCTAGTGCCAAAAATGAGAGTTTGGGTATGGACACACATCCGAGTTTAAAAATGCTCCGATTCATGGATCCGAGAGTCGAACGAGTGTCATCTGACTTTTGCTCAGTGTGGCTTGCGAGTGCTGTCCGAGTGCAATCTGTTTTTTTTCCTCAGCAGCTAGTTACTGTATAATCATTTACAGGTGCATTTCCTACAGTTGACTGAGCTACAGAATGGTAATGTATCAATTAAAACTGGCATCAGACTCGAATCGGATGCGGAAAAAGCGTATGAGACTCGGAAATGTGCTCTCGGACATTAGTTAACATTGGTCCGAGAGCAATGCAATATTTCTGCACAGTACACTTGGATGAGTTTCACTGATGTGTGTCCGGGCCCTTTACAATATTATCCAGTGGTCAGTCTAATGAGATGGGTAAACCCATCAAGATAAGGTGCAGCACATATGCTTCCTGTGGAATGGCAAGTGCTTTCCTACGCCAGTATCAGAATTAGAAGATAAGCCAGGTAGTGTCCTCTACCCTACTCTGTTTTGCCTCTCGCTTCTTTTGGGGGCGTGTCATCGCCAGATATTGCCAAGTCACACTTTTTGCACTTTTCTAAGTGGCACCTTAGACCAGTCTTACAGATTTGTTCATATATTTAATATTTGTCAATATTTATTTATTCATTTATTGATGGTTAAAGTTTTTCTTTTGAGGTGTTCCCTGTGTATTCCTTTTTATCATGTCTTAATCATGTTACCAATAAAAATCTATAATTTTTCAAACAAGAATTTTAGCATATATGACTTCTTAATTCCCTGATTAAATCCTGAAATATATATAAGAATGTTTAATACTTTGCATGAATCCTTTGCAGGTAATGACTGCCTGAATCTGGAAGCCATGGATGTCACCAAACCCTGAGTTTTCCTTTGTGATTCTTTTCCAGGCCTTTAATGCAGCTGATTTCAGTTGTTTCTTGTTTGTGGGTCTTTCTGCCTTAGGTGTTGTCTTAAGCATGTGAAGTACATGCTTGATGGGGTTCAAATCTGGTGAATGACTTGGCTATTGCAGAATAAGCAATTTCTTTGCCATAAAAAACTTCTGGGTTGCTCTCACTGTATGTTTTGCGTAATTGTCCATCTTCATTGTTATTCACCATGAAAAGGATTCTGCGGTCATCCACCAGTGAAGGTCCAGGCCATTTTTAAGTTCCCAAGCTCACCATTGTTAGCTTTTTTGGCAAAATGTACCAAACTGTTGATGCGGAAATTTGCTGATAAAGGTCTTACACAAATTATAAGTAGGTGCAAAACAAAGCTGGTGGCGCACCTTGTCATAAACACTAGCTGCACAGCTATCATTTTTGCTGTCTGTCTTATGATGGTGAATTTCTTTTCCATTGAGATCTGCATTGACCGCATAATGTGAGTTCACAATAAGTTTCCAAATGCAACTTCCATGCCTGGAATAAGGTCCAGACATTTTACCTGATTAATTGATGTAGAATTAATAAAATTGCCCATGCAGACTATTAAATAGCTTTTGAATTAATTGTCCTTTTACCTTTGGTCCCTTGAAAGAGTCAACTACATATAAAAAAAAAACTAAACCCTTACTCCAGTTAAGATGTGAATTACCTCATATTAAAACTGTGAGTCTGCACTTTAAGCCCACATGAATTACCATATATACTCGTGTATAAGCCGACCCGTGTATAAGCCGACCCCCCTACTTCTGCCCCCAAAACATGGGAAAACTTATTGACTCGTGTATAAGCCGAAGGTGGACCCCAGCACAGGTATACAGCCCCCAACAGTGTGGTATACAGCAGCCCCAGAGGTATATACAGCAGCCCCAGTGGTAGTATACAGCAGCAGCCCCAGTGGTATATACAGCAGCAGCCGCAGTAGTTAGTATACAGCAGCCCCAGAGGTATATACAGCAGACCCAGTGGTAGTATACAGCAGCCCCGAGGTGTATACAGCAGCCCCAGTGGTAGTATACAGCAGCTCCAGTGGTTTATACAGCCCCAGTGGTAGTATACAGCAGCCCCAGAGGTATATACAGCCCCAGTGGTATATACAGCCCCAGTGGTAGTATACAGCAGCCCCAGTGGTATATACAGCCCCAGTGGTAGTATACAGCAGCCCCAGAGGTATATACAGCCCCAGTGGTAGTATACAGCAGCCCCAGAGGTATATACAGCCCCAGTGGTATATACAGCCCCAGTGGTAGTATACAGCAGCCCCAGAGGTATATACAGCCCCAGTGGTAGTATACAGCAGCCCCAGAGGTATATACAGCCCCAGTGGTAGTATACAGCATCCCCAGTGGTATATACAGCCCCAGTGGTAGTATACAGCAGCCCTCAGGGGTATATAGCAGCCCGCAAATGCTGGCATTCGCCCCCCTTGTAAGGGCCCGCTGCTTATCTTACCATCCCGGTCTTCTGATCAGCGCCGCTCCTCGGTGCTCCGTTCTCCATGATTCGTCATCGCGCGACGGCCGGGGATCCCGGATGCAGCGAGGATGGGAGCATGAAGAACGGAGCACCGAGGAGCGGCGCTGTGCGTCATATGCCTGCGACGGCTGGAGATCCCGGATGTAGCAGGATGGGAGCATGAAGAACGGAGCACCGAGGAGCGGCGCTGTGCAGAAGACCGGGATGGTAAGATACGCAGCGGGGGGGAGCCATTACAAGGGGGGAGAGTGCCAGCATTTGGGGGCATATATGCACTGCTTCCCCCTGCCGCTGATTGACAGGGGGAAGCAGTGCATACATAATGAGCGGCCCCGACTACCGTATTGACCCGTGTATAAGCCGAGGGGGAGACTTTTCAGCCCAAATTTTGTAATAAAAAACTCGGCTTATACCCGAGTATATACGGTATATAACTGTATCTTGAATATGTTTGGGTAAACAGTAGTGATGAGCAAGCTCGCCACTACTCGGTACTCGCACGAGTATCACTGTACTCGGGCTACTCGGCGAGCACCGAGTAATCTCGCGATACTCGTGCTGTGCTCGTGG
Source organism: Allobates femoralis (assembly GCA_033576535.1). Lineage (NCBI taxonomy): Eukaryota > Metazoa > Chordata > Amphibia > Anura > Aromobatidae > Allobates > Allobates femoralis. Next base: position 172,447,269 of record JARQOC010000011.1, on the reverse strand, counting down.
TCGTCATCTCTGCATGTTGGCGCTCTTTTGAGAGCCAGCCCACGTGCAGGGATTGGCTGGCAGACCACTGCAATGCCACAGCCCTGTTAGTTGTGGCATAGCAGTGATTGGCCGCCCTGCACAGCGTGACCGAGCCTTTATAACTCCCGGGGCGCTGTGCTCGGCACACAGCCATCCAGACAGTCAGTGTAGGGAGAGTGTCTGCTGCTGCTTAGGGACAGATTTGCGGCCCTTACAGGTAGATCCGGAGCAGGGCTGCAAACTGCTGCTGACCACAACAGTCCTTCTCAGGACTAATCTAGGAGGATATAGGCAGGGTGATCCAGATCGGAGTCCAAGCTTTCCAGTGACCAGAACAGTCCTTCTCAGGACTAATCTAGAAGGATATAGGCATGGTGATACAGATCGGAATCCAAGCTTTTCTGTGACCATTAGAGTCACCACACTCTTGTACTTACTACCTTAATACAGGTTAGGGACTAAAATCCTCTCCTGAAACCATTACAGTCACCAGACTGGTGTACGTCATACCTTGATACAGGTTAGGGACTTAAATCCTCTCCTGAAACCATTACAGTCACCAGACTGTTGTACGTCATACCTTGATACAGGTTAGGGACTAAAATCCTCTCCTGAAACCATTACAGTCACCAGACTGGTGTACATACTACCTTAATACAGGTTAGGGACTAAAATCCTCTCCTGACACCATTACAGTCATCAGACTGTTGTACGTCATACCTTGATACAGGTTAGGGACTAAAATCCTCTCCTGAAACCATTACAGTCACCAGACTGGTGTACGTACTACCTTAATACAGGTTAGGGACTAAAATCCTCTCCTGACACCATTACAGTCATCAGACTGTTGTACGTCATACCTTGATACAGGTTAGGGACTAAAATCCTCTCCTGAAACCATTACAGTCACCAGACTGGTGTACGTACTACCTTAATACAGGTTAGGGACTAAAATCCTCTCCTGACACCATTACAGTCACCAGACTGTTGTACGTCATACCTTGAAACAGGTTAGGGACTAAAATCCTCTCCTGAAACCATTACAGTCACCAGACTGTTGTACGTCATACCTTGATACAGGTTAGGGACTAAAATCCTCTCCTGAAACCATTACAGTCACCAGACTGGTGTACGTCATAAATTGATACAGGTTAGGGACTAAAATCCTCTCCTGAAACCATTACAGTCACCAGACTGGTGTACGTCATACCTTGATAAAGGTTAGGGAACTAAAATCCTAATCTCTTGTGATCTGAACAGTCACCAGACTGGTGTACGTCATACCTTGATACAGGTTAGGGAACTAAAATCCTAATCTCTTGTGATCTGAACAGTCACCAGACTGGTGTACGTACTACCTTAATACATGTTAGGGACTAAAATCCTCTCCTGAAACCATTACAGTCACCAGACTGGTGTACGTCATAAATTGATACAGGTTAGGGACTAAAATCCTCTCCAGAAACCATTACAGTCACCAGACTGGTGTACATCATACCTTGATACAGGTTAGGGAACTAAAATCCTAATCTCTTGTGATCTGAACAGTCACCAGACTGGTGTACGTCATACCTTGATACAGGTTAGGGAACTAAAATCCTAATCTCTTGTGATCTGAACAGTCACCAGACTGGTGTACGTCATACTTTGATACAGGTTAGGGACTAAAATCCTCTCCTGACACCATTACAGTCACCAGACTGTTGTACGTCATACCTTGATACAGGTTAGGGAACTAAAATCCTAATCTCTTGTGATCTGAACAGTCACCAGACTGGTGTACGTCATACCTTAATACAGGTTAGGGACTAAAATCCTCTCCTGACACCATTACAGTCACCAGACTGTTGTACGTCATACCTTGATACAGGTTAGGGACTAAAATCCTCTCCTGAAACCATTACAGTCACCAGACTGTTGTACGTCATACCTTGATACAGGTTAGGGAACTAAAATCCTAATCTCTTGTGATCTGAACAGTCACCAGACTGGTGTACGTCATACCTTGATACAGGTTAGGGACTAAAATCCTCTCCTGAAACCATTACAGTCACCAGACTGGTGTACGTACTACCTTAATACAGGTTAGGGACTAAAATCCTCTCCTGACACCATTACAGTCACCAGACTGTTGTACGTCATACCTTGATACAGGTTAGGGAACTAAAATCCTAATCTCTTGTGATCTCAACAGTCACCAGACTGGTGTACGTCATACCTTGATACAGGTTAGGGACTAAAATCCTCTCCTGAAACCATTACAGTCACCAGACTGGTGTACGTCATACCTTGATACAGGTTAGGGACTAAAATCCTCTCCTGAAACCATTACAGTCACCAGACTGGTGTACGTCATACCTTGATACAGGTTAGGGAACTAAAATCCTAATCTCTTGTGATCTGAACAGTCACCAGACTGGTGTACGTCATACCTTGATACAGGTTAGGGAACTAAAATCCTAATCTCTTGTGATCTGAACAGTTACCAGACTGGTTTACGTCATACCTTGATACAGGTTAGGGACTAAAATCCTCTCCTGGAACCATTACAGTCACCAGACAGGTGTACGTACTACCTTAATACAGGTTAGGGACTAAAATCCTCTCCTGACACCATTACAGTCACCAGACTGTTGTACGTCATACCTTGATACAGGTTAGGGAACTAAAACCCTAATCTCTTGTGATCTCAACAGTAACCAGACTGGTGTACGTCATACCTTGATACAGGTTAGGGACTAAAATCCTCTCCTGAAACCATTACAGTCACCAGACTCGTGTACGTCATACCTTGATACAGGTTAGGGACTAAAATCCTCTCCTGAAACCATTACAGTCACCAGACTGGTGTACGTACTACCTTAATACAGGTTAGGGACTAAAATCCTCTCCTGACACCATTACAGTCATCAGACTGTTGTATGTCATACCTTGATACAGGTTAGGGACTAAAATCCTCTCCTGAAACCATTACAGTCACCAGACTGGTGTACGTACTACCTTAATACAGGTTAGGGACTAAAATCCTCTCCTGACACCATTACAGTCATCAGACTGTTGTACGTCATACCTTGATACAGGTTAGGGACTAAAATCCTCTCCTGAAACCATTACAGTCACCAGACTGGTGTACGTCATACCTTGATACAGGTTAGGGACTTAAATCCTCTCCTGAAACCATTACAGTCACCAGACTGTTGTACGTCATACCTTGATACAGGTTAGGGACTAAAATCCTCTCCTGAAACCATTACAGTCACCAGACTGGTGTACGTACTACCTTAATACAGGTTAGGGACTAAAATCCTCTCCTGACACCATTACAGTCATCAGACTGTTGTACGTCATACCTTGATACAGGTTAGGGACTAAAATCCTCTCCTGAAACCATTACAGTCACCAGACTGGTGTACGTACTACCTTAATACAGGTTAGGGACTAAAATCCTCTCCTGACACCATTACAGTCATCAGACTGTTGTACGTCATACCTTGATACAGGTTAGGGACTAAAATCCTCTCCTGAAACCATTACAGTCACCAGACTGGTGTACGTACTACCTTAATACAGGTTAGGGACTAAAATCCTCTCCTGACACCATTACAGTCACCAGACTGTTGTACGTCATACCTTGAAACAGGTTAGGGACTAAAATCCTCTCCTGAAACCATTACAGTCACCAGACTGTTGTACGTCATACCTTGATACAGGTTAGGGACTAAAATCCTCTCCTGAAACCATTACAGTCACCAGACTGGTGTACGTCATAAATTGATACAGGTTAGGGACTAAAATCCTCTCCTGAAACCATTACAGTCACCAGACTGGTGTACGTCATACCTTGATAAAGGTTAGGGAACTAAAATCCTAATCTCTTGTGATCTGAACAGTCACCAGACTGGTGTACGTCATACCTTGATACAGGTTAGGGAACTAAAATCCTAATCTCTTGTGATCTGAACAGTCACCAGACTGGTGTACGTACTACCTTAATACATGTTAGGGACTAAAATCCTCTCCTGAAACCATTACAGTCACCAGACTGGTGTACGTCATAAATTGATACAGGTTAGGGACTAAAATCCTCTCCTGAAACCATTACAGTCACCAGACTGGTGTACATCATACCTTGATACAGGTTAGGGAACTAAAATCCTAATCTCTTGTGATCTGAACAGTCACCAGACTGGTGTACGTCATACCTTGATACAGGTTAGGGAACTAAAATCCTAATCTCTTGTGATCTGAACAGTCACCAGACTGGTGTACGTCATACCTTGATACAGGTTAGGGACTAAAATCCTCTCCTGACACCATTACAGTCACCAGACTGTTGTACGTCATACCTTGATACAGGTTAGGGAACTAAAATCCTAATCTCTTGTGATCTGAACAGTCACCAGACTGGTGTACGTCATACCTTAATACAGGTTAGGGACTAAAATCCTCTCCTGACACCATTACAGTCACCAGACTGTTGTACGTCATACCTTGATACAGGTTAGGGACTAAAATCCTCTCCTGAAACCATTACAGTCACCAGACTGTTGTACGTCATACCTTGATACAGGTTAGGGAACTAAAATCCTAATCTCTTGTGATCTGAACAGTCACCAGACTGGTGTACGTCATACCTTGATACAGGTTAGGGACTAAAATCCTCTCCTGAAACCATTACAGTCACCAGACTGGTGTACGTACTACCTTAATACAGGTTAGGGACTAAAATCCTCTCCTGACACCATTACAGTCACCAGACTGTTGTACGTCATACCTTGATACAGGTTAGGGAACTAAAATCTTAATCTCTTGTGATCTCAACAGTCACCAGACTGGTGTACGTCATACCTTGATACAGGTTAGGGACTAAAATCCTCTCCTGAAACCATTACAGTCACCAGACTGGTGTACGTACTACCTTAATACAGGTTAGGGACTAAAATCCTCTCCTGACACCATTACAGTCACCAGACTGTTGTACGTCATACCTTGATACAGGTTAGGGAACTAAAATCCTAATCTCTTGTGATCTCAACAGTCACCAGACTGGTGTACGTCATACCTTGATACAGGTTAGGGACTAAAATCCTCTCCTGAAACCATTACAGTCACCAGACTGGTGTACGTCATACCTTGATACAGGTTAGGGACTAAAATCCTCTCCTGAAACCATTACAGTCACCAGACTGGTGTACGTCATACCTTGATACAGGTTAGGGAACTAAAATCCTAATCTCTTGTGATCTGAACAGTTACCAGACTGGTTTACGTCATACCTTGATACAGGTTAGGGACTAAAATCCTCTCCTGGAACCATTACAGTCACCAGACAGGTGTACGTACTACCTTAACACTAGGACTACTGGACTCGTGACCCCGCCTAGAACTACTGAAAGGAGTCATTTTGACTCCTTGCTTGTTTTCGTTTATTTTAAGAGTTTCATTTGTGGTTATTTATTAATTATTATATTTTTTGTAATGTATTATTATTGTGAAATCCAACAGTAATGCATTTGATTGTTTTTTTTTTCTGCTTTTCTTATTTTTCTACAGAAAATAACAATAATTATAATAGACGTTTTTCAAACTTTTTTTTTTATTCAAGTGCACACATATAAACAACAACTGAAGAACAAAAAGCAGAGAAAATGTAGGTGGAGGAGCATAAAAATGAAAATATGGCGCAGAATTCACCTAAACATTTGGTGTTTCGCATTTTAGGCATTGCCTTTGATTTATGGCAGTACATTGCCCACACAAAGACTTACCACAAGTCTTACAATTGCCGACAGATCTATTTTTCTTGCAGTTTTCTTTGATCTGGCAAAATTTTGTTTGAACCATCACTTCTGAGCATGTAGAAACTTGGGACGTGGAACCCTTTTCCCTATCTGTGACATAAGGACCACTCAACTCTCTCACAAGCGTTTGCAAAAATGCCTTGCGTGACATTTTTTGGTGGGTAATCTCCTTGAATATTATCCATGCATTTATACCCGCAAAGTCTAAGGCATTTTCAAATGCATGAACAGGCCATCTCCTTGTGCATGTTCGTGTGGTATATTTTCGTGCCATCTGATCCACTACATCTACTCCATATTTTGTTTCATTGTAAAACTTTACCGTTTCTGGAGTTTTTTTAGCGGAATCAGACGCAACAACAACATCTGGATGGACGGAACTCAAAATGACAACATTTTTGTTGGGCTTTCCTTGATATACTGTAAGTGTAAAATTGTCTTCATTTCTAAACACTTTAGTGTTGTACAATTCCTCTTTCATGGATTTTATTTCTTTAGGCACTTCTCGCCTTATCTTCTTCAGTGTTCCCACGATGGTTATTCCTTTGCTTTTTAGCTGTTTAGCTAATTTTACTGAAGTAAAATAATTATCGGTTGTAACATTGCGACCTTTTTTCAAAAACGGGTCCAATAACTTCATTACCACATGGTCAGCTAAACGGTCCTCAGCACGGCGTGTGTCATCTTTGCCTAGATAAGGGAAGCCATTTGCCAGATATTTGCTCTCCTTATCAACAGCTAGCCAATATTTGTGGCCATATTTATCTGGTTTGGAAGGCATGTACTGCGTGAATGGACATCTAGTTTTGCTTGGGAAAAGTTGCTCATCCACCGTTATGTATGGGCCAGGTTTGTAACACGCAATACAATTTTCAATAAACCTGTTCCACACAGTAGAAAATAGAGCAAATTTGTCCGTTTGCAGTCTCTCCGATCGAGTAGATTTCTCATCAAATCTGAGAAACCTCATAATTTCAACAAAGCGGTCCCTAGACATTGTCGCTTTGCAAAACGGTATTCCCCAGTCATTACACCAAATACTGCTAATCGAGTGACGGTTCGTGCCAGATATTCCACGAGCATAGAATATCGCAATGAATGCATCTAGCTCCTCATCAGATAGAGTAAACTGTAAATTATTGTTCCTACTTGCCTCTGCAAGCGTACAGTTCTTTATATGTGTCAATATATATGAATCAAAAAATAAACGCCATGTGCTCAAAGGACTATCGATAATGATATTTCTTCTGGCGTATCCTGTAGGGCCAGGTGCTTCTTGAAGAATATTTTGGCTGTCACGCCTACCAGGCAAGTGTTCTCCAATTTCAACAGGTTTCCATTGAATACCATCCGCTGAAACTAGTATTCCTTCAGATTCACCTTCTCTGGTGTTTGTTGTTGCATTACCTTCGCCGCCATCGTTATCTGTTGATCTTTCATTTCTGGGACGTTTTGCTGATTTTTTTCTGTCCACGACCAGGAGGATGGTCACGAGGCAACATAACTGCATGAGCCCGATCCCCAGTTGATGTGCTTGGAATATCTGGAAAAAAGTTGATGAATATTTAGAATTTTTGTTTTGTAAGGGTCCGTGCACACTGGCTGGATTAGCGGCGGAATATCCGACCGGATATTCTCACCACAATCTGGCCCGTACCTGCCCGCTCAGGTACAGAGCGGAGTTTCATACCTGAAGCTCCGCTCCGAACCCTGGGCTGGAGCCGCTGTCTGGGACGGAGCCGTGCTCGTGCGTAACAAGCGCTGCTCTGTCCCTGACAGCGGCTCCAGCCCGGGGTTCGGAGCGGAGCTTCAGGCATGAGCGGGCAGGTACGGCCTGTATTGCGGCAAGAATATCCAGATGGCTATTCAGCCAGAATTCTGCTAGTGTGCACAGGCCCTAACTCAGTGTGTGGAAGAACAAATAAATACACATAACTACTTACCTTCTGGATTTGTTCCTTCTGAGTCTTCAGATTCACTTGATATGTTCTGAGGAATGAAATCTTCATCACTGTCAGAATCAAATACATGTTCCTGCAATTCGGATTCCGATTCATCCTCCGGTATGGATTGCAAAGTAGCCAGAATATCCTGAGGCTTTATCAAATGTCTTCTCTCCATATTCCTCACAAATTCCATAATTCTATATAGTTCCCTGCTGAAAAATAGAAATGAAATGAAAACTAAAAGAAATAATAACTGTTCTTCCACCTTCAAAAGTAGGTGGGCTGAATCAGTTGACAGACAGCTGAACTATTTCATAACAATTCATACCTGTATGAGTCTTCAGAGCTCGTATGTCTGCGTCTGTTCTCTTTGTCTCTTCAGCTGAACTGAAAGTAAAGTTACTATCCAGAATACTGTCTCCTGCTAGGACCTTAGAAAAACACCACCCTTCATTAGCATAAGATAAGAGCCTAGAGTAAACAAGCTATTTTGTTCAGCATTACACAGTAATACAAGCAGGTAAAACACAAGGAAAATGTGAAAAGTTGACATGTAAATTGAACTACATCTATATGAACATCAGGGTAAATAAGACAGAGTGAAAAAATTATGCACAAAACTTTATAGCAACATATAGTGACAAAAGGACCTCAAAATATAGTAGGGAGTCAAAATGACTCCCTTCAGTAGTTCTTGGTAAATTATGAAAAAAACGCGTAAATTTTTCACCAAAATTATTTATTCTCACAAAATCTTTTTTCACATCATATTTGAGGAAAAGTCACCGAGTTTCAAGCCGGAATTCTGAAAAATGTAGTCACAGAAGAGAAATAAAAAACGAAAGGAGTCAAAATGACTCCATCAGTAGTTCTAGTGTTAATACAGGTTAGGGACTAAAATCCTCTCCTGACACCATTACAGTCACCAGACTGTTGTACGTCATACCTTGATACAGGTTAGGGAACTAAAATCCTAATCTCTTGTGATCTCAACAGTCACCAGACTGGTGTACGTCATACCTTGATACAGGTTAGGGACTAAAATCCTCTCCTGAAACCATTACAGTCACCAGACTGGTGTACGTCATACATTGATACAGGTTAGGGACTAAAATCCTCTCCTGAAACCATTACAGTCACCAGACTGGTGTACGTACTACCTTAATACAGGTTAGGGACTAAAATCCTCTCCTGACACCATTACAGTCACCAGACTGTTGTACGTCATACCTTGATACAGGTTAGGGACTAAAATCCTCTCCTGAAACCATTACAGTCACCAGACTGGTGTACGTCATACCTTGATAGAGGTTAGGGACTAAAATCCTCTCCTGAAACCATTACAGTCACCAGACTGGTGTACGTCATACCTTGATACAGGTTAGGGAACTAAAATCCTAATCTCTTGTGATCTGAACAGTCACCAGACTGGTGTACGTCATACCTTGATACAGGTTAGGGAACTAAAATCCTAATCTCTTGTGATCTGAACAGTCACCAGACTGGTGTACGTCATACCTTGATACAGGTTAGGGACTAAAATCCTCTCCTGAAACCATTACAGTCACCAGACTGGTGTACATACTACCTTAATACAGGTTAGGGACTAAAATCCTCTCCTGACACCATTACAGTCACCAGACTGTTGTACGTCATACCTTGATACAGGTTAGGGAACTAAAATCCTAATCTCTTGCGATCTCAACAGTCACCAGACTGGTGTACGTCACACCTTGATACAGGTTAGGGACTAAAATCCTCTCCCGAAATCATTACAGTCACCAGACTGGTGTTCGTCATACCTTGATACAGGTTAGGGACTAAAATCCTCTCCTGAAACCATTACAGTCACCAGACTGGTGTACGTCATACCTTGATACAGGTTAGGGACTAAAATCCTCTCCTGAAACCATTACAGTCACCAGACTGGTGTACGTACTACCTTGATACAGGTTAGGGAACTAAAATCCTAATCTCTTGTGATCTGAACAGTCACCAGACTGGTGTACGTACTACCTTAATACAGGTTAGGGACTAAAATCCTCTCCTGAAACCATTACAGTCACCAGACTGGTGTACGTCATACCTTGATACAGGTTAGGGACTAAAATCCTAATCTCCTGTGACCATTACAGTCACCAGACTGTTGTCGCTGTATACAAGCAAAATGCGCAAGGGCGTTGGCAAGGAACAAGGAAGTGAACGTGATGGTGGTGCAGGCAGAGGCCGAGGTCGTGTGCAAGCACTAATTTCGCAACAACAAAGGGCCACATCTACTCGCTCACACGTCCTTTCCCAAATTCTTGGGGCCCGCTCCAGTACACCGCTCTTGAACCAACACCTGTGTCAACAGGTTGTTACTTGGATTGCGGATAATGCTTCAAGTCAGATTGGCACCTCCACCAACACCCTGTCTTCCACACGGTCAAGTGTCAGTAGCCGTGATACTGCACCGCACATTTCCCAACCTGATCCCCCTTCCTACCACCAGGCTGAGTACACGTCCACGGACATTACTGATCCCTGCTGCATCCGGGATCCCCGGCCGTCGCGCGATGACGTCATATGCCTGCGACGGCTGGAGATCCCGGATGTAGCAGGACGGGAGCATGAAGAACGGAGCACCGAGGAGCGGCGCTGTGCAGAAGACCGGGATGGTAAGATACGCAGCGGGGGGAGCCCTTACAAGGGGGGAGAGTGCCAGCATTTGGGGGCATATATGCACTGCTTCCCCCTGCCGCTGATTGACAGGGGGAAGCAGTGCATACATAATGAGCGGCCCCGACTACCGTATTGACCCGTGTATAAGCCGAGGGGGAGACTTTTCAGCCCAAATTTTGTAATAAAAAACTCGGCTTATACCCGAGTATATACGGTATATAACTGTATCTTGAATATGTTTGGGTAAACAGTAGTGATGAGCAAGCTCGCCACTACTCGGTACTCGCACGAGTATCACTGTACTCGGGCTACTCGGCGAGCACCGAGTAATCTCGCGATACTCGTGCTGTGCTCGTGGTCGTCATCTCTGCATGTTGGCGCTCTTTTGAGAGCCAGCCCACGTGCAGGGATTGGCTGGCAGACCACTGCAATGCCACAGCCCTGTTAGTTGTGGCATAGCAGTGATTGGCCGCCCTGCACAGCGTGACCGAGCCTTTATAACTCCCGGGGCGCTGTGCTCGGCACACAGCCATCCAGACAGTCAGTGTAGGGAGAGTGTCTGCTGCTGCTTAGGGACAGATTTGCGGCCCTTACAGGTAGATCCGGAGCAGGGCTGCAAACTGCTGCTGACCACAACAGTCCTTCTCAGGACTAATCTAGGAGGATATAGGCAGGGTGATCCAGATCGGAGTCCAAGCTTTCCAGTGACCAGAACAGTCCTTCTCAGGACTAATCTAGAAGGATATAGGCATGGTGATACAGATCGGAATCCAAGCTTTTCTGTGACCATTAGAGTCACCACACTCTTGTACTTACTACCTTAATACAGGTTAGGGACTAAAATCCTCTCCTGAAACCATTACAGTCACCAGACTGGTGTACGTCATACCTTGATACAGGTTAGGGACTTAAATCCTCTCCTGAAACCATTACAGTCACCAGACTGTTGTACGTCATACCTTGATACAGGTTAGGGACTAAAATCCTCTCCTGAAACCATTACAGTCACCAGACTGGTGTACGTACTACCTTAATACAGGTTAGGGACTAAAATCCTCTCCTGACACCATTACAGTCATCAGACTGTTGTACGTCATACCTTGATACAGGTTAGGGACTAAAATCCTCTCCTGAAACCATTACAGTCACCAGACTGGTGTACATACTACCTTAATACAGGTTAGGGACTAAAATCCTCTCCTGACACCATTACAGTCATCAGACTGTTGTACGTCATACCTTGATACAGGTTAGGGACTAAAATCCTCTCCTGAAACCATTACAGTCACCAGACTGGTGTACGTACTACCTTAATACAGGTTAGGGACTAAAATCCTCTCCTGACACCATTACAGTCACCAGACTGTTGTACGTCATACCTTGAAACAGGTTAGGGACTAAAATCCTCTCCTGAAACCATTACAGTCACCAGACTGGTGTACGTCATACCTTGATACAGGTTAGGGACTAAAATCCTCTCCTGAAACCATTACAGTCACCAGACTGGTGTACGTCATACCTTGATACAGGTTAGGGACTAAAATCCTCTCCTGAAACCATTACAGTCACCAGACTGGTGTACGTCATACCTTGATACAGGTTAGGGAACTAAAATCCTAATCTCTTGTGATCTGAACAGTCACCAGACTGGTGTACGTCATACCTTGATACAGGTTAGGGAACTAAAATCCTAATCTCTTGTGATCTGAACAGTTACCAGACTGGTTTACGTCATACCTTGATACAGGTTAGGGACTAAAATCCTCTCCTGGAACCATTACAGTCACCAGACAGGTGTACGTACTACCTTAATACAGGTTAGGGACTAAAATCCTCTCCTGACACCATTACAGTCACCAGACTGTTGTACGTCATACCTTGATACAGGTTAGGGAACTAAAATCCTAATCTCTTGTGATCTCAACAGTCACCAGACTGGTGTACGTCATACCTTGATACAGGTTAGGGACTAAAATCCTCTCCTGAAACCATTACAGTCACCAGACTGGTGTACGTCATACCTTGATACAGGTTAGGGACTAAAATCCTCTCCTGAAACCATTACAGTCACCAGACTGGTGTACGTACTACCTTAATACAGGTTAGGGACTAAAATCCTCTCCTGACACCATTACAGTCACCATACTGTTGTACGTCATACCTTGATACAGGTTAGGGACTAAAATCCTCTCCTGAAACCATTACAGTCACCAGACTGGTGTACGTCATACCTTGATAGAGGTTAGGGACTAAAATCCTCTCCTGAAACCATTACAGTCACCAGACTGGTGTACGTCATACCTTGATACAGGTTAGGGAACTAATATCCTAATCTCTTGTGATCTGAACAGTCACCAGACTGGTGTACGTCATACCTTGATACAGGTTAGGGAACTAAAATCCTAATCTCTTGTGATCTGAACAGTCACCAGACTGGTGTACGTCATACCTTGATACAGGTTAGGGACTAAAATCCTCTCCTGAAACCATTACAGTCACCAGACTGGTGTACATACTACCTTAATACAGGTTAGGGACTAAAATCCTCTCATGACACCATTACAGTCACCAGACTGTTGTACGTCATACCTTGATACAGGTTAGGGAACTAAAATCCTAATCTCTTGCGATCTCAACAGTCACCAGACTGGTGTACGTCACACCTTGATACAGGTTATGGACTAAAATCCTCTCCCGAAACCATTACAGTCACCAGACTGGTGTTCGTCATACCTTGATACAGGTTAGGGACTAAAATCCTCTCCTGAAACCATTACAGTCACCAGACTGGTGTACGTCATACCTTGATACAGGTTAGGGACTAAAATCCTCTCCTGAAACCATTACAGTCACCAGACTGGTGTACGTACTACCTTGATACAGGTTAGGGAACTAAAATCCTAATCTCTTGTGATCTGAACAGTCACCAGACTGGTGTACGTACTACCTTAATACAGGTTAGGGACTAAAATCCTCTCCTGAAACCATTACAGTCACCAGACTGGTGTACGTCATACCTTGATACAGGTTAGGGACTAAAATCCTAATCTCCTGTGACCATTACAGTTACCAGACTGTTGTCGCTGTATACAAGCAAAATGCGCAAGGGCGTTGGCAAGGAACAAGGAAGTGAACGTGATGGTGGTGCAGGCAGAGGCCGAGGTCGTGTGCAAGCACTAATTTCGCAACAACAAAGGGCCACATCTACTCGCTTACACGTCCTTTCCCAAATTCTTGGGGCCAGCTCCAGTACACCGCTCTTGAACCAACACCTGTGTCAACAGGTTGTTACTTGGATTGCGGATAATGCTTCAAGTCAGATTGGCACCTCCACCAACACCCTGTCTTCCACACGGTCAAGTGTCAGTAGCCGTGATACTGCACCGCACATTTCCCAACCTGATCCCCCTTCCTACCACCAGGCTGAGTACACGTCCACGGACATTACTGATCCCACACTTGGACACTCGGAAGTCCAGAAGTGTGTACCCATGGGTGACTGGAGGTACATGGCAAATTCCCATAACAAAATTTAAATTCAGTTGTCATTTGTTGGTGGTGTGGTGAAGTCTGGCCCAATTCAACCCTTGTTCATCTTGATCAGAGTCAGCCTGTCAGCATTTTCAGTTGACAGGCAGGTGCGTTTATCAGTAATGATTCCACCTGCGGCACTGAAAACACGCTCGGACAAAACGCTAGCGGCAGGGCAGGCCAGGACTTCCAAGGAGTAGAGAGCCAATTCATGCCACGTGTCCAGCTTGGAGACCCAATAATTGTAAGGCAAAGAGGAATCTCGCAGTACAGTTGTTCGATCTGCAAGGTACTCCTTCAGCATCTGGCCAAAGTTAGCATTTCTTGTGGCACTACCCTGCACCTCAGGGGCTGTGGTACGTGAGGGGCTCAGAAAACTGTCCCACATCGTAAAGACTGTTCCACTACCTCTGGCGGATTGGACTTGTGCCCCTCTCGGCCGTACGCCTTGGTTGTCCACTGATTCCTGACCTATGCCGCTAGCGTTTTGTGAGGGGAATGATTTGCCTACTTCCGTGACTATGGCCTTCTGGAACTGCTGCATTTTGGCTGACATCTCCTACTCAGGAATGAGAGACATAAAGTTCCCCTTGTAGGGTCTAAGAGTCTTGCCAACTAGTACTGATTGTCGGCCAAGATGTTCAGAACGCGAGGGTCACGAGCCAGGCAGCTTACCATAAAGTCAGCCATGTGCGCCAGACTCTTAACAGCCATGACTTCAGTATCCAGACCAACACGATGACTCAACATGCTGTCCTCCTCCTCCTCCTCATCTCCCCTGTCCTCTGGCCAGCCACGCTGAATCGAGGGTATGACTGGTGTGCATGTCATATCCTCAATTTGGCCAGAGAGTTGCTCCATGTCTTCATCCTCCTCCTCCTCGTCATAGTCCTCCACTGCACGTTGTGATGAGATGAGGGTGGGCTGTGTGTTTTCACCCACACCCACTACTGTTTCTTGCTCAAAGTCATCGCGCTTGGCCTGCAATGCATCCTCTTTGTTTTTCAGCAGAGACCGTTTTAGAAGGCAGAGTAGTGGTATGGTGACGCTAATAATGGCGTCATCGCCCATCACCATCTTGGTGGAGTCCTCAAAGTTTTGGAGGACGGTACATAGGTCGGACATCCATCTCCACTCCTCGGGTGTTATGTCTGGAGTTTGACCCATTTCCCGACGGCTTAGGTGATGCAGGTAGTCAACAACTGCCCTCTTCTGCTCACATATCCTGACCAACATGTGCAGATTTGAATTCCAACGCGTGGGGACATCACACACCAGTCTGTGGGCCGGAAGACGCAAACGGCGCTGAAAGCCGGCAAGGCCGGCTGAAGCAGCAGGTGACTTGCGAAAATGTGCAGACAGACGGCGAACTTTTACCAGCAGTTCAGACAGCTCTGGGTATGACTTTAGAAACCTCTGAACCACCAGGTTGACCACATGGCCCACGCATGGAACATGCGTCAGCTGGCCTCGCCTCAAAGTTGCCACCAGGTTCCGGCCATTGTCACACACGACCTTTCCTGGCTTTAGGTTCAGAGGTGTGAGCCAGTGATCTGCCTGCTGTTTCAGAGCTGTCCACACCTCTTCTGCATTGTGGGGTTTGTCACCTATGCAGACTAGCTTCAGCACAGCCTGTTGCCGCTTCGCCGAGGCAGTGCTGCAGTGCTTCCAGCTTGGGACTGATGTGGAGGGTACAGTGGATGAGGATGCACAGGAGGAGGAGGAGGAGGCTGAAGAGCATGACATTCCGGAGCTGTAGAGTGTCGGTGAAACCCTGACAGAGGTAGGGCCTGCTATCCTTGGTGTGGGAAGGACTGTGTTCCATCCCTCGCTCAGACTGGGTCCCAGCCTCCACAATATTAACCCAGTGTTTTGTCAAGGAGATGTAGCGGCCTTGCCCACAAGCACTTGTCCACGTGTCTGTGGTTAGGTGGACTTTGGCTGAAACAGCGTTGTTCAGGGCACGTGTGATGCTGTTGGACACGTGGTTATGCAATGCGGGGACGGCACATCTGGAGAAATAGTGTCGGCTGGGGACCGAGTAATGTGTGACAGCAGCCGCCATCAGGTCGCGGAATGCGTCCGTCTCCACCAGCCGGAAAGGCAACATTTCTAGCGCTATGAGTAGCGAAATGTGATCATTCAGGACTGTGGCATGTGGGGCATTGGCAGCGTATTTGCGCCTGCGTTCAAATGTTTGCTGAATGGATAATTGAACGCTGCGCTTGGACAAGGACGTGCTTGATGGTGGTGTAATTTGTGCATGGGCAACTTCAGGTGCAGGGCCGGAGGCTTGTTCGCGGCCAGCATGGACAGGGGATTGGCTCGCATGCACAACAGGTGAAGACGTAGCAGTGACATCAGCACGCACTGCTCCTCGACTCTGTTGTACTTCCCACAAAATCGGGTGCTTGGCTGACATGTGCCTGATCATGCTGGTGGTGGTCAGGCTGCTAGTTTTCGTACCCCTGCTGATAGTGGCATGGCAGGTGTGGCAAATGGCCTTTTTAGAGTCTTCTGGAGCCAACTTAAAAAACTCCCAGACTCGGGAAGACCGAACATTTGCACAGGCACCTTGAGTCGTGTTGTTGTTCCGGGGAACGGTTGCCTGCCTTCTGCCTGCGGACGCAACCCTGCTTCGTACTGCCTGTTGGGATGCTATGCCTCCCTTCCCCTGTGCACTGCTGTCCTCGCTCTGCATATCCTCCTGCCATGTTGGGTCAGCTACTGGATCATCCACCACGTCGTCTTCCTCTTCCGCACCCTGATCCTCCTCCTGACTTCCTGTCAATTGTGTCTCATTATCGTCCACCCCTTGTTGAGACACTTTGACAACGTTCCGTTCGTCATAACGTGGCTGCTCAAATATTTGGGCATCTGTACATACCATCTCCTCATCACCCACTTCAAGAGGAGGTGGCGACAGGCCAGATTCTGCGAATGGATACGTGAACAGCTCTTCTGAGTTTCCTAGTGTTGGATCAGTAATGTCCGTGGACGTGTACTCGGCCAGGTGGTAGGAAGGAGGATCAGGTTGGGAAATGTGCGGTGCAGTATCACGGCTACTGACAGTTGACCGTGTGGAAGACAGGGTGTTTGTGGAGGTGCCCATCTGACTTAAAGCATTATCCGCTATCCAAGTAACAACCTGTTGACTCTGGTCTTGGTTCAACAGTGGTGTACTGCTGCGGGCCCCAAGAATTTGGGACAGGACGTGCGAGCGAGGAGATGTGGCCCTTTGTTGTTGCGAAATTAGTACTTGCACACGACCTCGGCCTCTGCCTGCACCACCATCACGTCCACTTCCTTGTTCCTTGCCAACGCCTTTGCCAACGCCTTTGCGCATTTTGCATGTATAGAGCGACAACTGTCTGGTGACTGTTGAGGTCACAGGAGATTAGTATTTTAGTTCCCTAACCTGCATAAAGGTATGACGTACAACAGTGTGGTGACTGTTGAGATGACAAGAGTTAGGATTTTAGTTCCCTGACCTGTATAAAGGTATGACGTACAACAGTGTGGTGACTGTTGAGATGACAAGAGTTAGGATTTTAGTTCCCTAACCTGTATAAAGGTATGACGTACAACAGTGTGGTGACTGTTGAGATGACAAAAGTTAGGATTTTAGTTCCCTAACCTGTATAAAGGTATGACGTACAACAGTGTGGTGACTGTTGAGATGACAAGAGTTAGGATTTTAGTTCCCTAACCTGTATAAAGGTATGACGTACACCAGTGTGGTGACTGTTGAGATGACAAGAGTTAGGATTTTAGTTCCCTAACCTGTATAAAGGTATGACGTACACCAGTGTGGTGATTGTTGAGATGACAAGAGTTAGGATTTTAGTTCCCTAACCTGTATAAAGGTATGACGTACAACAGTGTGGTGACTGTTGAGATGACAAGAGTTAGTATTTTAGTTCCCTAACCTGTATAAAGGTATGACGTACAACAGTGTGGTGACTGTTGAGATGACAAGAGTTAGGATTTTAGTTCCCTAACCTGTATAAAGGTATGACGAACACCAGTGTGGTGACTGTTGAGATGACAAGAGTTAGTATTTTAGTTCCCTAACCTGTATAAAGGTATGACGTACAACAGTGTGGTGACTGTTGAGATGACAAGAGTTAGGATTTTAGTTCCCTAACCTGTATAAAGGTATAACGTACAACAGTGTGGTGACTGTTGAGATGACAAGAGTTAGGATTTTAGTTCCCTAACCTGTATAAAGGTATGACGTACAACAGTGTGGTGACTGTTGAGATGAGAAGAGTTAGGATTTTAGTTCCCTAACCTGTATAAAGGTATTACGTACAACAGTGTGGTGACTGTTGAGATCACAAGAGTTAGGATTTTAGTTCCCTAACCTGTATAAAGGTATGACGTACAACAGTGTGGTGACTGTTGAGATGACAAGAGTTAGGATTTTAGTTCCCTAACCTGTATAAAGGTATGACGTACACCAGTGTGGTGACTGTTGAGATGACAAGAGTTAGGATTTTAGTTCCCTAACCTGTATAAAGGTATGACGTACAACAGTGTGGTGACTGTTGAGATGACAAGAGTTAGGATTTTAGTTCCCTAACCTGTATAAAGGTATGAAGTACAACAGTGTGGTGACTGTTGAGATCACAAGAGTTAGGATTTTAGTTCCCTAACCTGTATAAAGGTATGACGTACAACAGTGTGGTGACTGTTGAGATGACAAGAGTTAGGATTTTAGTTCCCTAACCTGTATAAAGGTATGACGTACACCAGTGTGGTGACTGTTGAGATGACAAGAGTTAGGATTTTAGTTCCCTAACCTGTATAAAGGTATGACGTACACCAGTGTGGTGACTCTTGAGATGACAAGAGTTAGGATTTTAGTTCCCTAACCTGTATAAAGGTATGACGTTCAACAGTGTGGTGACTGTTGAGATCACAAGAGTTAGGATTTTAGTTCCCTAACCTGTATAAAGGTATGACGTACAACAGTGTGGTGACTGTTGAGATGACAAGAGTTAGGATTTTAGTTCCCTAACCTGTATAAAGGTATGACGTACACCAGTGTGGTGACTGTTGAGATGACAAGAGTTAGGATTTTAGTTCCCTAACCTGTATAAAGGTATGACGTACAACAGTGTGGTGACTGTTGAGATGACAAGAGTTAGGATTTCAGTTCCCTAACCTGTATAAAGGTATGACGTACAACAGTGTGGTGACTGTTGAGATCACAAGAGTTAGGATTTTAGTTCCCTAACCTGTATAAAGGTATGACGTACAACAGTGTGGTGACTGTTGAGATGAGAAGAGTTAGGATTTTAGTTCCCTAACCTGTATAAAGGTATGACGTACAACAGTGTGGTGATTGTTGAGATGACAAGAGTTAGGATTTTAGTTCCCTAACCTGTATAAAGGTATGACGTACAACAGTGTGGTGACTGTTGAGATGACAAGAGTTAGGATTTTAGTTCCCTAACCTGTATAAAGGTATGACGTACACCAGTGTGGTGACTGTTGAGATGACAAGAGTTAGGATTTTAGTTCCCTAACCTGTATAAAGGTATGACGTACAACAGTGTGGTGACTGTTGAGATGACAAGAGTTAGGATTTCAGTTCCCTAACCTGTATAAAGGTATGACGTACAACAGTGTGGTGACTGTTGAGATCACAAGAGTTAGGATTTTAGTTCCCTAACCTGTATAAAGGTATGACGTACAACAGTGTGGTGACTGTTGAGATGAGAAGAGTTAGGATTTTAGTTCCCTAACCTGTATAAAGGTATGACGTACAACAGTGTGGTGACTGTTGAGATCACAAGAGTTAGGATTTTAGTTCCCTAACCTGTATAAAGGTATGACGTACAACAGTGTGGTGACTGTTGAGATGACAACAGTTAGGATTTTAGTTCCCTAACCTGTATAAAGGTATGACGTACACCAGTGTGGTGACTGTTGAGATGACAAGAGTTAGGATTTTAGTTCCCTAACCTGTATAAAGGTATGACGTACAACAGTGTGGTGACTGTTGAGATGACAACAGTTAGGATTTTAGTTCCCTAACCTGTATAAAGGTATGACGTACACCAGTGTGGTGACTGTTGAGATGACAAGAGTTAGGATTTTAGTTCCCTAACCTGTATAAAGGTATGACGTACAACAGTGTGGTGATTGTTGAGATGACAAGAGTTAGGATTTTAGTTCCCTAACCTGTATAAAGGTATGACGTACAACAGTGTGGTGACTGTTGAGATGACAAGAGTTAGGATTTTAGTTCCCTAACCTGTATAAAGGTATGACGTACAACAGTGTGGTGACTGTTGAGATGACAAGAGTTAGGATTTCAGTTCCCTAACCTGTATAAAGGTATGACGTACAACAGTGTGGTGACTGTTGAGATCACAAGAGTTAGGATTTTAGTTCCCTAACCTGTATAAAGGTATGACGTACAACAGTGTGGTGACTGTTGAGATGAGAAGAGTTAGGATTTTAGTTCCCTAACCTGTATAAAGGTATGACGTACAACAGTGTGGTGACTGTTGAGATCACAAGAGTTAGGATTTTAGTTCCCTAACCTGTATAAAGGTATGACGTACAACAGTGTGGTGACTGTTGAGATGACAACAGTTAGGATTTTAGTTCCCTAACCTGTATAAAGGTATGACGTACACCAGTGTGGTGACTGTTGAGATGACAAGAGTTAGGATTTTAGTTCCCTAACCTGTATAAAGGTATGACGTACAACAGTGTGGTGACTGTTGAGATGACAACAGTTAGGATTTTAGTTCCCTAACCTGTATAA
This sequence comes from Allobates femoralis, assembly GCA_033576535.1. Classification (NCBI taxonomy): domain Eukaryota; kingdom Metazoa; phylum Chordata; class Amphibia; order Anura; family Aromobatidae; genus Allobates; species Allobates femoralis. The sequence continues at coordinate 172,426,525 of JARQOC010000011.1, read as the reverse complement.
AGGTATGACGTACACCAGTGTGGTGACTGTTGAGATGACAAGAGTTAGGATTTTAGTTCCCTAACCTGTATAAAGGTATGACGTACAACAGTGTGGTGACTGTTGAGATGACAAGAGTTAGGATTTTAGTTCCCTAACCTGTATAACGGTATGACGTACAACAGTGTGGTGACTGTTGAGATCACAAGAGTTAGGATTTTAGTTCCCTAACCTGTATAAAGGTAGTACGTACACCTGTCTGGTGACTTTAATGGTTTCAGGAGAGGATTTTAGTCCCTTACCTGTATTAATGTAGTACGTACACCTGTCTGGTGACTTTAATGGTTTCAGGAGAGGATTTTAGTCCCTAACCTGTATTAAGGTAGTACGTACACCTGTCTGGTGACTGTAATGGTTTCAGGAGACGGTTTTAGTCCCTAACCTGTATTAAGATAGTACGTACACCTGTCTGGTGACTGTAATGGTTTCAGGAGAGGATTTTAGTCCCTAACCTGTATTAAGGTAGTACGTACACCTGTCTGGTGACTGTAATGGTTTCAGGAGACGATTTTAGTCCCTAACCTGTATTAAGGTAGTACGTACACCTGTCTGGTGACTGTAATGGTTTCAGGAGAGGATTTTCGTCCCTAACCTGTATTAAGGTAGTAAGTACAAGAGTGTGGTGACTCTAATGGTCACAGAAAAGCTTGGATCCCAATCTGTATCACCCTGCCTATATCCTCCTAGATTAGTCCTGAGAATGACTGTTCTGGTCACTGGAAAGCTTGGACTCCGATCTGGATCACCCTGCCTATATCCTCCTAGATTAGTCCTGAGAAGGACTGTTGTGGTCAGCAGCAGTTTGCAGCCCTGCTCCGGATCTACCTGTAAGGGCCGCAAATCTGTCCCTAATCAGCAGCAGACACTCTCCCTACACTCACTGTCTGGAAGGCTGTGTGCCGAGCACAGCGCGCCGGGAGTTATAAAGGCTCGGTGACGCTGTGCAGGGCGGCCAATCACTGCTATGCCACAACTAACAGGGCTGTGGCATTGCAGTGGTCTGCCAGCCAATCCCTGCACATGGGCTGGCTCTCAAAAGAGCGCCAACATGCAGAGATGACGACCACGAGCACAGCACGAGTATCGCGAGATTACTCGGTGCTCGGCGAGTCGCCCGAGTACAGTGATACTCGTGCGAGTACCGAGTAGTGGCGAGCATGCTCGCTCATCACTAGTAATGATGCATGAATATTCATTCCTTAGGGAGTGGGCAGCTGAGAGCTCACTGTGATTGACAGAAGGAATTAATCTTTTATTTTTAAGTTTCCAGAGGATAGGAGAGAAGTGCAAATAATAGAAATGCATGAATAGAGAGAGCTTTAAGATAGGAATTAGAAAATGATATCAGTTACATATGGATTTTTGACTTGACAGAATTATTTTTCATAAATCAATAGTACACATAAAATTTCCAACAAATGGAATGTACTGGTACCGTGTTTCCCCGAAAGTAAGCCCCCCCTGATTGTAAGGCCGCCTAGGGGTAAAGGGGGGGCCTGCTAATGTAAGGCCTCCCCCGAATATAGGGCCTTACAACCGGGGGGTCTAATGTAAGGCCCCCCTCCTGCTGGCACACTGCCCCCCCAGCTCTGAGGCCCCCTGCTGCTGCTTACATCTTACCCTCCAGCGTCTTCTTGCAGCAGCCAGCGCGTCGGTCCTCCGGTCCCGTCTTCAGCTGTTTCCCGGATCATGTGACCGGCCGGTCGCACTAGCGATGACGTCATGCGCTGCGACGGGTCACATGATCCGGGAAACAGCTGAAGACGGGAACGGATAACCGACGCGCTGGCTGCTGCAAGAAGACGCTGGAGGGTAAGATGTAAGCAGCAGCAGGGGGGCCTCAGAGCTGGGGGGGCAGTGTGCTAGCAGCAGGGGGGCAGTGTGCCAGCAGCAGGGGGGCAGTGAGCCAGCAGCAGGGGGGCAGTGTGCCAGCAGCAGGGGGGCAGTGTGCCAGCAGCAGGGGGGCAGTGAGCCAGCAGCAGAGGGGCAGTGTGCCAGCAGCAGGGGGGGCAGTGTGCCAGCAGCAGGGCGGCAGTGAGCCAGCAGCAGGGGGGCAGTGTGCCAGCAGCAGGGGGGCAGTGTGCCAGCAGCAGGGGGGCCTCAGAGCTGGGGGGGCAGTGTGCCAGCAGGAGGGGGGCTGTATACCACACTGCTGAGCTGTATACCAGACTGCTGGGCTGTATACCACACTGCTGGGCTGTATACCACACTGCTGGGCTGTATACCACACTGCTGGGCTGTGTACCACACTGCTGGGGGCTGTATACCTGTGCTGGGGGCTGTATACCGGGGTGGCGGTCTGCTGTATTTCCCACCCTCGGCTTATACATGACTATATACGGTGTGTGTGTGTGTGTGTGTGTGTATGTGAGTAGGCTGGGGCTGCCAATATAAGACCCCCCCCCCGAAAGTAAGACAGGGGGCCACTTTTGGCCCCCCAAAAAATGTAAGACAGGGTCTTACTTTCGGGGAAACACGGTACATTCAAGGTTGCAAAGAGGTTAACAAGATCTAGACCAAAATATAGCAGCAATATGTGAAAAATTAAGGACATTCCATGAATAATTAATTTGTAGTATCACATCTATCAGAAACTTGAAATCATTGCTTTCTGTGTAACTTTATTAGTATCTGACATCATTCTGGAGGAATTTTAGCCCACTACTCTCCATAACATTGCTTAAAGTGTAACCACCATTTCAATTTTTAGCTAATAACAATATAGAGCAAGTGATTTTAATAAACTTTCAAATATACTTCATAAGTGAAATATGGAAGAAAACCTTTCAAAAACGTTCCAGAAGATGTCCCCACTGGGCTGTTTTTAAACCTGACATATGCTGGTTTTCAGGGAAATCCATCATCTGCTCCACAAACTGAATATGGCCGTATAAGAGTGGGGTGTTGGGCCTACACAGTGGGTCTGTATAACGTGGCAACAGCTGATCTGTCTGTGTATTTTCAGTCTACCTCAGGCAAAGAGCGCTCCAGTCTGTCAACACACAGCTCCTGTGATCTTATCTGACTCCTCTCCACTCACATCTGCTCCGTGTTATCAGCTGATGGCCTCCACACAGTTCCTCAGCTGATTGCACAGAGCAGAACGATGTGTATGCAGAGGAGATAAGATCACAGGAGCTGTGTGCACTGCAGACAGCCTGACAAGATAAACTGCAGATATACTGTTCAGCTGTAGCCAGGCACAATGCATAAGCCCTGCCCCTACCCTTATATAGACATATTCAGTGTGTAGAGCTGAAGACGGATTTCCCTGACGAGTATATGTCAGTTTTAGAAACAGCCTAGTGGGGACATCTCTCTTTGAGAGGTCTTCTTCCAGATTTCACTTATGAACTATATTTGAAAGTTTATTATAATCACTTGTGCTACATTATTAAAAAAAATGTAAACAGCGGTTACATTAAGAGCATTTCTATTGACTTTACTGGATCTGTGCAAATCATTGGTTCTTTTCTTTTACATTGGCTGGTGGACTTGGATTTATTGTCCTGTTGGATGATACAGCTTCAGTCAAGCTTTTGGATAGATGGCCTCAAATTTAACTTTGTAACACTTTGGGTTAGCAGAACTGTTAGGATTAGTGCAAAGGGTAGGCACATATTCATAATGTGGGCATTAACTAACCTAGGATAATGACAAAGAGCAAATGCCCTGCAGTAAGTAAGAAATAGTAAGGCTCATAGTACATGTAAATAACATAGGGTACTTAGTTTTTGATCAAAAAAGCATAAAAGCCATTCCACCACCATAAGGTGTACCAAATCAAGATGGTTTGATCTCTAGTATTTTCCCTCTCTAAGTGCAAGCAGGCATTTTTGGGGTGTTCATCTTGTCTATATAGCTTTCCATGGGTAGGTACAAAACAGTCAGGTGGGCGTCCTGCTCTGCTCCTGTCTATTAAGGCCTGCTGGTGCTTAAAAAGGTGAAATACTACAGATAGGACCATCTTCATTGGGGTAAACCTTGTTGCAGCCTAACCCTAGAACGCGCAACCATAGAAATCTACACTTTCACATACCTGGGCCTTTTAGGCCTTTGTGCAAATAACATGCAGTAACTCAAATAGAAATACTTTTCAAAGTTTATTTGAGATGTGAATATTTCAAACCATTATAATTATGTGCATAAAACAAAAAAAGTAATTACACCGGTTTAAAACGCCCAATATATGCATTCTATATACTGTATATACTCGCGTATAAGCCGAGTTTTTTAGCCCAAAAATTGGGCTGAAAAGTCCCCCCCTCGGCTTATACGCGAGTCACTGTATACTGTATACAATGTATACAGTATACAGTGCCCCCCATCAGTATACAGGGCCCCCCCCCGCCGCAATCCTGTAAAGGAAGAGATTAGTATACTTATCCCTGCCGCTGTCCCGCTGCCGCTGTCCCGCCGCCATCGCGATCCTCCGTCTTCTTCTGGCTTCCTCCGGTGGACGCAGGCAATGATGTCATTGTCTACGCGACCGAGGAGGAAGCCGGAAGAAGATGGAGGATCGCGATGGCGGCGGGACAGCGGCAGTGGGACAGCGGCAGGGATAAGTATACTAATCTCTTCCTTTACAGGATTGTGGCGGGGGTGGGGCCTGTATACTGATGGGGGGCCTATATACTGATGGGGGGGGTCCTGTATATAGATGGGGAGCCTGTATATACCTCTGGGGCATCTGTATACTACCACTGGGGCTGCTGTATATAGATGGGGGGGCCTATATATACCTCTGGGGCATCTGTATACTACCACTGGGGCTGTTGTATACTGATGGGGGGGGCCTGTATATACCTTTGGGGCATCTATATACTACCATTGGGGCTGCTGTATACTGATGGGGGGGGCCTGTATATACCTCTGGGGCTTCTGTATACTACCACTGGGGCTGCTGTATACTGATGGGGGGGCCTGTATATACCTCTGGGGCATCTGTATACTACCACTGGGGCTGCTGTATCCTGATGGGGGGGGCCTGTATATACCTCTGGGGCTTCTGTATACTACCACTGGGGCTGCTGTATACTGATGGGGGGGCCTGTATATACCTCTGGGGCATCTGTATACTACCACTGGGGCTGCTGTATCCTGATGGGGGGGGCCTGTATATACCTCTGGGGCTTCTGTATACTACCACTGGGGCTGCTGTATATACCTCTAGGGGCTTCTGTATACTACCACTGGGGCTGTTGTATATACCTCTAGGGGCTTCTGTATACTACCACTGGGGCTGCTGTATATACCTCTGGGGCTTCTGTATACTATCACTGGGGCTGCCGCTTCTGTATATACCTCTGGGGCTTCTGTATACTACCACTGGGGCTGCTGTATATACCTCTGGGGCTTCTTTATATTACTACTACTGGGGCTGCTGTATATACCTCTGGGGCTTCTGTATGCTACCACTGGGGCTGCTGCTGTATATACCACTGGGGCTGCTGCTGTATACTACCACTGGGGAGGCTGCTGTATACCACACTGCTGGGGGCTGTATACTTGTGCTGGGGTCCACCCTCGGCTTATACACGAGTCAATAGGTTTTCCCAGGTTTTGGGGCAAAAGTATGGGGGTCGGCTTATACACGGGTCGGCTTATACATGAGTATATACGGTAATTCTTTATATATATACAACGATTTTTTTGCCTAAAAGTTTTTTATATAAAAGTTGTAGTAAACATGGTGCAGGAATATTTATTTTCAAAAACTTTCTTTTAAACTTTACTGATTACCCCAACAATTTTCACATATAATTTTTTCGGAAGAATGTTCCTTGCAGACATTTTGTCCACAAGTAGTACAGAAACGCTCAGATTTCCTTTCCTTCTTTGATGGCCAAATATAAAAGCGCTTTCTTTTTTTTCTCATGGCTCTGGATGTTCCTGAAAATATATACCACATCGGATCATAGCTTCCGTAATTTGCCTTGGCAGGCATTTTGTGTTGCTTCGCTCCATCGTGGTAGGCATCAAAAGTTCATAGCAAAGTTCCGTCAAGAATAGACGTCTCTTGTCCTTCCTGTTGGCATGGAATTCTGAATGAGTTTCACTATAAACAGTATAGCTATTGAGGGCTGACACATCAAGGATATTATTATTAAAGTTTTCAAGATAACAAGAAAATCAGATCAAATCATATAAAGATAGAATATAATACAGTATATGGGGTTAAGACACATTTGAGTAACAAATAAAACAAGTTAGGAATACAAAAAAAACAAAATTGTCTGAAGAGTATAAATATTAAATCAGTCCCTGTTTTAGATAATCATTTTATTAAACAGTACTATCTTTAGATTAAGTTATCATCTATTATAAAATAATATATGATCTTAGCAAAACAAAATAAAATCAAAACAAATATAACTAGCTACTAGCCAGAAAAAGAAACAAGAGATGTAGCTGAGCTGTGCACTGGGTGGCTGTGGGAAAGTTCATGTGAGTTCATGCTGCATGAACTCACATGAACCCTGACAGCACCGCGGCTACTTCAATTGAACAGCTGATCTGCATCAGCTGATCATTTGAAATAACCGGCAGGAAAGCTAGTGGTGAGAAGACTTCACCGCCGGATTTCCTGCTCTGTGCTGCACTCCCCGCTCCCTGATACCCCCTCATCGCTCCCCCCACCACCTCCCCGCCTGATCCTAAGTTAGGAACGGGCGGGGGGAGCAGCTCCAGGGAGCGGGGAGGGGGCATTAGGGAGCGGGGAGCGCAGCACAGATCAGGAAAGCTGGCGGTGAAGTCTTCTCACCGCCGCCGGCTTCCCTGCGCTGGTCCTTCACTTCCCGCTCCCTGGTGCTGCGCTCCTCGCCCGGTCCTAACTCAGGATTGGGATGGGAGGCGGCGGGGGAGCGGAGGATCGGTCTGGGAGGTTGCAGGGGCAGAGGATCGGGCTGAATAATTGTTTTTACTGCCGGCCTTTAATCAATCATGCCCCCATTTCAGCCTTTTCCTCTGCCCCAGACCATTTTATAGGGTCTTTTTGGTGAACGAACTGTTATCGAACATAACCTCGAACTTCCGGATTTGAAGCTAATTGTTCGCATTCGTCGAATTACTCCAACACCGCCCAAAACAGCTCGAATTTGAAATTGGTAAACATTTTGAATCGAACATTACTCATCTCTATTAATGACTTGGACCATAAATTTATCGATGGTCTTACGCTGGGCGCCCAGCATTGGCATGTGTGACAGCGGGAGACCAACGATGAACAAGCTCCCAGCCCCTATCAGCAAGCGCTGGGAGCAGGTAACCAGAGTAAACATCGGGTAACCAAGCGCAGCACTGTGCTTAGTTACCCGATGTTTACCCTGGATACCAGTGTTCTTGCTTGTCCTGATCGCTGGTGAGTCTGCTGTTTGACAGCTCACCAGCGATCAGCTAATGATGTCCCAGTGACCCGATCGTTGGTCGGATCGCTGGGTCATCATTAGGTGTAACCCGGCCTTAAGTCCTCTTATTTCATAAACTATACAAAATAAAATTAGGTTAGGCCAAGCACTAGCAATAACCCCTTAGCAATGGCATAAATATGGAATAAAGTGATAAACAACGGATAATAGTTAACCATTCTTTCGGATGTTTATTTTCCTGTTTTTTTTTATCTTAACAAAGGATATAAAGTGGTTTACACTAAAAATGTAAACAATTCAGACCTGGATTTAAAAAAATTAAAAGTTGCATATAGACACAATTTGTATCCTCTACTGGTGATTGCCAGTGTTTGTTGGGTTCATTCCATTTTCAAGTTGATGTTTTTGGTGACCTATAAAAAATATAAGATAAGATAAGATAAACTTTATTGATCCCGGAGGAAATTACAGTATTACAGCATCAGAACAAAGATCAAGAACATTACACGCTTTACAAAATAAGTCTATATGGACAGCAGATGCGGGTAGACTGGTACAAGTACCTCACCTATTCCCCCCATACCCTTAGAACTTCACTTAGTCTTGGGATGCTTTACACTTATACATTTGTTAAACATCCCCACAGCTGTCGGAACAAACGATTTTCTGTATCTTTCCTTTTTACACATTAGTTGGAATAGACGCTTGCTGAATGTGCTCTTCTGCTTCGCAAACAGTTCAGAGAGCGGGTGTGTATTGTTGCTCATTATAGCCTTGCATTTCTTATTAATTCTATCCTCTAATACCTCCATGAAAGTCCTAAGTTGTAGACCCACCGCCGCACTAGCCTTCTTGATAAGTTTATTCAGCTTATTAGCGTCAGCTGTGCGCACACTACTACCCCAGCATTTTATTGCAGCAAAGATTGCACTCGCCACAAAAGATTGGTAGAACATTTCAAGTAGTGATGGGCGAATCCTAAATTACTCGGAATCGCTTGACTCTAGCGAGTCCGAGCCCGGGACTCGCTATTCGTTGCGAGTCTAGCGAGTCCAATGTTAATGAATGGGGAAGCGAGTAATAGCGAGTAGTGTGATATTTACAAATCGCAGATGTGTCTCGGAAGCTTCAGCCTGAAGCAATCCTAGTTTTGCTATTTATTTGCATTGGACTCGTTTACTTTGCAACTGTAATCGCTGGCAAACTCGCACAGATAAGAGTCCTGTCTTCTCTGTGTTCTGGCTGCCCCAGCTCCAGGGTCCTAGAGCCTGCCTGCTGCCTGATGTAGCAGAGCTGAGATTGTTCTCAGTCTGCTCATTCCCTGTGTACAGACATGAATGTCTGTGCACAGAGATGATGTAGCAGAGCTGAGATTGTTCTCAGTCTGCTCATTCCCTGTGCATAGACATCTATATCTATGCACAGGGATGAGCAGAGAGGACATCGCGTTTTGGACTGCGTCGGACGGAAGAGGATTTTTTTAATTAAAGATGGAGTCCCTAATGGCTTTTTTTTTTATTTCTAATAAAAATTTTTCTCTGTGTTGTGTTTTTTTTAAAACAATTTAATAGAAATTCATGGCGGTCATGTCTAATATTGGCGTGACCGCCATATATTTCGGGCTTAGGGCCAGCTGATAATACAAAGCTGGCCCTAACCTCTTTATTACCCAGCGTGCCACCGCCACCAGGGCCGCTGGAAGAGCGGGGTTCAGCGCCAGAGGATGGCGCTTCAATGGACGCGCCATCTTCTGGGGCGGCTGCAGGCTGCAATTTGCAGCGGGGGGTGCCCAGAAAGCTTGGGCATCCCTGCGCTGCGGATTCCAGCCCCCAGCTGCTTAGCTGTACCTGGCTAGAAATAGAAATTGCGCGGAGCCCCACGCATTTTTTTAAAATTATTTCATGAAATTCTGAGATTCTGACTCTGAGACTCTGAGATTCTGACTCTGACTCTGAGACTCTGACTCTGAGACTCTGACTCTGAGACTCTGAAATTCATGAAATAATAAAAAAAAAATGCGTGGGGCTCTGCGCAATTTCTATGTCTAGCCAGGTACAGCTAAGCAGCTGGGGGCTGGAATCCGCAGCGCAGGGATGCCCAAGCTTTCTGGGCACCCCCCGCTGCAAATTGCAGCCCGCAGCCGCCCCAGAAGATGGCGCGTTCATTGAAGCGCCATCCTCTGGCGCTGAACCCCGCTCTTCCAGCGGCCCTGGTGGCGGTGGCACGCTGGGTAATAAAGGGGTTAATACCAGCTTTGTTATACAAGCTGGTATTAAGCCCGAGATTCTTAATGTCAGGCCACGTTTGACCCGGCCACTAAGAATCTCCAATAAAGGGTTAAAAAAACAAAGAGAAAAATTTTTATTTGAAATAAAAAAAAAGCCATTAGGGACTCCATCTTTAATTAAAAAAATCCTCTTCCGTCCGACGTAGTCCAAAACGCGATGTCCTCTCTGTTACATCCCCTGTGCATAGATATAGATATCTATGCACAGGGAATGAGCAGACTGAACAATCTCAGCACTGCTACATCATCTCTGTGAGCAGGCGGGCTCTAGGACCCTGGAGCTGCACAGAGAAGACAGCTGGACTCGGCTCGCAATGTAACAGCAGTTATTTGCGAGTTTCCCTGCTATCACTGGCACAGTAGCGAGTTTCCCTGCTATCACTGGCACAGTAGCCGAGTCTAATGCAAACAATGGTAATCCTAGTTTTGTCAGCGTTTGCCAATGATTTGCATTGGACTCGTGCGAGTAAACGCTGGGAAACTCGCAGAGTACCGAGTCCTGCGAGTCCCTTACTACTCGCCGAGTAACAAGTCCTAGCGAGTAGATTCGCCCATCCCTAATTTCAAGCATTTTGCTACACACATTAAACGACCTTAACTTCCTTATGAAGTAAAGTCTACTCATCCCTTTCATGCAAACCTTCTCCATATGGCACCTCCAATCAAGCTTGCTGTCCAGGTGAACCCCCAAATATTTGAAATTCTCCTCCATCTCCACCTCCTGACCATCAATAGTGATAGGTAAGCAATCCTTCATGCACCTTCCATAACTCAACACCAACTCCCTGGTTTTCTTTACGTTGAGTTCTAAATGGTTAGCCTGGCACCAGTCAACAAAGTCCAAAACCACCCTTCTGTATTCCTCCTCTCCCCGGCCTCTCTCAATACCTCCGACTATCACTGAGTCATCAGAGTACTTCTGAAGGTGACAAAGGTCTGATTTATACTGAAAATCAGCTGTGTATAACGCAAAAAGGAATGGCAACAGCACCGTTCCCTGAGGGGCTCCAACACTGCTCCGAACACTATCCGATACGGCCGCCCCCAACCTTACGAACTGTGGCCTGTTCGACAGGTAATCAATTATCTAATTCACTAATCCCTCATCAACCGCCATTTCAACCAGCTTTTTACGTAATAATAGTGGCTGTAAGGTATTGAATGCACTGGAGAAATCGAAGAACATGGCACGCAGAGTGGTTCCATCATAGTCCAAAAAGGAATGTACTGTTTGTAGCAGATACGCTACAGCATCGTCCACCCCCAGACTCTGCCGATACGCAAACTGAAGGAGGTCCATAAAAGCAGACACCCTCGGACACAAGTAGGCAAGTACAATTCTCTCCAAGGACTTCATCGCATGCGATGTTAAGGCCACCAGTCTATATTCGATATGGGAGCTCGGGAAGGTAGTCTTGGGAACCGGCACCAGGCAAGAAGTCTTCCATAGAACTGGTACTCTCTGTGATTGTAAGCTCCAGTTAAACAGGTGCTGGAAGACAGTGCACAACTGATTTGCACACACTCTGAGGACACGTGGACAGATACCATCAGGCCCTGCTGCTTTACCAATGACCAGCTTACTAAACTGTTCCCTCACATCATTTTCGGAGCTCAAGAAAGTCTCTAACTTCCTCCTCCCAGTTGATGTTGCTTGTCCCGGCCCTCTTCCCTGTTGACATCTCACATTTATGGTTGAATCTGTTGAAAAACTCATTCATTTCATTAGCCATGATCAGCCCACCACCCCCCTGATCTGACCTTGCCTTAAACCCAATCAGTAGCTTCATTCCAGCCCACACTTCTCTGGAGTTGTTGGTTGACAATTTATTTTCCAATTTAATTCTGAATGCTTCACAGCAATCCTAATTTTCCCCTTTAAGTCTCGCTGTACAATTTTCATTTCCTCCTTGTCCTTCCTTTTAAAAGCTTTTTTTTTCCTGTTTCAATTCTTTTGTAATACAAGGCTTATTGTTTGCATAACACCGAATCTCATGAATAGGTACACTACTGTCAGTACAAAAGTTGATGTAATCAGTAACTCTCCTGGTAACCTCATTAACATCATCATTAGGTTCCCTGGCACATAACACCTCCCAGTCTGTTCAATCAAAGCAGTCTTGTAACCCCTTCTCTGCTGCCGGAGACCACTTCCTTATCTGTTTAATTGTCGCTGGTTGTTTGCAGACAACTGGTTGATAGGCTGGAGACAATAGTATGAGGTTGTGGTCAGATTTCCCCCGGGGGGCAATGCAGATGATGAGTAAGCATCCTTAACACTGGCATAGAGGAGATCCAATATATAATTGTCCCATGTAGAACATTTGACATATTGATAGAACTTTGGTAATGAGATCTTGGCTCGATTAAAATCCCCAGAAATGACAGTTAGAGAGTTAGGGTGTTTTGTCTGAAGCCGGGCAATCACCCCAGACAGTACTTCCCCAGCTGCCTCAGGATTTGCAGATGGTGGTATATACGACACCACTGCAATAACAAGAGAGAATTCTCTAGGCAGATAGTAAGGCCTGAGGCCCACTGCTAATAGTTCAATGTTTGGGCAACAATGTCTCTCCTTTACTGTTACATGCCCCTGATTACACCATCTGTTGTTAATGTACAGTATCACTCCTCCGCCCTTCTTCTTACCGCACTTCACTCTGTCCCTGTCAGCCCGAACCATTTGAAACCCTGGTACCAATACACTTGAATCTGGGATGTCCTCATGCAACCAGGTTTCTGTAAAGCACATGAGACTGCATTCCCTGAACTCCTTCTGGGTCTTACTCAGAGCCCGCAGTTCATCCGACTTGTTACCAAGCGATCGTACATTACCCATGATGATGGATGGGACCACAGGTTTAAACCTTCTCCTCCAGGACTTGATCTTCTTGCCTGCTCTGCAACCTCTGAAAGGTCTCCTCATTTCCCATGTAACATGTGGTATTGCTACTGCTGGAGAAGACTTTGTCCTGCGCAGTTCCAGAAGACGACTCCTTGAATACACTACTCGTTTAGCGACAGACCTAGGGACAACCATCCGATCAGTGATTCCATCCATCCCACGTAGTGATGGGCGAATCCTAAATTACTCGGACTCGCTTGACTCTACCGAGTCCGAGCCCGGGACTCGCTACTCGTTGCGAGTCTAGCGAGTCCAATGTTAATGAATAGGGAAGCGAATAATAGCGAGTAATGTGTGATTTAAAAATCGCAGATGTGTGTCGGAAAGCGCTCGCATTGCCGTGTCGGAAGCCCCACTGGCAACTGTATTTTGCTGCTGTCTCCGAGGCCAAAGTCGCATGTGTTTGAGGCGAGGCAAGCGATTTTCTGCAGCAAACCCCATGCTTTGTGCAAACAGGAAATAAGCCGACTCGAGCTTCCTGGCTGGACGCGCAGAAAGTCACAGCGAGGAAGCATGGCTCCTGTCGACACCCTGCAATTAATTGCTCTGGTGGAGGCTCGGCCCCTGCTTTGGCTGCCCACTGACCCTGCATATGGGGATAATGTCCAGCGGACTACGGCCTGGAGGGAGATCGCACAGGGCGTTTTCCCAACGTTTCATCGTTGTGGCCATGATGTGCAGAGCAATATGGGTGAGTTAAATGTGTTCACACGTTATATTGCATTTACCGTATATAGTTGTGTATAAGCCGACCCGTGTATAAGCCGACCCCCCTACTTTAGCCCCAAAAAAGTGGGAAACCATATTGACCGCCATTCTTGTATACAGCGGCTATCACTGTTAGACATCCCCCCAGCAGAGTATACAGCTCCACCTGCAGAGTATACAGGCCCCCCCAGTGTGTATATATGCCACCGATATTAGGGTATACAGCCCCCCCGTGGGTACACAGGTCCCCCAGCACTGGGTATACATGGCCCCCAGTGGTTATACAGGGCCCTCATAGTAGGGTCTACAGCCCCCCGTGGGTATACAAGACCCCAGCAGTGGGTATACAGGGCCCCCGTGGGCATACAGGGCCCCCATAGTAGGGTATACAGGGCCCTCAATGTGTTATAATGCGCCGTTGCATGGTTGCCTATATTTGGATGGGTTCACAATAGTACACTTAGTTTAAGGGCTGTTCCTCCTGGCTCTGAAGGCCAGGGGGTTGGGTGTATATAAATACCACTAATGAGCGGAGTCTGGTGCCCGCACTATTACATTCTCTATGCATTGACATGTGCCCTGCCCCATTTGTGATTATGGCCACGTGAGCTCAATGTCCGTAATGCTGTTGATGATGTTCCACACTGTCGTTTCCATGTGCCTTGTATACACATTTCACACACAACATGATTAAAATGTTATTGTTGATTTGTACACATACTTTTAGTGTTTCAAATGTTAAAGAGGTCTAAACCCGGTTTGAAATCATTTCACAGTTGACCACATTATGAAGCGCTGGAGGAGCTGCCGCGACCAATTTAAGCGGCAACACCGGAGGATCATGGAGGGGGGCCCGGAAGCTGGTCACGGGATAATATATTGCCACTATGAACGGCTGTCATTTCTGGAACCGGTGGCCCGTATGCCAAGGTATGTGTCTGCCGCACTGTTGTTTACTATTATTGTTATTATTATTTTTTAATATAGCGCCATTAGGTTCCATGGCACTTTACATGAGGATAAGGGTTAACGACAAAAATCAGTACATGAAGACAATCAGGTCATACAGGTACAAGAGGAGAGGACCCTGTCCACGAGGGCACACAATGTACGTATGAAGCTCTATAATGAGTGTGCTGGTTTACATACCCACACTGGGGTTTGTTTCTGCCATGGTGCAACACAATTCTATTACCTTTGGCAATGATCCAGGACATACACATTTATAGTCACATTGTGACGTTTGGACAAATAAGCAATGTTCTGCAGGGTGGTCAGACACAATGTTCCGTGACCTCACAATTAGCTATTATTGTTGGCATGTTTGTGGAACAAAGCCATGTTCTTCCCTGCAATGGCCTCTAAGGTGTGTGGCCCTGTCTGGTTTGCCTGTCATAAACCTCATTTGTATCAGTTCCTAATGGCCTCGACTTGCATAAGGGCCACATACATCCCTACACATTTAGTTGTGGGTGTTTTTTTCGGCAAAATAACGTTGCAAGGATATACCCCTTTTGCACTAAACTGTTTGTACACCATCCCAGATTGCTGACACATTCACACACATTTCAGAACATACCCTGTATCACTACAAATATGTGTGGTTCAGTTTTCCCATGGGTTTATTTGGGGCTGCAAGGTGATGGTGTAGATATTAGGGCCCACATGTGAATTTTAGTTTTTTTGTCGTTAACTCATGGCCACATTACGAATCCTCCGGAAAACATAGCGTATTAATGCTGTATTAAATCAAACTAAAGAGGGCCATATTTTAAGTGCAACAGCCTTTTATGTCCAAGGTCCTTTAGGAAACCCGAGGTTTGTCCTTGCTGCTCCCGTTTTTTTGTTCGGCCCCGTTGGAATAACTAAAACTGTCCATCTGTGCATACCACCTTGTTTGGCACCAACGATGTGTGACCTGCTGCTCAAAGACAACCCCATACTCTATGTCCATTACAGTCGTTTCAAATCCCAAGCCATCTGTTTGGTGTGTTTTATTTACCAAGACATTCCTGATTAGCATACATGGCAGCAACAAGGAGTGTAGGCCACTAACGCCAAATGCTCATGTGTCACCTATGCTGCAGGACTCCATTTCCTGTCTTGCTCACCTGCCCTATAGATCTGGGTTATGTGCATTGAGACCAAGGCCGTCCACACTGTGTGTTTTAGTGTCCATCTGATGGCAAACAACCCTGAATAATGTGTTTGCCTCACAGTGTCAGGCTATAGCTTTGTCCACATAAAGTTTCCACAAAAAGTCAAAACAATAGTTGTGGCCACTAATATGTCTTCAAGTGACTACATAGCTGTCCTGCCTAAGTCAGGGCACAGTGTAATAGTGCAGATTAATTTTAAAATTTGTAATGTAATGGCAAAAAATCGTGGAGCAACACTACCCACACATACAATATAGTTTGAGGCATGAGCCAAAAATGTCATTAAGTTATTTGCTGCAATTCCATCTTAAGGGCAACAATGAAAAGACACAGAATACACAGATACACTGAGTCAAAAAAGCGTGCACATGTTATGTTTGGCCTATGGTTTTGTTTCCAAACGCAACCCATTTACCAAATGTTTTTTATATTTACCCACAGAGCTGCTCACTTTAGGAGGCGGCGTTGGAACCCGCCACCACAGCTGCCTGAGGAGGGGAGGGAGGCTCCTCAACCCCCACCAGATGAGGAGGAGGGAGTAGCACCACACCACCACCACCACCGCCACCACCACCACCACCGCCGCCACCACCACCACCATCACCACCACCGCCGCCACCACCACCACCACCTTTGGGGCCGCAGATACAAGAAGAGGAGGATGAAGGGCCACACCAGCGCCCTCCAGTGCCGACTGCCAGCAGCAGTGTGGGGAGTCACTGGAACCCCAGCAGCCCTGCTCTGATCCCGGGGGCACCACAAGACCGCAGAGGACAGTGTAGTGCTGACTTTGCCCGCAGTCTCATACCGTTCTTGGATGACATTCCATTCGAGAGACGACTGCGGGCATGGTCAGCAATACACATTGTCCTCGATGCGTGTAGGCCCCCAAACCACCCTGGGCAGGTGTTTGATTTTTTGGAGTAGTGGCGGCTCAGCAGATCAAACATCCTGGACAGGGCCACACCCCGGGACAGGTATGTTGCGACCCAGAGGTGGTGTCCAACAATCAGGGGCCTACCAAGCCAAGGCCAACCGGCCCAGATGCCCCAGCCTACAGGCTTCCAACCACTGGGTGAGGTACTGCATGGGGCCCTGGACCTACTCAACGACCAGGGTGATGGTGCCACGTTACAGCCAAGGCCGGAGGATGCGGCAACCTACCACCAGCTGTAGACCCCTTTTTTTTTTTTATTTTTGCTTCCTGTGCATTGCACAATTTCTTTGTTATGTTATTATTTGTTTTTACAAAGTTTAAACCAAAAAAAAAAAAAAAAAAAAAAAAAATTCTGACATCTTTGCCATTATGGCGAAATAATACCCAGTTGACAAAAACTGCTTTGTGTCTGTCTTTTTTCAGGGAATGGATGTGTAGGTTTTTTTTGTGGGTGGGCTTAAAGTCATCATCATTAGCAAGTACTTTACGGCACGCATGGCGCATGAAGGCACCTTGGTTATTATGTGGAAAATCATGACTGCACATACAAATGTTGCTGACAAATAAATAGTGCCTGTGTTTGTGGGGGGGTTACTTAATGACTCGGTATGGCAACAACACTGGGAACACAGATGCGATAGGCTGGGACGTCTACTTGCAACAGAGCGCGTCTACGCGTTATCTCCGTAGCGTACAGTGGGACCCTTCGCCATGCTCCAGCAGGATCTTAGTACAAGCAACGTATTCGATGCAGGTATAGGCTTGTAGCCTCAAAAAATTAGCCCAAGGGGCGAGATCAACTCTATTTTGAAGTTGAGGAGGGCGCGTAGCCCATACTATTTGCTTGTCCTGAGAGCATAGTACAAGCAACGTATTCGATGCAGGTATAGGCTTGTTGCCTCAAAAAATTAGCCCAAGGGGCGAGATCAAGTCTATTTTGAAGTTGAGGAGGGCGCGTGGCCCATACTATTTGCTTGTCCTGAGAGCATAGTACAAGCAACGTATTCGATGCAGGTATAGGCTTGTAGCCTCAAAAAATTAGCCCAAGGGGCGAGATCAAGTCTATTTTGAAGTTGAGGAGGGCGCGTGGCCCATACTATTTGCTTGTCCTGAGAGCATAGTACAAGCAACGTATTCGATGCAGGTATAGGCTTGTTGCCTCAAAAAATTAGCCCAAGGGGCGAGATCAACTGTATTTTGAAGTTGAGGAGGGCGCGTGGCCCATACTATTTGCTTGTCCTGAGAGCATAGTACAAGCAACGTATTCGATGCAGGTATAGGCTTGTTGCCTCAAAAAATTAGCCCAAGGGGCGAGATCAACTGTATTTTGAAGTTGAGGAGGGCGCGTGGCCCATACTATTTGCTTGTCCTGAGAGCATAGTACAAGCAACGTATTCGATGCAGGTATAGGCTTGTAGCCTCAAAAAATTAGCCCAAGGGGCGAGATCAACTCTATTTTGAAGTTGAGGAGGGCGCGTGGCCCATATTATTTGCTTGTCCTGAGAGCATAGTACAAGCAACGTATTCGATGCAGGTATAGGCTTGTTGCCTCAAAAAATTTGCCCAAGGGGCGAGATCAAGTCTATTTTGAAGTTGAAGAGGGCGCGTGGCCCATACTATTTGCTTGTCCTGACAGCATAGTACAAGCAACGTATTCGATGCAGGTATAGGCTTGTTGCCTCAAAAAATTAGCCCAAGGGGCGAGATTAACTCTATTTTGAAGTTGAGGAGGGCGCGTGGCCCATACCATTTGCTTGTCCTGAGAGCATAGTACAAGCAACGTATTCGATGCAGGTATAGGCTTGTTGCCTCAAAAAATTAGCCCAAGGGGCGAGATTAACTCTATTTTGAAGTTGAGGAGGGCGCGTGGCCCATACTATTTGCTTGTCCTGAGAGCATAGTACAAGCAACGTATTCGATGCAGGTATAGGCTTGTAGCCTCAAAAAATTAGCCCAAGGGGCGAGATCAACTCTATTTTGAAGTTGAGGAGGGCGCGTGGCCCATACTATTTGCTTGTCCTGAGAGCATAGTACAAGCAACGTATTCGATGCAGGTATAGGCTTGTTGCCTCAAAAAATTAGCCCAAGGGGCGAGATCAACTGTATTTTGAAGTTGAGGAGGGCGCGTGGCCCATACTATTTGCTTGTCCTGAGAGCATAGTACAAGCAACGTATTCGATGCAGGTATAGGCTTGTTGCCTCAAAAAATTAGCCCAAGGGGCGAGATCAAGTCTATTTTGAAGTTGAGGAGGGCGCGTGGCCCATACTATTTGCTTGTCCTGAGAGCATAGTACAAGCAACGTATTCGATGCAGGTATAGGCTTGTTGCCTCAAAAAATTAGCCCAAGGGGCGGGATCAACATTTTTAAAATTTATGCAAGGCACTTGAGCCAAACTATATGTTTTATTTCAGTTTGAGAAATGCCCACAATGCAGGCATAGGCTTGTTGCCTTAAAAAATTCAGCCAAGAGACTGTATTGGATTGTCTGACATAATTCAACGGTCAAAAAACATCACAAGTGCATGCATTATTAAAGTAACATTACTGACACTGATTGTGTAGTTTTGTTGTCATGCAGCAAGTGTAGCAGGAACATTATTTATCCAATCTTCTTAGCAGAGGGACATTGTTTATCCTTTGTGTCAGAAGAGGACATAATGTTTAAACCGCACTCAGCCAAACGTTACAAATTTGAAAATGTCCCTCTAGGTTTTGGTACTGTCGTCTGAAGGGGTTAAGAACTTTGATGATATCCAGTCCTTGTTAAACTTAATGAGAGTGAGTCTGTCGGCATTTTCTGTAGTCAGCCGTGACCTTCTATCAGTGACAATTCCCCCAGCGGCACTAAAAACACGCTCTGATGTCACACTAGCAGCTGGGCAGGCCAGCAACTCCAAGGCATACAAAGACAGCTCAGTCCAAGCGTGAAGCTTGGAAACCCAGTAATTAAAGGGTACAGAGGGGTCGGTTAAGAAGCTGGTAGTGTCACACACATACTCGTTCAACATGTTTGACAATGTTTGTCTCCTAGACAAGTGGACCGTAGGCACAATCCGTTGCAGATTGGAAGGTCTGTTGAACATCGCCCAGTTGGTGGACATCTTACCACCACCTCTTCTTGACAATGTGGCAGTTTGTGTTCGAACCAAAGGCTGCTGTGGCAAAGAGCTGCTTGTTCGTGGTATAGCGGAGTCAGATGGTGAAATTGACATTAAATTGTCAACCACCACACTTTTGAAATAATCCATCGTTAAGCCCCTTGGTGACTGCAACAGCAGCGATGGAAACTTGTCTTTGTAGCGTGGGTCAAGGAATGTTGACAACCAGTAGAGGTCGCTGTCATAGATGTTAATGACGCGTGGATCCTGGGACAGACATTGAGACATGAAGTCAGACATGTGTGCTAGGCTACAAAGACTCATGTCTTCTGTGTCACCTGACTGATGAACAATAGGCATCATGGTCTCAAAATCGGTCTCCGCCTCCTGCTCTTCAGCCCACCCATGCTGTACCGACATAAAACTGGGGTTGGGAGTTCCATCAGGGTGCACCTCAGTACCATGGAGAAATAAATCGTCTTCATCTTCCTCATCACTGTTTTGTTCTGCAGCCAATGTTGCCGGCTGAAATTGGCTTTGCTGGCTCTGATCCTGGATGTTAAAATGTGGATCCATAGCCCTCTGCTGTGCCCTCAATGATTCAGTTTTAAGATTCAGGAGAGAATCTTTAAGCAAACACAGCATGGGGATGGTGAGACTTATAATGGACTCATCACCGCTGACCAGTTTTGTGCAGTAATCGAAGTTCTCTAGAACCTCGCAAAGGTCAGCGATCCAGACCCACTCCATCGTACCAATGTGTCTTGTATTACTTCCTGGGTGACGGGCATGTTGCAGCTGATATTCCGCTATAGCCCTCTGCTGCTCATTGAACCTAGCCCACATATGGAATGTAGAATTCCATCGTGTGGGCATGTCGCAAATTAATCTGTGTTTGGGCAAATTAAATTGCTGTTGAAGGGCAGATAGACTTGCAAGTGCCGTTGATGAATGTCGGAAATGTCCGCAATTTCTACGCACCTTCTCTAGTAGATCAGATAACTCTGGGTAATTTTTCAAGAATTTCTGAACTACAAGATTCAGTACGTGAGCCATGCAAGGCACGTGTTGAAGTTTACCGAGCTTTATTGCTGCAACCAGGTTTCGTCCGTTATCACTGACAACAAGACCTGCTTGTAGTTGCAGTGGGGCCAGCCACTCATCTGTCTGTTGTTTAACACCTTTCCACAGCTCGTTTGCAGTGTGAGGTGTGTCACCTAGACAGATGAGCTTAAGAAGAGCCTGTTGTCGCCTGGCTGATGCAGTACTGCAAAGCTCCCAACTTTGACGTGATGTGGCGGACAAATCAGCAGTGGTCAAGGAAGTTGAAGACGCACATTGTGTTGTCGAAGTATATGAGGACGCGGACACCCGGAATGATGCTGTGCCCGCTATTCGTGGAGTTGGTAGGATCGCAGATATTCCACTATTACACTTTGGGACACTCTCGACAAGGTTGATCCAGTGAGCTGTTAGGGATATGTATCTGCCCTGTCCACAAGTACTTGTCCAGGTATCAGTTGTCAGGTGAACTTTTCCGCTCACAGCATTTGTCAGTGCACGCTTCAAGTTGTTAACCACGTGCAGATGTAGCGCGGGTATGGCAGTACGTGAAAAAAAATTGCGACTGGGGACAGTGTATCGTGGTGCTGCCACAGCCAACAACTCCCTAAAAGCCTCAGTATCAACAAGCCTAAATGGCAGCATTTCTACAGCTAACAGCTTAGAAATTTGCGCTGTCATTTGTCGAGAAAAAGGGTGTGTGGATGGGTGCTTCCGCTGCCTCTCATACAGCTGTGGAACAGACAACTGGACAATTGGCGCAGACTCACAAGTCACTTGACTACTGTCATATCTCTGGTCTAACGCAGCTTGTGAGGAGATCGTATGAGTAGGAGCTGCTGCATGAACAGTAGATGGTGAAGGACGATTCGGAAGTGGCATAACGGTGTTGAGGTCAGAAGGCCCTGATGTCGAACCCTGATGGGCCAACCACTGACTTGGGTGCTTAAGAGTCATGTGTTTTCGCATACTGCTGGTGCTCAAGTTTACTTTGCCCTGGCCTCTGCTCAGCCTGGCATAGCAGATGTTACATATAACCACATTTGGTACTGATGGGCTATCTTTGAAAAATTTCCAGACAATGGATGTTCGTCCTTTTGGTTGTGGTGTAGGAACTGAAGGATGAGTCTGGCCAACACAAACTGTAGACACATTTTGGCCAACTGTTCTTAAAGTTGGGGCAACAGTTGGTACAGTTTGTGCAACAGTTGACACAATTTGGGCTACTGTTGTCACAGCTTGGATTCGGGATAAAGGAGTAAGCCTGGGTGCTTTAGGCGGTGCTACATAACCACTTTCCTCCTCCTGGCTGCTCTGTTGGCTCTGCATGTCAAGTGTCCAGGTTGGATCAGTGGTCTCATCATCCACCCCCTCCTCCTCAAAGTCATCTGGATAACGTGACTGGTCAGGCTGGCCAGATGAGATGTGTGTCTCATCATCATCATCATCCTCCACCTCCTGAGACGGTCTATGGCTTTGTTGAAAGGGACGTTCTTCAGGACGAGGTGAATCCAAACTTTGTCCATAGATGGAATGTACGTCTGGTTCAAGTATCTGTTCAGGCAGTGACAAAGAAAGGTCCGGTTGTCTGAATGGCTGATAAGAACCAAATAAATCTTCCGAATGTCCAAGTTCGCGGTCTAAATTTTCCTCCGTCTGGCGATGGCTTGAGGAAATAGGAAGATTTTGTGGATTAGATGACCCCGTGTTGTCAGTAGCGGCACTTGAATATGGTGTCAAGGATGATTGTGTGCTGCCAGAACCCGTGGTTGAGGTCTTGTCAGCCATCCAAGATGTTATTTGGTCTTGATCTTCCGGCCTCAAGACACGTTTCGGTTGAGTACTGGGAAATTTAGACAGCAGGAAGGTGGATCGATCAATCCTTGTCTGTCTACTTCTACCAGTGCCTTGTTGTTCACGACTGCTAGGGCCCCGACCTCGTCCCTGTCCCTTTGCAGACTGGTTTTTTGGAATTTGTTGTTTTTGGGACATTGTTGACAAATGCACAGCCACCGAGATGGAGTTAGGTGTTGATGCAGGCGTCACTTACTGGCGGGTTAAGTGTGTGCTAACACTTGACAGTGAAGCACCACACTATTCCCTGAAAAAATTAGAAAGTGCGCACAGCCACCGAGATGGAGTTTGGTGTTGCTGCAGGCGTCACTTACTGGCGGGTTAAGTGTGTGCTAACACTTTGCAGTGAAGCAGCACACTAGTCCCTTGAAAAATTAGAAAGTGCGCACAGCCACCGAGATGGAGTTTGGTGTTGCTGCAGGCGTCACTTACTGGCGGGTTAAGTGTCTGCTAACACTTTGCAGTGAAGCAGCACACTAGTCCCTTGAAAAATTAGAAAGTGCGCACAGCCACCAAGATGGAGTTTGGTGTTGCTGCAGGCGTCACTTACTGGCGGGTTAAGTGTGTGCTAACACTTTGCAGTGAAGCAGCACACTAGTCCCTTAAAAAATTAGAAAGTGCGCACAGCCACCGAGATGGAGTTTGGTGTTGCTGTAGGCGTCACTTACTGGCGGGTTAAGTGTGTGCTAACACTTTGCAGTGAAGCAGCACACTAGTCCCTTAAAAAATTAGAAAGTGCTCACAGCCACCGAGATGGAGTTTGGTGTTGCTGCAGGCGTCACTTACTGGCGGGTTAAGTGTGTGCTAACACTTGACAGTGAAGCACCACACTATTCCCTGAAAAAATTAGAAAGTGCGCACAGCCACCGAGATGGAGTTTGGTGTTGCTGCAGGCGTCACTTACTGGCGGGTTAAGTGTGTGCTAACACTTTGCAGTGAAGCAGCACACTAGTCCCTTAAAAAATTAGAAAGTGCGCACAGCCACCGAGATGGAGTTTGGTGTTGCTGTAGGCGTCACTTACTGGCGGGTTAAGTGTGTGCTAACACTTTGCAGTGAAGCAGCACACTAGTTCCTTAAAAAATTAGAAAGTGCGCACAGCCACCGAGATGGAGTTTGGTGTTGCTGTAGGCGTCACTTACTGGCGGGTTAAGTGTGTGCTAACACTTTGCAGTGAAGCAGCACACTAGTCCCTTGAAAAATTAGAAAGTGCGCACAGCCACCGAGATGGAGTTTGGTGTTGCTGCAGGCGTCACTTGCTGGCGGGTTAAGTGTGTGCTAACACTTGACAGTGAAGCACCACACTATTCCCTGAAAAAATTAGAAAGTGCGCACAGCCACCGAGATGGAGTTTGGTGTTGCTGCAGGCGTCACTTACTGGCGGGTTAAGTGTGTGCTAACACTTTGCAGTGAAGCAGCACACTAGTCCCTTAAAAAATTAGAAAGTGCGCACAGCCACCGAGATGGAGTTTGGTGTTGCTGTAGGCGTCACTTACTGGCGGGTTAAGTGTGTGCTAACACTTGACAGTGAAGCACCACACTATTCCCTGAAAAAATTAGAAAGTGTGCACAGCCACCGAGATGGAGTTTGGTGTTGCTGCAGGCGTCACTTACTGGCGGTTAAGTGTGTGCTAACACTTTGCAGTGAAGCAGCACACTAGTCCCTTAAAAAATTAGAAAGTGCGCACAGCCACCGAGATGGAGTTTGGTGTTGCTGTAGGCGTCACTTACTGGCGGGTTAAGTGTGTGCTAACACTTGACAGTGAAGCACCACACTATTCCCTGAAAAAATTAGAAAGTGCGCACAGCCACCGAGATGGAGTTTGGTGTTGCTGCAGGCGTCACTTACTGGCGGGTTAAGTGTGTGCTAACACTTTGCAGTGAAGCAGCACACTAGTCCCTTAAAAAATTAGAAAGTGCGCACAGCCACCGAGATGGAGTTTGGTGTTGCTGTAGGCGTCACTTACTGGCGGGTTAAGTGTGTGCTAACACTTGGCAGTGAAGCAGCACACTATTCCCTGAAAAAAATTATTAAGTGCGCACAAGTAGTCGCACAAGTAGGTGGCGTACGTGCTATTTGCAGCTAGGAGAACAGCAACGCACTGTTCTGCAACAGTCAAAAAAACGCTGAAGGGGTTTTTAGGACCCAAAATCTATCAGCTGGCAAAAAATTGTAAATAGTACCTCAGCTAAGCCTCTCACTTCAGCTATTAGAACAGCTGAGTGAGTAAGCGAAGCTATGAGGTCGCTCCTGTGAACACTGTAAAGGCTGCAGCTCCCTGCTTCCCTGCCTGCCTACAGTGTCACAGTACACAGTACTCCTCTGTCCTCCTGCTAGCTCTCACAAGAGCTGTTTGGGGTTAATATAAGGAATCTTGAAGTTCCCTACACTCACTGACAATCCCTATGATCTGCTCCAGAATCTACCTCACCCTGTTCTAGCTCAGATCTTCAGAGAAATGTGCTCAAAATGGCGGTGGCAAGGCTTATATACAGCCTTGCCTGTCATCGATGACATAGCCATCACGATGGACAGCAGCCAATCATAGTAATGCCACAAGAAGAGGGCTGTGGCATTACTGAATAAGATTGGCTAACATGCTTGTCCATCTTCACAAGTTTGTCTGACCTAACACGCTAGGCTGTCTCGGAAGATTTGTCGGAACATAACAGATTCTGTATTCGCGAGTCCCGAATACAGAATACAGGACTCGGATTCGTAGACTCGCTAGGATTCGCTAGGAATCGCTAAGACTCGCTCGGAATTGCTACTTACAGCGGGTATCCGTGAAGCGGTGCCATTCTCTAAACGATTTGGGGGAGATTCAAGCTACATAGCGATGTGATATAGCGAGTCTCGCTAGTAAAACTAGGATTCCCATTTACTTGCATTGGACTCGCTACTTTTGCGAGTCCTCGCTGGGAAACTCGCCGAGTAGCGAGTCCTGCGAGTCCCTTACTACTCGCCGAGTAACGAGTCCTAGCGAGTAGATTCGCCCATCACTAATCCCACGAGGCCTCTCCGTGGCATATTGTATACAGTGCTCTCCGCTGAGCACATAAGGCTGTATCGCTGACACAGGCTGTGGGCAACAGCATACATCCATCGGTAGTATTAGCTGAGATAGACCATATTGCGTACCCAAAGTGGCCATGCCAGCAGGGGACTTGTGAGTGGTAGTGGAGGATCCAGGTGAAAAACATATGCTGTGTGCCCAGCGGCAGTAGAAAGTGTGGGGTGTGCTGCATTTTCCATCCCACAGCAGACCAGCGTGCAGGAACGTCGCAATCCACGAGATGAAAACATTGCATAGATCTAAGGTTGAAATTAGAGTTTGAGGTTGTGGACAGGTATCTTTAATACTGATAACAAGTTCAAACATGTGCCAGTGTCCCGCCCCAGGGCCGTGGGGTACCTGGTTCAAGGCATTGATTTACTGGGGATGTCACGGGGCCTGTTGCACAGTTTCGTTGCCTTGGTGGTCGCTGAAAAAGGGGAAAAATAAAAGTGTTTGTGACGTCACCTACTATTCCGGTAATGGTACCGGCGCTGCGTGCAGACCTCCGGGGTGATGATGAGGCAGCTAGTTGGTAACGCACCCACCGTAGGTGGAGTGGGGTCCCCAAAGCAGATCGGGTGAATAGGGATTTACACTGGGAAGCAGTTCATTCAGCAGCCCTGCCACAGTCTTAACACAGGAACAAGTGTGTGGCTCCTCAGGTGTAGGCAAATAAAGTATGTCACAGTCTTTAACTCTGTACGTATTTTACTGATAACACTTCAGACAGCTTACAGATGTTACAGTTCTCACGGGTTCAGCTGGCCTGGGTAGTTACCAGGGGACTGGGACTTCCTATTTGGGAGCCTCAGTGGTGTGCCTCTCGTTTCCTTTCTCTTGTCCCTCACTGCACTCTCTCCCACTTCCCAGCAGTGCTCCCGCATGTAGAGCCCTCAGCCAGCTCCCTTGGATCCTCTCTGGAGGATTCCTCTCCCGATCTTCCGGAACCTATATGGGGTCTTTTGGGGATTACGCCAGGTGTCGGCCATGACTTCCTACAGAAGCATGTGCCTCTGGTTTGGCGGCTCGGGGATGAACACCTGCAGCCGGTAGTCGTACCGCAACACCTGGTGCCCCTAGGGTACCTTTCTCTGACTCGACAGCCCTACACTGGCTTGTACTCCTTGCTCCCCACATGAGCTCACCTCAGCTTCTCTCTGACTAACTGCTCTTCCTCCAACGCACCTAGCTCCTCCCACCAGGACTGGATCTCCCTGGCAACGGGTTCATCCCCGCCTGCACTAAGGTGTGTGCAGGCCCGGCGTCAGCACCCGGCACACCCGGGCAAGTGCCGGGTTGGAGGGGGCCCACCGGGCCCACCGGGCCCCTGAGGGCTAGGGTCACACTTGCATTGTGACCCTAGCCTGACGCAAGTATTGTCTGCTGCAGCGCAGAGTGTTTAATGCTATGCGCTGCCGGCAACGGAGCCCATAGAAACCCGATGTTTACATTGACAACCAGTGGTTGCCAAGGTAAACATCGGGTTTCTATGGGCTCCAGCGCATAGCATTAAAAGCTATGTGCTGCAGCCGAAAATACTTGCATCAGGCTAGGGTCACAATGCAAGTGTGACCCTAGCCTCAGGGGCCCCTGAGCACACTGCCCCCACTGCCAGGGCCATATCCAGGGGGCAGCTGGGGGGTCATTTGCAGGGAGGGTGCACTCAGCCTCCTGCAGCTTCGGAGATCTCCCTCTGTGGGAGCCGACAGAGCTGCACACTCTGGGCTAACAGGACCTGTGATGATGTTAATGGAGGGTGGAGTCAGGGGTCACATGACCAGCTCCTCAGTGTATGCAGGACTCTGAGCATCATGATGGCCAGCAATGCATAGCAATTAGGTGAAGTTTATGTGGGGTCAGGAAGGATTTACAGTGTGAATGTAGCAGAGGTGAGTGTGTACTAGGGGTATGGCAATTAGGTGAAGTTTATGTGTGGCGTCAGGAGGGATTTACAGTGTGAATGTAGCAGAGGCGAGTGTGTACTAGGTGTATGGAACGGAGCCGAGTGGGTACTAGGTGTACGAAGCGGAGGCGAGTGTGTAGAAGTTGTACTGAGCGGAGTCAATGTGTACAAGGTGTACGGAGTGGAGCCGTGTGTGTACGAGGTGTACGGAGCAGAGCGCGTGTGTACCAGGTGTACGGAGCAGAGCCGCGTGTGTACTAGGTGTACAGAGCAGAGCCGCGTGTGTACGAGGTGTACGGAGCAGAGCCGCGTGTGTACGAGGTGTACGGAGCAGAGCCGCGTGTGTACGAGGTGTACGGAGCAGAGCCGCGTGTGTACGAGGTGTACGGAGCAGAGCCGCGTGTGTACGGAGCAGAGCCGCGTGTGTATGAGGTGTACGGAGCAGAGCCGCGTGTGTACGAGGTGTATGGAGCAGAGCCGCGTGTGTACGGAGCAGAGCCGCGTGTGTACGAGGTGTACGGAGCAGAGCCGCATGTGTACGAGGTGTACGGAGCAGAGCCGTGTGTGTACGAGGTGTACGGAGCAGAGCCGCGTGTGTACGAGGTGTATGGAGCAGAGCCGCGTGTGTACGGAGCAGAGCCGCATGTGTACGAAGTGTACGGAGCAGAGCCGCGTGCGTACGAGGTGTATGGAGCAGAGCCGCGTGTGTACGAGGTGTACGGAGCAGAGCCGCGTGTGTATGAGGTGTACGGAGCAGAGCCGCGTGCGTACGAGGTATGTTTACCAGTGGTAGCCCCCTGCGGATTCCTCTCCTATAGTCCCAGCCACCTTTGCCAGCAGCATTCTTCTCCAGAGTCTCTTCTACCGCTGTCTGCATTCTGCAGCTCAGCATGGAGGGGCACGATGTTGTCATCACTGTGCTGATATGTGCAGAGCGACCGGAGGAGACTTAAGCGGCGAGAAGAGAGGTGAGGAGAAAGAGAGAGCCAGACGGCCAGACACTCCGCTTGGCTGCGGTGCCACCCATATGGCAGTGTGGCTCCATTGAGCTGCTTGCATTATTTGTGTGCTTCAGGATGCTTGCGTATATACCAAGCATCCTCAGACGCATAAAAATGCAACATTTTGCATTCGAAGGGAACTTTTAAAAAGCGCAAGGGAATGCAAACTCATTTTAGCCCGCTCCTAACAACGTGTAATATACTCACTGTCAGAAACAGCTCTTGCTGGTTTCGGCAGTCACTGTTCCTGTAAGGCTGCCTTCACATAGGCGTTTTTTAAAAATGTGGCAGTTGCGGTAAAAAAAACCCACATCTGCCGCATTTTCCGCCTAGCGGCTGCACTTGCTACACTTTTGTGGCAAGCGGCATGCATTGTCTATGGGGCTTGCAGTAAGTGTGCGGCAATCTATATTTATTATAGTCCACGATATGTACTAAAGGGGGCCCACTGAGACTTTTTCGCCCGGGGCCCACAGAAACCTGGAGCCGGCCCTGGGTGTGTGGATGGGTAAATTGAGGGTCCCTTATGTGACATTACAATCCCCCAGTCACAGGAGCACCACACTCTCTTTTATAAGTGCAGTACCCCTACATGGCATCCCAACCAATGGGGTGCCACATTCCCCCTTGGTTAAACTCACTCATCTGCGAGTTACCTGACCCGTTCCCAATACAGAGATAAATTTACATTTTTATTAACATGAACAACAATAATAAATTTACGCAGCATATGTCATCCCTTATGGGAGGCACTCTTTTCTTAAATGTTACCAGGTCAATGGGGCCAACAAATAAAAGCAATTCAAAACACATTTACAACCAGCCGAAACGGGGATGGGTAACAGTACAGTCCGGTGGTAATTGTCTCTTTCACACTTAGCGGTGTCCTTTCCACCACCGGTCTTAAAGGTACAGTATCACGCTTTCACAGAGTCCTTTGGCTTAACTGGGTACAGTCCAGAGGCTCAACAGCATAAATAAAAGTCACTTATTGTTCATCAGCACAATAATATAACTATGTACACACTGGGTTCAATGCTCTAATTAACACATCTGTAAACTCACAGAGCATACCACCCCTTGGGGCCAATGTGCCGTTCGTAGTTTACCCGGTCATGGCGGTAGAGGTCTCTATCCAGGTGGCCCTTAGGGAGGTGAGCCTCCACATCCTTCCAGCCCATGAATATCTCCTCATACAATAAAGATTATTTCTGTCACACTCAAAAATAGAAAAAGAAGTCCAGTTGCAATTAATGTGAAGCAAAAAAAGGTTTATTCGGTTCTGTACTCAAAGCAAATGGCTGTATTTTCACAACGTTTCGGCGTTACATGCCTTGATCACGTTACAGCTTGGTTCATATGTCATGAAAACAAAGATACAGAACATGTGTTAATACAATGTAGTGACAAATATTAATATGGCAGTTAGCCTATCAAAAAAAACAATAATAGCCAAACACCTTATTGCGTAACCGTGTCAAATAATCTTTCATAAAGGTAATATGCTAATTATCCATTATCCGAAGCTAGTAAATTATCCATGGTGAAGAAAAATAATGATGTATATATACCTTTTAATCTGAGGTATCGCTAATGATAAAATCTTGTACGGATTTTATAAGATGGGTGCCAATACTACATCTTGTAGCTAGAAAAAATGTATTACAATAAAGAGCATATCTAGAATGCATATGTTATAATGTCATGACATATTGGGTACATATGACATAGTATTACCTTTCCTGAGGCTTAGATACTTCTAGTATGAAAAAGTCGGTATATCAGAAAGATCTCTCTTTATAATGGTGCCTCCAACCTTAAATGTATATACCTAATCCCAGTGAATTGAAATTAAAGGGTGAAAGGTTGAAGGGGTTAAAACTTAACCTTTATTGTCATCTCTTAAAAATGACTATAGAGTCAATAAAATATAAAAAAACTACAAATAGTGCAAGATAGCACTGTGACTGTCACCAGTGTCAGTGATATAAAAAACTATCCCTGTATAGTCACAGGGTCATAGTGTATAGGGTTACCAACCTCGCACCTTCTATTTAACAGTACCAGAGGTATACCCCTATATCTCTTACTACCTAGATCAAGGTCCCACTATCTCTTGTGGTCCTTAGGTGAAAGAGATATGTAACGAGAGCACAGTAACCCCACACTTCCCAAATTAGAAAGATCTCACCGGGTTGTCTCTTGTCGTTACCACTTGAGTCTTCCCAACTCCATATGGTCCTATGACTTTTTCGACCAACGGGTTGCCGACTCAACAATAGTTCATTTCATACATGCCACCACGTCCTTCCTCCCAACGCGTTTCGTGTCAAACTCTCATCAGGGGAGTCATGGTTTTCTGGAACCAGGGACCGCTACACCGCTGCAGATCCCCCTTGTGGTCTATGGCAAAGTTTTGATGCCTGAAGCAGTGCAAAAAGTTTACATTAGTACACTGGTTACACTGCAACAATGCTCAATCCTGTTTCCCAATTGTAGTTACACCACCCTCCATGCCCTCACCACTGGTAACACTTACCCAGCCTAGCTGTGCATGGCATCTGTGGTTTGAACAACCCGCCGCGGTCATTTCCCGCTATTTATGACTGCTTCCATAGCAGTCACGTGTTGTTTCGCGTCGCCGGAAGTGACGCAGGTGCGTCGCCGTTTTACGTCGCTCCGGCGATGTGGAACGCACGTGCACACCACCTTACGTCGCTCGAGCGATGTGGAACGCACGTGCGTTCCACTTTACGTCGCTCCAGCGATGTGAAACGCATATGCGTTCCACGCTCCTTCCTGGATCTAACTCATTGGTTGGGAATGAGTGTGAGGTATAATCACTCCCTCCAGGGGGAGGAGCCTCTCAGGAATGTGGGAATCACCTACTCACACACATTCCTTTACATCAGAGATCTCCTATCCACAGCGAGGTCTCTCTGTGTTTCCCAAAAGGGTATTTAGAGGATTCCTGTCGTATCAGTATACCGTATTACACTTCCCAATTGTTTTATACTTGCGTTTTGTGGAGTGCTCCTAATAGAGATTGCCCACTTCAGAGTCCATGTTCCCAATCCAATCATACATTTCCCAGCGGCTGCAGACCAGGCCAAGGGGGGGGGGGTTTAAAGGCTCACATTTTGAGATTATGGTGCATGATGTATACTTACAATAACCAAGATCTCCCAATTTGGCATAGTGGAGAGAGTTTGTATTGGGGTACAGTGAAGGAAGATAGGACCCAGAAACCGCACCAAAGTGTCCATTCCCTCCCCACTACAGGTATCCTATACACATTTGGACTATCCCTGCCTAGCCGTGGAGGTTGGCACCCAATGTACGGAGTCGGCGCCCCCACTCGACGTCGTCTTTCCCTCCTACACTTTCCCTGTTCTAGTGTGCCCCCAAGAATGGAGTATAGGACAGAGCTTCATTTAAGCCCCTCGGGGCTACTGTCCCCAGGGTAAAGATCCAGAAGCATTCTTTTCTTAGGATTTTTTCCGTCCCAGTCTCCGCCTCGTACTGGGGGGGGGATGTGATCGATCCTAGTAAAACGCATACAGGTCTCGTCACCTCCATGCACTGCGTTCACATGGCGGCCAATGGGGGTGTCTCGTTTGTGTCTTATATCCCCTCTATGTTCCCCAATCCTTTTCTTGAACTCCCTGATCGTTTTACCCACGTACTCCTTCCCACACGGGCACACTGCTTTGTAGATTACTCCCCTTGTTTTACAGTTGATGAAAGATCTTATCTCATATTGTTTACCATCATAACTGTTTTCAAAGTACTTAGTTGTTTCTACCGAGCTACATGCTACACACCTCCCACATTTGTAACAGCCCTTGAGGTTAGATCTCAGTCAATTTTTGTTATTATCAAAATGGCTGTGCACCAATCTATCTCTCAGTGATCTCGCCTTTTTGTAAGTGATCCTAGGTGTTTCTGGGATGAATGGACTAAGGTCACTGTCCATTCTTAAAATGGGCCAAAATTTGGCAAGAATCCCTCTTACCCGGTCTGCCCCACTGGTGAAAGTAGTGATTAGACGGATTTCATTATCCTCCTCCCCGTCTGGTGGTTTTATTTTTGGTGTCAGAAGTTTAGTTCTGTCCATCCTCTTTACCTCACTCCATGCCTTTTTTACTATCTTTTTCGGGTATCCCCTTTCTTTCAGTCGTTTTTTGAGATCCTCAGCCTGAGAGTCAAAAGTCTCCTCTGTGGAGCAATTTCTCCTCATTCTTAACATTTGGCTCTTGGGTATCCCCTTCTTTTGGCTGACTGGATGACTACTGTCCCACCGTAAGAGGGAGTTGGTGGCCGTTTCCTTTCTAAAGGTACTCGTTTGTAGACCACCTTGTCTGTCCCTCTCGATTAGGATGTCCAGAAAGGGAAGTCTCATCTTACTCGTTTCAAAGGTGAAACGTAGACCCAGATCATTCCTGTTTAAGTCATTGACTACAGTACTGAAATCCTCCTCGGTTCCCCTCCATATCACAAAAATGTCGTCGATGAACCTGGTCCACAGGATCACCTTTTCGACATTTAGGGGGGGTGTTTCGCCAAAAACTGTAGTTTCCTCCCACCAGCCCAGGAGCAGATTAGCATACGATGGGGCCATGGAACTCCCCATCGCTGTGCCCCTGAGCTGGTGGAAGTACTTACCGCAGAACGTAAACACGTTTTTTGTCAGACAGAATTCCAGCATGTCCACGACAAATTTATTATGCCTCTCAAATTGTGTCCCCCTACTCTTCAGGTAATACCTTACTGCCTCCAACCCCTTGTCGTGATGTATAGAGGAATATAGGGCCTCAATGTCGATGCTGCATAGCAACATATCCTCTTCCAAGGTAATACCCTCAATTTTTCTGAGTAGATCAGTAGTGTCTCTCAGATAGGAGTCTAGGGAGACTACAAATGGCCTTAAGATCTTGTCCACATATACACCTAGATTTTGAGTGAGACTTCCGATTCCGGAAACTATCGGTCTTCCTTTTAAGGGGGTGGTACCCTTGTGAACTTTTGGTAGGCAATAAAATGTTGCCAACACCGGGTGGTCAGGGTAAAGGAAATCATATTCCTTTTTGTCTATGATGCCCTCTTGGAGACCTCCGTCTAGAAGGATTTTTAGTTCGTCTCTGAACGTTTTTGTGGGACTACTCGCTAGGATGTCATAATTTGACCTGTCCTGTAAAATGCCATTGCACATCTCGACATACCTGTCAGTATCCATTATAACTATGTTTCCGCCTTTGTCTGATGGTTTTATAGTTATGGTCTTATCAGACTCTAGGGCGGTTAAACTAGCTATATCACTCTTTGTGAGATTGTGCTCTCTCCACCCCAGTTGGCTTTTATCCAGGTTTTGGATCTCTTTTGATACCATGTTGATAAAGATATCAATAGAACTGAGATCCCCTGTTGGGGGGGGCATGCGAGTGCTCTTATTTTTAAGGTCTGTAAAAGGACCCACCCAACTAGTGGTATGGTCAGGGCTATCCAAGTTGAACAATATCCTTATGTCTTCTAGAAGATCATCAGGGACCCCCAAATCTCTACAGGTCTTTTTGTCTTCTTTGGCAAAGTATTTCCTCCACTGCAGCTTACGAGCGAATAGGTTGAGGTCCTTTATCAACTCGAATTTATTTAAATCCGTAGTTGGAACATAAGATAGACCTCTACTTAACACCGCCATTTCTGATGGATTCAATTGCCTAAGAGACAAATTAATGACCTGCAGTTTTTTAATTAGATTGGGGTCGGAGGAGGTACCTGGCCTGGCCGGTTCCTTAGGTGATAAGCCGGATCTAAAAAACTACCCCCAGGTCTCGGGGTGTTTGGTGGGGGGTGGTTGGGTTGAGATCCCTTCCCTCCCCGTCCTCCTCCCCTACCTCTCTTATTGTTCTTACCACCTATGTTCGGCTTGCCTGGTCTACCTCCGTTCCTCCCTTCAGCTTCAGATTTATCCGTGTCAGTGGAGTAATCCTCCGGTTCTGTATTAGGTTGTGCTCCCGTCCCTCTTGGTATATACACGTACGCGCGATTGTTTTTGAAGTCTTGTACGTCTCGGAGATAAAACTTATGCTTTCTCTCCTTGAGATGGTATTGAAACTTCTCAATCACGTTCTGTAACGCAAGTTCCTTGTTAGGAAAATCAGTTTCCCCTGAGAATTTTTTTGTTATTTCTTTCTGTTCTTTAAGGGACTCGTCTAATTTTGACAGCTGCTTTTTTTCCTCCTCGAGTAGGAGTCTCATCAACCTCACAGAACTCTGAGTCGCCTCCTTCTCCCACCTGACTGCTAGTTCTGGGTTCTTATACCTATATCCTGGAGTCAAGGTGATTCTGAGGTGTCTCGGGACTATTCCCTCTTTAATATAGCTCTCCAAGGATTGCACCTCCCACCATGATGTTATTCTATCCTTGTAAACTTTAGTTAGCTCCTTAAAGGCTCCATTCAGGGTGGTAGAATATTTCCTCTGAGTAAACTCTTTCTCTGAGAACACATCTCTAGCATCAGTATACCATTGTTCTGTATCAAATTCTGTCAACAGGAATCCTGCCATACCTCTTTATAACTCAATAGTAATGATAGCAGGGTATAGGGCTTACTACAACAATAGATTGAAGCAACTGCCCAATAGTATATTGAAATTAAAGGGTGAAAGGTTGAAGGGGTTAAAACTTAACCTTTATTGTCATCTCTTAAAAATGACTATAGAGTCAATAAAATATAAAAAAACTACAAATAGTGCAAGATAGCACTGTGACTGTCACCAGTGTCAGTGATATAAAAAACTATCCCTGTATAGTCACACTGTCATAGTGTATAGGGTTACCAACCTCGCACCTTCTATTTAACAGTACCAGAGGTATACCCCTATATCTCTTACTACCTAGATCAAGGTCCCACTATCTCTTGTGGTCCTTAGGTGAAAGAGATATGTAACGAGAGCACAGTAACCCCACACTTCCCAAATTAGAAAGATCTCACCGGGTTGTCTCTTGTCGTTACCACTTGAGTCTTCCCAACTCCATATGGTCCTATGACTTTTTCGACCAGCGGGTTGCCGACTCAACAATAGTTCATTTCATACATGCCACCACGTCCTTCCTCCCGACGCGTTTCGTGTCAAACTCTCATCAGGGGAGTCATGGTTTTCTGGAAGCAGGGACCGCTACACCGCTGCAGATCCCCCTTGTGGTCTATGGCAAAGTTTTGATGCCTGAAGCAGTGCAAAAAGTTTACATTAGTACACTGGTTACACTGCAACAATGCTCAATCCTGTTTCCCAATTGTAGTTACACCACCCTCCATGCCCTCACCACTGGTAACACTTACCCAGCCTAGCTGTGCATGGCATCTGTGGTTTGAACAACCCGCCGCAGTCATTTCCCGCTATTTATGACTGCTTCCATAGCAGTAACGTGTTGTTTCGCGTCGCCGGAAGTGACGCAGGTGCGTCGCCGTTTTAAGTCGCTCCGGCGATGTGGAACGCATATGCGTTCCACGCTCCTTCCTGGATCTAACTCATTGGTTGGGAATGAGTGTGAGGTATAATCACTCCCTCCAGGGGAGGAGCCTCTCAGGAATGTGGGAATCACCTACTCACACACATTCCTTTACATCAGAGATCTCCTATCCACAGCGAGGTCTCTCTGTGTTTCCCAAAAGGGTATTTAGAGGATTCCTGTCGTATCAGTATACCGTATTACACTTCCCAATTGTTTTATACTTGCGTTTTGTGGAGTGCTCCTAATAGAGATTGCCCACTTCAGAGTCCATATTCCCAATCCAATCATACATTTCCCAGCGGCTGCAGACCAGGCCAAGGGGGGGGGTTTAAAGGCTCACATTTTGAGATTATGGTGCATGATGTATACTTACAA
Organism: Allobates femoralis; assembly: GCA_033576535.1. Classification (NCBI taxonomy): domain Eukaryota; kingdom Metazoa; phylum Chordata; class Amphibia; order Anura; family Aromobatidae; genus Allobates; species Allobates femoralis. The sequence continues at coordinate 172,390,255 of JARQOC010000011.1, read as the reverse complement.
TAACCAAGATCTCCCAATTTGGCATAGTGGAGAGAGTTTGTATTGGGGTACAGTGAAGGAAGATAGGACCCAGAAACCGCACCAAAGTGTCCATTCCCTCCCCACTACAGGTATCCTATACACATTTGGACTATCCCTGCCTAGCCGTGGAGGTTGGCACCCAATGTACGGAGTCTGGACATCCTAATCGAGAGGGACAGACAAGGTGGTCTACAAACGAGTACCTTTAGAAAGGAAACGGCCACCAACTCCCTCTTACGGTGGGACAGTAGTCATCCAGTCAGCCAAAAGAAGGGGATACCCAAGAGCCAAATGTTAAGAATGAGGAGAAATTGCTCCACAGAGGAGACTTTTGACTCTCAGGCTGAGGATCTCAAAAAACGACTGAAAGAAAGGGGATACCCGAAAAAGTTAGTAAAAAAGGCATGGAGTGAGGTAAAGAGGATGGACAGAACTAAACTTCTGACACCAAAAATAAAACCACCAGACGGGGAGGAGGATAATGAAATCCGTCTAATCACTACTTTCACCAGTGGGGCAGACCGGGTAAGAGGGATTCTTGCCAAATTTTGGCCCATTTTAAGAATGGACAGTGACCTTAGTCCATTCATCCCAGAAACACCTAGGATCACTTACAAAAAGGCGAGATCGCTGAGAGATAGATTGGTGCACAGCCATTTTGATAATAACAAAAATTGGCTGAGATCTAACCTCAAGGGCTGTTACAAATGTGGGAGGTGTGTAGCATGTAGCTCGGTAGAAACAACTAAGTACTTTGAAAACAGTTATGATGGTAAACAATATGAGATAAGATCTTTCATCAACTGTAAAACAAGGGGAGTAATCTACAAAGCAGTGTGCCCGTGTGGGAAGGAGTACGTGGGTAAAACGATCAGGGAGTTCAAGAAAAGGATTGGGGAACATAGAGGGGATATAAGACACAAACGAGACACCCCCATTGGCCGCCATGTGAACGCAGTGCATGGAGGTGACGAGACCTGTATGCGTTTTACTGGGATCGATCACATCCCCCCCCCAGTACGAGGCGGAGACTGGGACGGAAAAATCCTAAGAAAAGAATGCTTCTGGATCTTTACCCTGGGGACAGTAGCCCCGAGGGGCTTAAATGAAGCTCTGTCCTATACTCCATTCTTGGGGGCACACTAGAACAGGGAAAGTGTAGGAGGGAAAGACGACGTCGAGTGGGGGCGCCGGCTCCGTACATTGGGTGCCAACCTCCACGGCTAGGCAGGGATAGTCCAAATGTGTATAGGATACCTGTAGTGGGGAGGGAATGGACACTTTGGTGCGGTTTCTGGGTCCTATCTTCCTTCACTGTACCCCAATACAAACTCTCTCCACTATGCCAAATTGGGAGATCTTGGTTATTGTAAGTATACATCATGCACCATAATCTCAAAATGTGAGCCTTTAAACCCCCCCCCCTTGGCCTGGTCTGCAGCCGCTGGGAAATGTATGATTGGATTGGGAATATGGACTCTGAAGTGGGCAATCTCTATTAGGAGCACTCCACAAAACGCAAGTATAAAACAATTGGGAAGTGTAATACGGTATACTGATACGACAGGAATCCTCTAAATACCCTTTTGGGAAACACAGAGAGACCTCGCTGTGGATAGGAGATCTCTGATGTAAAGGAATGTGTGTGAGTAGGTGATTCCCACATTCCTGAGAGGCTCCTCCCCCTGCAGGGAGTGATTATACCTCACACTCATTCCCAACCAATGAGTTAGATCCAGGAAGGAGCGTGGAACGCATATGCGTTTCACATCGCTGGAGCGACGTAAAACGGCGACGCACCTGCGTCACTTCCGGCGACGCGAAACAACACGTGACTGCTATGGAAGCAGTCATAAATAGCGGGAAATGACCGCGGCGGGTTGTTCAAACCACAGATGCCATGCACAGCTAGGCTGGGTAAGTGTTACCAGTGGTGAGGGCATGGAGGGTGGTGTAACTACAATTGGGAAACAGGATTGAGCATTGTTGCAGTGTAACCAGTGTACTAATGTAAACTTTTTGCACTGCTTCAGGCATCAAAAATTTGCCATAGACCACAAGGGGGATCTGCAGCGGTGTAGCGGTCCCTGCTTCCAGAAAACCATGACTCCCCTGATGAGAGTTTGACACGAAACGCGTTGGGAGGAAGGACGTGGTGGCATGTATGAAATGAACTATTGTTGAGTCGGCAACCCGTTGGTAGAAAAAGTCATAGGACCATATGGAGTTGGGAAGACTCAAGTGGTAACGACAAGAGACAACCCGGTGAGATCTTTCTAATTTGGGAAGTGTGGGGTTACTGTGCTCTCGTTACATATCTCTTTCACCTAAGGACCACAAGAGATAGTGGGACCTTGATCTAGGTAGTAAGAGATATAGGGGTATACCTCTGGTACTGTTAAATAGAAGGTGCGAGGTTGGTAACCCTATACACTATGACCCTGTGACTATACAGGGATAGTTTTTTATATCACTGACACTGGTGACAGTCACAGTGCTATCTTGCACTATTTGTAGTTTTTTTATATTTTATTGACTCTATAGTCATTTTTAAGAGATGACAATAAAGGTTAAGTTTTAACCCCTTCAACCTTTCACCCTTTAATTTCAATATACTATTGGGCAGTTGCTTCAATCTATTGTTGTAGTAAGCCCTATACCCTGCTATCATTACTAATCCCAGTGAACAAAAGACATGGCTTTACATATGTATAGGAGCGGCAATATACAATCACAAGACAGGGACCATTGGTACACGTCATGTCACATTACCCACTTGTCATTTAGGAACGCACTATAGGCGGACAAATCCTAGCCCCAGAGTAGTTTGGAACCACTGTGTAAAAAATATACAATATAAAGCAAAGTGAACATAATCAAATGAAAAAAGATCCCAGGGAGGGAATGCTTTACCTGACCGAGTGTATTATGCAATGCGAATAGACCGCTGCTATGGAGCAGCGTCCTAGCTGAACGCCGCTCTTTAGTAACATGTGGCTGATGACGTCTCTCACACTAGAATCATTGTGCGCATGCGCGCGACGTAATGCGTCGCTACGGAGAATCCCGAAGCTTTCCAAAGTGAGTGGAGGCGGGTAGGACTAGGAGATGACGTCAGTCCACCCGGACAGAGCAGGGAAAGGCACTAGATGCAGACACTGTTGCCGTGTAAACTACTTGTGAATGTAAATGCTGTGAATGTTCAGTGAGAAGATGGTACCATCCTGTTAGGCCTCTGGAAACTAGGAAGAGATAAAACAAAAACTGTCAATGCCTATATCAGACAATAATATATAGAACATGTATCTGCATATTATAATACATGATTCTTAAAGAACCATATATAGCACTAGCGTTTGACCAGATCTCTCACAGACTAAGGACACAGTAATTACATGTGATCACATGTATATTATAGTATAGTTATACAGACACTGGAATCAATAGACTAAAACAGGGAATTTTAGAGAAATGTGTACCAAATCTTGTTAGAGATATGTAAATCTTTCATAGAGGCACAAACTATGATATTACTTCGTACTCCCTATTTAAGCCACGAGACCGCACGGACACTTGATGAAATAAATTACGTATGAAGTTTGTATTTCATCAAGTGTCCGAGACCGCATAAGTCAGCACAAATCTACCATACGGTGCAAAAAGGATTTTTTACCAATTCCATACCATTTTAATACATGTGGCCATGGGGTCTCACAATTAAAATTTCCGATCATAGACCATGTTCCTCTTTCTAGGAGAGGGGGTGATAGAATTAAGCAATTAAAAGAAAGAGGAAGTTATTGGATTCATGTTCTGGATACTCTGGAGCCACGTGGCTTAAATAGGGAGTACGAAGTAATATCATAGTTTGTGCCTCTATGAAAGATTTACATATCTCTAACAAGATTTGGTACACATTTCTCTAAAATTCCCTGTTTTAGTCTATTGATTCCAGTGTCTGTATAACTATACTATAATATACATGTGATCACATGTAATTACTGTGTCCTTAGTCTGTGAGAGATCTGGTCAAACGCTAGTGCTATACATGGTTCTTTAAGAATCATGTATTATAATATGCAGATACATGTTCTATATATTATTGTCTGATATAGGCATTGACAGTTTTTGTTTTATCTCTTACTAGTTTCCAGAGGCCTAACAGGATGGTACCATCTTCTCACTGAACATTCACAGCATTTACATTCACAAGTAGTTTACACGGCAACAGTGTCTACATCTAGTGCCTTTCCTGGCTCTGTCCGGGTGGACTGACGTCATCTCCTAGTCCTACCCACCTCCACTCACTTTGGAAAGCTTCGGGATTCTCCGTAGCGACGCATTACGTCGCGCGCATGCGCACAATGATTCTAGTGTGAGAGACGTCATCAGCCACATGTTACTAAAGAGCGGCGTTCAGCTAGGACGCTGCTCCATAGCAGCGGTCTATTCGCATTGCATAATACACTCGGTCAGGTAAAGCATTCCCTCCCTGGGATCTTTTTTCATTTGATTATGTTCACTTTGCTTTATATTGTATATTTTTTACACAGTGGGTCCAAACTACTCTGGGGCTAGGATTTGTCCGCCTATAGTGCGTTCCTATATGAGAAGTGGGTAATGTGACATGACGTGTAACAATGGTCCCTGTCTTGTGATTGTATATTGCCGCTCCTATACATATGTAAAGCCATGTCTTTTGTTCACTGGGATTAGGTATATACATTTAAGGTTGGAGGCACCATTATAAAGAGAGATCTTTCTGATATACCGACTTTTTCATACTAGAAGTATCTAAGCCTCAGGAAAGGTAATACTATGTCATATGTACCCAATATGTCATGACATTATAACATATGCATTCTAGATATGCTCTTTATTGTAATACATTTTTTCTAGCTACAAGATGTAGTATTGGCACCCATCTTATAAAATCTGTACAAGATTTTATCATTAGCGATACCTCAGATTAAAAGGTATATATACATCATTATTTTTCTTCACCATGGATAATTTACTAGCTTCGGATAATGGATAATAAGCATATTACCTTTATGAAAGATTATTTGGCACGGTTACGCAATAAGTAGTAATGGGCGAATCCTAAATTACTCGGAATCGCTTGACTCTAGCGAGTCCGAGCACAGGACTCGCTACTCGTTGCGAGTCTAGCGAGTCCAATGTTAATGAATGGGGAAGCGAGTAATAGCGAGTAGTGTGAGATTTACAAATCGCAGATGTGTCTCGGAAGCTTCAGCCTGAAGCAATCCTAGTTTTGTCATTTATTTGCATTGCTCGTTTACTTTGCAACTGTAATCGCTGGGAAACTCGCACAGATAAGAGTCCTGTCTGCTCAGTGTGCTGGCTGCCAGCTCCAGGGTCCTAGAGCCTGCCTGCTGCCTGATGTAGCAGAGCTGAGATTGTTCTCAGTCTGCTCATTCCCTGTGTACAGACATGAATGTCTGTGCACAGAGGTGATGTAGCAGAGCTGAGATTGTTCTCAGTCTGCTCATTCCCTGTGCATAGACATCTATATCTATGCACAGGGGATGTAGCAGAGAGGACATCGCGTTTTGGACTGCGTCGGACGGAAGAGGATTTTTTTAATTAAAGATGGAGTCCCTAATGGCTTTTTTTTTTATTTCTAATAAAAAATTTTCTTTGTGTTGTGTTTTTTTTAAAACAATTTAATAGAAATTCATGGCGGTCATGTCTAATATTGGCGTGACCGCCATAAATTTCGGGCTTAGGGCCAGCTGATAATACAAAGCTGGCCCTAACCTCTTTATTACCCAGCGTGCCACCGCTACCAGGGCCGCTGGAAGAGCGGGGTTCAGCGCCAGAGGATAGCGCTTCAATGAACGCGCCATCTTCTGGGGCGGCTGCGGGCTGCAATTTGCAGCGGGGGGTGCCCAGAAAGCTTGGGCATCCCTGCGCTGCAGATTCCAGCCCCCAGCTGCTTAGCTGTACCTGGCTAGACATAGAAATTGCGCGGAGCCCCACGCATTTTTTTAAAATTATTTCATGAAATTCTGAGATTCTGACTCTGACTCTGACTCTGAGACTCTGACTCTGAAATTCATGAAATAATAAAAAAAAAATGCGTGGGGCTCCGCGCAATTTCTATGTCTAGTCAGGTACAGCTAAGCAGCTGGGGGCTGGAATCCGCAGCGCAGGGATGCCCAAGCTTTCTGGGCACCCCCCGCTGCAAATTGCAGCCCGCAGCCGCCCAGAAGATGGCGCGTTCATTGAAGCGCCATCCTCTGGTGCTGAACCCCGCTCTTCCAGCGGCCCTGGTGGCGGTAGCACGCTGGGTAATAAAGGGGTTAATACCAGCTTTGTTATACATGCTGGTATTAAGCCCAAGATTCTTAATGTCAGGCCACGTTTGACCCAGCCACTAAGAATCTCCAATAAAGGGTTAAAAAAACACAACACAGAGAAAAAATTTTATTTGAAATAAAAAAAAAAGCCATTAGGGACTCCATCTTTAATTAAAAAAATCCTCTTCCGTCCGACGTAGTCCAAAACGCGATGTCCTCTCTGCTACATCCCCTGTGCATAGATATAGATGTCTATGCACAGGGAATGAGCAGACTGAGAACAATCTCAGCACTGCTACATCATGTCTGTGAGCAGGCGGGCTCTAGGACCCTGGAGCTGCACAGAGCAGACAGCTGGACTCGGCTCGCAAAGAAACAGCAGTTACTTTGCGAGTTTCCCTGCTATCACTGGCACAGTAGCCGAGTCTAATGCAAACAATGGCAATCCTAGTTTTGTCAGCGTTTCTGACAAAACTAGGATTGATATTGATTTGCATTGGACTCGTGCGAGTAATCACTGGGAAACTCGCAGAGTACCGAGTCCTGCGAGTCCCTTACTACTCGCCGAGTATCGAGTCCTAGCGAGTAGATTCGCCCATCCCTAGCAATAAGGTGTTTGGCTATTATTGTTTTTTTTGATAGGCTAACTGCCATCTTAATATTTGTCACTACATTGTATTAACACATGTTCTGTATCTTTGTTTTCATGACATATGAACCAAGCTGTAACGTGATCAAGGCATGTAACGCCGAAACGTTGTGAACATACAGCCATTTGCTTTGAGTACAGAACCGAATAAACAATTTTTTTTCTTCACATTAATTGCAACTGGACTTCTTTTTCTATTTTTGAGTGTGACAGAAATAATCTTTATTGTATTTATATATATTTTTCTGGGCACCTCCATCCGGAAGGGGTGAGCAGACATATTTCAACTTATATCTCCTCATACATTCCCAGTACCTGGATGAAACCCCACCCGTTGTCTAAGTTAAATTCCGCCACAGTACCTGTCTTTCTGTCTTTAGGTGACATCGGTGGTAGTCCTCGGGCCCGGGATGTCGCCAACAAGTTCTCCTGCTCCTGGGCCCAGCATCTTTCATGACAGCGCTGCCTCTCCACCTAGTCGGCCAGGAGCCTCTGACGAACAAAGTTGGGCTGCTCTGGGGCTGGAATCAGACCATGATCTGAAGCTCCGGACATGGCAGCTGCGCCACACCAGTACTACAGGTAATGAGTGGAGGACAGAGGAGCCTCTTAAAGAAAAAGGTACAGGTCTGTGAGAGCCAGAAATCTTGCTTGTTTGTAGGTGACCAAAAGCTTATTTTCCTCCAAAATTTTTAAAAAAGTTTTTTTTCAAAGCAATGTGATTTTCAGGATTTGTTTTCTGACTTTGTCTCTCATAGTTGAGGTCACCTATGATGTCAATTACAGGCCTCTCTCATCTTTTTAAATGGGAGAACTTGCTCAATTGGTGGCTGACTAAATACTTTTTTTTTTCCACTGAATATACCAGGATGGGGACCATACATACCATATTGGGGCCCAGGATGGGGGACATATTTAGTGATTGTAATGTGGATGCTGGCACTATAAGACGGACCCTATTTACAATTAAAATTTTTCTTTACTCTTTTTCTTTACCATGTTTTGGGTATGTTTTATAATCCGGAGTGCTTTATAAAGCAGAAAATATGGTACATTTAGAAATTAAGTAAAATTATAGGAGAAGCACTTCTTGATGAAAAAGCCAAAGATGTATGATTTCTGACTTGTTGAGATATAATATATTACCCAGTAGAAGCATTTTACTAGCAAATATAAAATTTATTCCCAGTATTGCAAAACACTAAAGTATTTATCATTCCTCAGAGAGAAGGATGAGATTCTGGGCTGCTTACCTGTATTCAGATCCATTTAATCTTTCCATAGTTTGACAAGGTTCCTTATTCCTGGAGGTTTTGACTGCTTTTTAATTCTGTTCATGATATAACATCATTGCTCACATTTTTGGAAATCACAACACAGCACATTTATTTTTTCTCTCATCATTTATTTGTAACTTAGTAATGCTAAAAATATTTCTTTCTTTAGTGGTGTGTTATAGAGGAAACCCTTTATCCATAAAACTTCATACAACAATTTTTTTACTATAGCCATGCCTGCCAATGACTAACGACGTAGAGAATAATGCCTCCTTTCTTAATTATAATGAGTTACGCCAATAATAACATTGAAAGCACATGCCTGGTATTGTGTATATACTCATCATGCCATCAAACATTAGCGATCAATCAAAGACTGGCTTCAAGACCTCTGAAGGTGTCATGGGGTATCAGGCATTATAAATTACGATCAGATTTTTAAGTACTGTAATTTGGTTGGTGAGTCCTCCCTGGATCAACCAGTTTAAAGAGGACCTGTGACCCCCCCTGGTGCATGGCAATCTAAATGCACCACTGAATGCAGAATGCCTGCTGCATTCAGGAAGGGGTCCCCCATGGCTCTAGCCCCCCTGTGCGCTGAGATATACACTTTATAAATCTTACATTTAGTAAGTCTAGATGGCCTTCCTTCATATGGAGTCAACGCTGGCACGGAGGTTTTTCCCTTCCTCTTGCTGCTCTTCGCCGCCTCGTGCTGCTCTGTTCCTCCTCCTTATTGTGTCCGCCCCCCTCCTTGCCTGCACCGATATCTAAGCTTCTGTTCTCACGCAGGTGCACAGGCTGTCACGTCAGCCACCGGCTCCCGTCCTCGCTGTGCGCCTGCGTGAGAACAGAAGCTTAGACTTAGGATATAAGCATTATCCTGCTAAAATTGACCACTGTCGTTAGGAAATTGTGTTGCCATGAACTAGACTTGGTCTACAGTAACATTAAGGATGCCAGAATTTTTCAAAGTAGCAACAACTTTAATGCCAAGAACAAATGTTTCCCGGTAGGTAATTGTCACTAGAACCACACTGCCTCCCTCAGCTTGCATTTTTTCCATAGTTCATCCTTATGCCATTTCTTCTCCATTAGTGATGCTTATGGATCCCACCAACAGAAGTTTATAAACATTGCTATATGAGAAATCCAGATGAATACAGGGCCTCAAAAACATTATTGGCACTGGACGTGAATCAGAATAGATATGCAACAAGTATCAATGTGCTGAGTGTCTTTTTTACTTGTCCATTATAACCAAAATTAGCTTTTTTAGCAATTTGTGTTGTTAGAACCTTCTGTGGTATCAGACAATATGGGCGACTCTTCGCTTGCCACCCTGTTGCAGGTTTACAGGTTATTTCCCTGGACCACTTTTGGAAAATTCAAGCAACTACAGTATATACCAAGGAAACCTAATTTTTAGATATGAGAAAATCTATTAAATTCAAATATGCCTGTTTTTCGGAATTTTTGCCGAAAAGTTGGATTCAGAATAAATAAATTTGATGTGAAGTATCAATAATTCAAAGCCTCTAATTGTCAAGGAAAATATGTCTATAACACACTAAGCTTTTTAGTTTAAGCACAGCTTTATCAGTCTCCCAATAATCTCATCCAATCTAGTTTGGTGAAAACAATCCTTTTGTTTGCGCAGCAGTATCAGGTTTGTTGTTTAGAAAGTAAAAAAGCAATGACTTCTCAATGAAGAGTACAAAATGTATCCCCTCTTTGGATCCACAACAGAGTTACTAGATTCAAAATGCATAAACAATTACAAAAGACTTTCATTAAGCCATCCAAAAATGATTTACGGAACATAACCCTACTAGTTGTTTTCAAAGTGAAGAAGCAATAGATGGTTGTCAACAAGCCATGCAAAAAATTAACCCTACCTGTGCAGTGGCAGTGGTAGTGGCAGCAGCCAAATAGTAGAAAAATTTGATGAGACCGACAAGAAGAAGTCTGTCAGTGTAAAGCCAGCAACGGCAGACCTATCAGCAGCAATGCTACAGTATAGATAGCATGACAAGAAGGAAATAGATGTCCTTCGGCAGCAGTACTCGAATACGCAGGCAGATAGTGTTATGGCAATAAATAGTTAATAATTTATATGAATTATTGAAGCCATTCAGAAACCTTCCAAAAGCATGGTTATGTGAATCCTTGCTCTTTCCTCTAGAATTCTCCTGTCTCAGATTTTATATAATGTTTTGACTTAGAGGTAGCAGTATAGAAGTTCTTATCAGCTTGTTCTGAATGTACTGTGCGAATCAAGGCTAGATTAAACGAACTGAAATAATAAAAATTGAGAGGCGCAATCTTGAATAATACGCGGCGGTCTAATGGGGATATATTGGACAAACCAGAATAAACAGGTCTACTTTAATTATTGGTATCTGCTTCTCTTTACTGAGCGCTCCTAAATAATACCAGAATTATTACCTTTCAGATTAAACGAACTAACACACAGAATATAATTGAATGTTTTTTCAGAATAAAATGTAGATTCAGCATAATATGATGCATAATATGATGTAATCATCTAGAAACACCCCTAAGGAATGCCCCTTTAATGATAAGTAATAAAACTGCTAACGTCTCCTAAAATAAAGGTCTTTGTCATTAAGCTCTACATTGACATAGGTGTCAGCGTGGTTCTTAAGGTGGCGTGCAAACACTCAGACAAAGCATCCAATTTGGCGGCAGACACTTAAGAGGACAGCCCACCCGAAAGGTGTGGAGGGCATCTATTACAATAGTATGGCCGATGTAATCATTGACATCAGCCTAGATAATGGAAGTTTTGCACAAATCAATGCCGGATTAATTTTCCATGCTTATAACAGAAAACCTGGTTTGGTTGGATGTGACAAAGCCATTGGCCATGCTACATAGACTGACTAACCATTGAAGCCTGGACATGACGGTACGACTATAGCTAAATTAGACAGTGGCAAGGGATCTGGGCTCAAGGTTTCCCTCAGAGACAGGACACAGTCTAGGCAGGCCTGAACCTGGCTGTTCAGGAGATGCTTCTCTTTTAGCTGAAGTGCATCAGATTGCTGCAATGGCAGACAAAAAATCTAGTCCATCAAGTCAAATGCACTACAGCTATTGTTGCTTCCTCAGCTGGCTCTGGCTATGAAACAGGCACAGGCAGTGGAACCTTGGGTCTGAGACAATGGAGAGGGGTCCAATGTTTGAGTTGTACTGTCAGCAGGTGTCCATTCAGCAAACTTTACTGAACAGGTACTAGTTGGACACCTTTTTGGAAGCTAGAAAAATTAACCCATTTTGCTTGTTTGAAAGGATGTAAAAGTATGGCTATTCGAAATATATCACTTTGCTTGATGGTGACAATATACCTGTCATCCCTCAAGCATTCCAGTACACAGCTTACCATTCTCACCAGAATGAGCAAAAGCCCAGTTGGTTCACTTTAACCATCCTAGCATATTTTCTTAAAAGGCAGCTGACTCTACCAAGTGGTGTGGCAGTGATTGTAGCAACAGTTACTTGACCACGTTAGAATTTTATTAGTGTGCAAATGGATGATTGTGTGGTGCCCCTGTGGACTGGTCGCAACAGTGATGCTGCACCTACTCCACAGGTGTGGTTTCACTGCTCTCAGGTGAGAGGAGTCGCAAACCCGAGACACGTAGTTTGCATCCAACACCATCCCAATTCCGGGCTATGGGGTTCGGGCGGATCATGATTAGGGAGGACTCCATCTTCTGGCCAGGAGGAGGGGTTAGCAGTAGGTTAGAGAAAGAAGAGAAAGAGAGGAGTCGTGAGGAGGCAGGAAGGAAGGAGTCCTAGGAGACATGGGAGTGGGGGATCCACCTGTGTGCTCCAAATCCGGACCCGATCTGAGTTGGGCGAAGGGACAGGTTGCCAGATGGGACTGGCCCCGATCTGGTGTGGGTACCCCAAGTCCCTACCAGGAAAACTGGAGGCCACAGTGTCTGCAGGAGCAGTGGCCACAATCTGTGGATAATCTGCAGGATGTGTCTAGAACTAGGGTCAGGAGACATGCTTCTGTCGCCCGACAAGGCCCACAGCCATCAGCCTGAAACCCTGTTCATGAAGGCGCAGGGCAGGTGAGGTGAATATCCAGCACAGGGAGAGAGCAACCTGGGAAGGCCCATGAAAGGTGTCTCAGCAGAGCGATCCTGCTCTCCTGGGAGCTAACCTGGTTGTACTTTGGAGGAGCACTGCTGGGTAACCTTGCCCGATCAGCAAGTAAAAGGTAAAGAAATTCACGAACTGTGTGTGTCTGCTCCTTTCGTGCCCTGCAACCCTCTACATCACCAGAGCCCCGTACTTGCAACAGACTGTCCACACCATCCATGGGGCCCCACTACACCTGTGAGGAGCGATTCCATTCTGGCTGCATCACCATCTGCCCCAGCGGCCCTATTCTGCAGTGTCAGCTATCCCTGGCCGAGTACTACAGGTGGCCTCAAGAACTTTCCCCTGTAAATATCCCCTTTACTTCTCGCCCAGGGCCATGGAGCTGGGTCACAGCCACCATGACCTCCCAAAGAACAGACCGGCCTGGTTACCAACTACCCCCGGCCCTGTGGACGTTGCAATTGTGTTTCCCCTACATCTATCAGAGTTAAGAAGGAAATAGAAATGCACTCAGATTATGAAAAGCAATAGAGGTAGATGGCATTGATGATAACATCAGTACGTTATTGCTTGAAGGTGCAGCCTAGCTGACAGAAATAAGAGCATAAGGAGTAAAAGTTCAACTTAAAGATTGCTCCAAATGCAGGCCGGCTTGCTGTTCCCAAAATGAGCAGATTATGTCACTTCATTTGGTGATGGAGAACTATATTTTCTGCCCAATATGGACTAGGACTTTCATTTTTCCTCCTGAAGAGTATGAAGACTGCCAATGAATCATTTGGCAGCAATGTGCAAAAGAACTCCCACCAAAAAAAGCTACCGCATGTACCACACCACTACCACAATTAGAGCTTTAAGATGTTGTTGAGCCTCCTTTCCCAACAGCATGTGAAGCATTACCTGTTCCAAAGCTGACTGAAGGGACAAGCCGATTTTGCCCCAAAGGATCACAAACACTATGGCTAGGGTCACATTAGTGTCATGGAAGCGCTAAAAGCTAGCGTTTTTTTGAGGCTGAAATGTTAAAAATGCTAGTGTTAATGCATCCATAGGGTTTAATGCAATAAAAGCTTGATAAAGACCACAGGAGTGGTCGAAACGTCGCTTGTATTTGACCATGGAATAAAGAATATGAAGATAATTTGCACCATCTAAAGGTCTGTGACGCTGTCCGTTTTTTTGTTTTAATGTCTGGTTTTGTTCCGGATTGGACTCTCCAGAATGGACGTGCGTCCTGCTGCTGGCTGGAGGAATGTTTGGCCTAGCAAGTAATCCCATGTGTTGTGACCAACTACCTTATATATAGGGTCACATTAGTGTCATGGAAGCGCTAAAAGCTAGCGTTTTTTTGATGCTGAAATGTTAAAAATGCTAGTGTTAATGCATCCATAGGGTTTAATGCAATAAAAGCGTTGCCAAAGTGCAATGCGTTTAACACTAGGCGTTTTTGTTAGCGCATCCAAAAACACGTTTTGCAGCATTTTTTGGGGCTTTTGCAAAAACGCTAGCGTTTTTTAACATGAGAGTCTATAGGCAACGCATGTGTTAAGCATAGGCCATAATGAGGCATGCATTAGCGCATATGTTATGAATTTTTTTTATTTGTTCACCAAAATTAAATTATGTCATAGGTCACGTGACCTGTGCAGGCCATATATGTGGTGTGCCAAACAGGAAGTGTGCCATTGCCCACAGATGTTCCTTACCAATTACCTGCATACGCACCCTGAAGGAATGTAGACATGTGTGTTACATGTTTTCATCATGTATGTTGTAATACAACATTTTTAACGCATGTAATATTTGTTTCTCCTTGTGTTATATACACAGATGTCTGACCTCACTGACATTGAGACCCTGTCTGACTCATCATCCAATGAGTCTTCTGTGAGTTTAATTTCACTTTTCATGTGTGTGGTGTGCAGTGTGTACATGTAAATGCTGACACTTGCAGCAGGGCAGCTTTGGCTGGACGGATGAATAAGTTTATTGAACACGTGTGTGATGCGTGCGTCTTCCAGTTTTTTTTTTGTTGCAACCATCGATGTTACACATGTGACCTGCTGATTTTGCTGCCCACAAAAATCACACCGCAAACAACACCACAGTTGCGGCTGGGATCAGTGTACCAATACATGTGTGGTGCCGTATGTGTCCTATTTTGTACATGCTTGTGTGCAATGCCATCTACAACACTTATGGCAACAGTAATATCTCTCACATAGTATTTTCGTTTCACATTGTGGCATAAAGAAAACATTTTGGTACCGTGTTAGCCAGTTGAGAGAATGTTGATTTCTCTCAGTGGGAGAAACAAGATACAAATCTTGTAGTTGTGATACATTTTAATGGCTAACAAAAATAAAATAAGTGATGTTATAAGGCAAGCTTTCGAGATGTCTCAGGTTACTTCATCAGGCATGATATACCATGCCTGATGAAGAGACCTGAGACGTCTCGAAAGCTCACCTTATAACATCACTTATTTAATTTTTGTTAGCCATTAAAAGGTATCACAACTACAAGATTTGTATCTTGTTTCTCCCACTGAGAGCAATCATCATTGTGATATGTGTTGCTCATGTGTATTGATATATAAATATGTGGGCCGGGACACGTGCGGTGAGGAGATCATGTAATGATTGAGTTGTGGGGATCATTGGTTACATGTGTGAAATTCATCCGGGATAGGTATGTCCAAGATGTCTGAGATACAGAGAAATATAGGAATGAGACCACAGCTGAACAACCCCGGCTGTATAAACATTTTGACCAACTGCGGTTCCTACAAAAAACAGTTGAAGGCTGTATGTAAGTGCCTATCCATGATATGTAATTATAATGTGTGTGACATCAACATATAAAGTACATGTGATTCTTGTTTGTCTTGTCCCCAAATAAAGGACATTCAACAGTACACCGGGTGTGGACCTGGATGTTCCTGAAAGTAGCGGTAAAAGACATAGCAACTGGGAGCCAGGGGACGACCTACTGTCATTAGTCAGCACCCAACCACACAGCCAACCAACACCGTGTGAGGTTCCTTTGAACATCGTACCACCGTCCAACCCACCTCGGGTCACCCAGACTAGATGCCGTAATTTACACAAGGAGGACTCGGACATGCTTATCCTGGATAGGCTGCATCGGCTACAGGATACATTGAGCATGAACAATAGTGCCCTACAAAGACAAATTGAGGACATAAGGGCCAGAGACAACACCCAGCCCATCAACGAGTGGCAGCAGTTGATGTGTTCTTATGCTCTGGACCTGACAAACATGGATCCTCAATACAAGTTCCAGTTTCGGACTGAGCTGAACTGTCTAGTGGCAAAATATTGCCAAAAGATACCACTTAATATCACTGTGGTATGTGATGATGAATCCACCGAGGCTGAGTAGGGTGCACTTCGTGAGCTAATGTGGGAATCTGCACATTTACGTCTGTGGTACCTATGTGATTTGTTGTTCTTGTTGTTTTCAAAGGTACCTTGGATTTGTTTTGTTTTCCTTTGTAGAGCCATATGGCTTTTGTATATGTGCCTGTATTGTGCTTTATAAACTACATACAGTACAGACCAAAAATTTGGACATACCTTCTCATTCAAAGATTTTTCTGTATTTTCATGACTATGAAAATTGTAGATTCTCACTGAAGGCATCAAAACTATGAATTAACACATGTGGAATACTTAACAAAAAAGTGTGAAACAGCTGAAAATATGTCTTATATTCTAAGTTTTTCAAAGTAGCCACCTTTTGCTTTGATTACTGCTTTGCACACTCTTGGCATTCTCTTGATGAGCTTCAAAGCAGCAAAGCACCCCACACCATCACAGCTCCTCCTCCATGCTTCACTGTGGGAACCAGGCATGTAGAGTCCATCCGTTCGCCTTTTCTGCGTCGCATAAACACACGGTAGTTGGAACCAAAGATCTCAAATTTGGACTCATCAGACCAAAGCACAGATCTCACTGGTCTAATGTCCATTCCTTGTGTTCTTTAGCCCAAACAAGTCTCTTCTGCTTGTTGCCTGTCCTTAGCAGTGGCTTCCTAGCAGCTATTTTATCATGAAGGCCTGCTGCACAAAGTCTCCTCTTAACAGTTTTTGTAGAGATGTGTCTGCTGCTAGACCTCTGTGTGGCATTGACCTGGTCTCTAATCTGAGCTGCTGTTAACCTGCGATTTCTGAGGCTGGTGACTCAGATGAACTTATCCTCCACAGCAGAGGTAACTCTTGGTCTTCCTTTCCTGAGACGGTCCTCATGTGAGCCAGTTTCTTTGTAGCACTTGATGGTTTTTGCAACTGCACTTGGGGACACTTTCAAAGTTTTTCCAATTTTTCGGACTTTTTTTTGACAACCACACCATACATAATATACCTACCAAATGCTAGGGTGCTTACAGTCCTTACAGGCAGCACATTGAATGTGCACGCCATGGGACAATTGTGGTGGCCCTATATATGCACAATCCAACATCCATGCAGGTATTTGTGGGTGGTTGACCCATGGTGAAAATTACACACACACATGTAGACATGAGCTTGCAAGCCATGATGGCCCTAGGATGGAAAAAGATGTGTAGTAAATGCTCATTAGCATGTGAATGTACTTTCATGTAGGAGTATGTGTGAGGACTTGCAACATTAGACCTTTAATGTGTGCCAACACCACACAGCACGTGTATTGACAATATATTTGAAGTGCAGTCCAAAAACACAATAACAAGTATAAAAGTTTTTTAGTAAACAAAAAAGGTACACAACCTGTGTATTTGAAATGTACACAAACAATAACAACAGAAGGAACTTAAAAAAGGTTACTTTCGCCACAAAAGAAAATACATAACTCAAATATGGGCAGCATGGCGATGTCTCTGGCTAACATCAGACATAAAGTACAGGCAGAAAGAAGAGCGGCACTCACTAGGTTGCAGGCATATGGATAAATTATTCAGTCCATATTTGGGTTACACATGCAGGGAGGGAGGGGATGCAGAGCTGGACGACAATTGACTGAAACAGTCGATTGTCGTCCAGCTCTGCACCCTCTCCCTCCCTGCATGTGTAACCCAGATATGGACTGAATACATTATCCATATGCCTG